>CM029461.1:17907520-18344428 GCA_017140185.1 Eucalyptus polyanthemos subsp. polyanthemos
CAAAAGAGTGGAGTCATTTCCTTTCTTTTCTCTTGCCATTTACAAAGAAGAAAGAAACCAACGGCGGTAAAGAGAGTGAGCAGAGAGAGGGAAAAGACAAAAAAAAAATTTTAAAAAAAGAAAGAGTTGTCTTTTTCCTTGGTTTCTGCCCGACGCCCAACATCAGCAACCCGTGCCCCCGACCCTCAGATTGTTGCGCCACTGCTGTCGCTCCACCACCGCGCCACCTCTGCCGCACCTCAGCCCACTCGCCACCACCTCCTTCCGCCGACCCAACGCCCGACGCCCTGCAACACCACTAAAGCCTGATGCCGCCGTTGCTACACCATAAGAGCAGCTCAGTTGCTGCCTGCAGCAGTCGCCTCTGCGATCCGGCGCCCGACGCTTGTTGCCCTCCGCTCACGCATCTCTGTCCCCACTGGTCACTGTCCGTGACGTCTGCAGCGGTTCACAAGCCCCACCACGCCGCACCTCTGTCACAGCTCGGGTGTTCCCAGCCGGACTCCGTGTTTATTTGATAATTGCTCATTTTGAAAAACACTAAAAAAAATTTAAAAAAAAAAAAACTCAAAATCAAATCTTGCATCTGAGTGTGTTGGTTTAGTAAATTAGGATTGCACTTTTAGATATTTTTTGGAATAGATTAGGATTGAATTATTATTTTTTAGATAGACTCTTAAATAATGTTTGCACATTTTAATAATCTCATTTTTCTAAAAAGAAAATAGTTTTCTAAGATAAGATAGGGTTTGAGTTAAATTAATCCCTAAAATATATTAGAAAATTATTCATTTTAGATGGTTTAATTAGGTCTCCTTTTTATTACGAATTTTAATAGAAAAATACAAAAACATTTAGGTGCATGTCAAATAGTTTGCATAATAGGCTCATTTAATTAAAATTTGTTTGCTAGTCAAATTAGGTCATGTAGTTAAAGTGCATGTTTTAAATTCGAGATAAAAAAAAACCCCAAAATTTTTTTTTGCTTTTTGTGTTTATTTCTTTTGATGCAATTTGTTTGATTCATTAAGTGTTTAATAATGATTGAGTATATGTGTGATCACCCTATTGCCTAATAGAAATTTAGGTTAAAATAAATATAAGCTGCCTGCAAAAACATTTTTGAAAATAAAAAGAATGGTACTGAAAGGGCATTAGAGAAATCTAGTGTAACCAAGTCCCCATACCCAAAGTCTCTAGTTCGTAGTAGTAAAATAATTCTCCCGATATTTTACTTAAGTGTCTCATCAACTTACCATAAACTAATTAGTAACGACTCTTAAATAAAATCCATTTGCATGTTAAAAATTTGAACTGAAGTCCCGAAATGATATGGGTTTGGGAGAGCCCAAGCTAAGTTCAAAACTTAGTAATCCATTAACCTAAACCCTAGGTGGTGTACTTCAAAATTAGGTCGTCACAGATTCCAATAAAGAACCAATCCCATGAGTGATATTTCCAACCAGAATACCATATATATCCTGTACGAGCCGAATCTTGGAAGAAAGAAAGATAATCCCAAGTCTAGTTAAGTTTTCATTCTTCACTTGTGCTCAGTTTGGAATTTGTTAGAGTGGGCAGACTTCTATTGTAAGATAGGCTTTAACACAAAAGTCTGGTGATCTTCAAAATAGAACTTAGATCAGTTTTATCAGCTTCAAAACATCATCGGAGTTTTCTCCAACAAGACGTGTAAAATAAGTCAGCTACAGGCACAGGAGTTCTGTACTTATAAAGCAACTACAATCAGCAATATCCCCAAGACAATAGGACAGCCCAAAAAGACCCTCTTAACATAAAAAAACAAAACGAAATACTTCGTATCTTAAATATTTTTCTTCTTGTAATAGTTCATATACCAAAAGACAGGATAGTTGAAACATAAGTCACTATCATCTCAACCAAAAGACTCTGAATCTCGGTAAAACATTAGCAGTTCCTATTTACTGCAACGCCCCAGTGAAAATGAGGACTTCATCATGATCTACATTATTATGGTATTGATTCACCACCAAAATAGAGAATGGACTACAAAAAGGAAGCAACCATAACTTGCTACCACATGGTGTCAACAAGTGGCTGCCTTCGAGCATCACCAACATCAAAGTCGAGCAGCCTAGAAAGAGCAGGAGGACAAAATAATGAGCTCCAGCTCCTTGAATACTGCCTTGAAATCTGTTAGAGACGAGCTGGACAAGGAGAGCTCCAACTCCTTGAATACTACTTCAAAAAGGTCAAGTTCGATTACTATATGATGCAAGCAAGAGCTACCTCCAAATATGACCGAAGCAGCAATTTTACTTTGAGTTTAAACATAAACAAGAAGCTTCTCCATAGAAGTTTCATGGAACCAAAATGTCCCAAAAGGTAAAAATAATGACTTCATACTTGTGCAGGATGACTTCGTATCATGTTCCCACCCACCAGAGCGCATCTCAAGCTTCCTCCGCCATCGATGACCAACACTCTCCCTTTGCCTCTAGATTCAAGCAGCTTCCGAACCAGGATGTTGTCCTCGAATACCTTGAGAGTGACAACAGGACCCCAGAACATTTTGCTCTAGCCATATATCCAGGATATTGGATGCAACTCGAGCAAAAAAAGAAAAAGAGAACAAAGAGGAGGGGCTTACATGCTGAGCCGAGAGAATCGAACAGAGACTAGAGACCAGTGAAGAAAGCCCGAAGTGAAATGATGAGGCCTGGTCACGCCATAGATTTAGGGCTTCATGGGGGGATGGCTTTGAGCCAAGCCAAGTGTGGAAGTGATTGAAGATTAGACGAGAGATCAGAGCGGCTCGATCTCCATTCTGCAAGAACTACCCCTACGCACATTGTGGCAAAATAAGAAATTTTCACAATCAACATGCCAGCTTCACCCAAAACAAAGATGCAGACATAAGACCCCGATAAAAAGAAAAATTGAACCTGAAAAGCGGGGATTGTTGTCGTAGATCTAGGGCTTCTTGGAAGAGACGACTTTAAGAGTGGAGAGAACGCAGCTGTCGTCGGAGAAAGCCTAGCGTCGGGAGAGAGCGCAATTCAGGAAGAAAAAGGTTGGGAGGAAGAGGCCGTGGAGTAGAGAGAGAGGCTGTAGTTGGAGAGCGAAGAGGCCGTGGAGTAGAGATAGAAGCCATCATCAGGAGGGAGCGTTGCCGTCGTCAATGGGAGCGCGGCCCTCATCAGAGAGTGCTATTTGGGAGACAACGTCATCAGGTCAGGAAAGAGGGGAGAGAGTGAGAAGAGAGAGGAGAGAAAAATGACCCATTGAGTAAAGAAAGAGAGAAGAGAGAGCAGAGCGCGAGAGCGCTTGTTTGAAGTTGGCTGACGTGGCAGGTCTCGAGGACACATGTCGACGTGTGAAGAGTTCAGAGTAAAATTGACATGGCACTTCTACGGTACACAATATTTTCTCCGTAGGAAATATTTTCTCACTACTAAAGGGCTACCGCCTAAGTAGCACCAACACTCACGCAACACGCTACAACACAAGCCAACATATCGTTTCTCAAAAAACAAATAATTCCGATACGTTGGGACACGTTGTATATTAAATATATATTTTATATAGACATAATAAGTTATCATTTTTTTGATTATTTCAATCAAATTAATTTGAATCAAATTCACAAATAAATAAATAAATAAATAAGCCTAGAATGAATATACACAAAAAAATTAATCCTCCATTATTAATATCATTCATTATTTCAATTTGACAATATAACTTTATTTTTAATAATTCATAAAACTTGGAGAAAGAACAAGCGATCCATATTATGGACTTGCATGTTAGATATATTGGAAGAGAAGAAAAAAAAACTTAAGGGATGAATTGTCTATCACGGGGAGCGGGAATCGGAAAAGAAAAAAATACTAAGTTTTTCTTCTTTCTCCATTTATTATTTTTATTATTGTGTTTTATTTGTTCACACACACACACACACACACACACACACACACACACACATATATATATATATTTGACCTATCATTTATTGAATTTTTAAAATTGACATCGATATCAGAATCATATGTTGGAAACTCGTATGTCAGAATTTCGACTCGAGTGTCAGAGAGTGTCGAGAAAGTTAACCGAGTGTCAAAGAATGTCTAAGAGTGTTGAAAAGTGTTGAATATGTGTGAAGTGTCTGACATGACACAAAAACTCTTGGAGAGTGTTAGTGCTTCATAGGTTGTAGCCTCTATGTCCTTACCTTCTGGCTAGGCAGGCTGTACTTAACCTTAGGGTTGAGCATGATCTGGATTGGGCTGGTCCACCCCCTAACCCTAGGACCAACTAATATAGTGCTAGTCCTAAATTTTTTTGGATCAAGAACCGATCCTATTGAGCTTATGACCAAGAACCAGACCGACCCAATGGGTTCGGTTCGATTCCAGGGTCAACCTAGGACCAATTGATAATTTTCTATTTCATTTTTTGTACTCCTTAAAAAAATGATTGAAGACCAGACTAATCTAATCGGTTTGGTCCGGTTTTAAGGCCAACCTAGAACTAACCAATAATTTTTAATTTCATTTTTTGTACTCCTTAAAAGGATAATCGATGACCATATCGACCAAATAGGTTTGATGATTAGCGAGCTCAGCTAAGAAAGGCAAACCGTGAGGGTCAAGTGGGGTGAGTGTTGAACAGGATGAGCATTGAATGTCAAGCGAGGAGCAATAAGCCTGACGAGCATCAAGCGGCAAGCGACATCAGTGACCCAAAGCGAGCGAGGCAAGTGTCAAGTGGCGAGCGGATAAGTTGTTTCTTTTGATTTAAGCAAATTGAAGACTAGGAAGACAAAAAAAAAAAAAAAAAAGACAAAAGAAAACAAATACTAGAGGACAATGCCATAAAGAGTTGTTTATATCTTTTTGGACGACATGAGGACTGTGACATCCTGATTTTCCAATTCTATTTTCAATAAATTGAGACGGACATTTCATTGGCACGCATATAGTTCTTTTCCTTGAGTTGGCCAATCATGTGAAAACTAGTCTATCAGGTAAAATCATTAAGAGATTATAATGCTTTATACTCGAGAATTTGACTAGGAAACGACCTTTCGACCGAGCTAATCTGCAAGGGTTATTATGGCACAAAAAAAAAAATTGATTAGAGACCAGAGATAGGTCGACTCGACAGAGACATGTGATTGAGTGTGGGTGATTCCACCAAATCGCACAATTTTGTTGATCGACACTAGACCAACTATTCTGTCGATTGGGTACCCTGTGTCCGTATTTGAAATCTTGAGATTACCCCGACAACCGAAAGTTCCCAATGTCTCAAAGATATACATTGTGGCTTGAATTGATCAACCACAAGTCAAATGCATGAAAATTTCTAAAAGCTACCCGGTAGATCAAGACGCGCTAGTATCGTGCCAAAGTGAAATTAACCGTGAGATTGAGATCGAATTCTGAAATTGGAAGTCATGGTGTGTCACAAGTCTTATTAGGAACGTTGGATTGATTTATGAACTTTAATTGTACACATTTGGAAGAGAATCAAGTGGAATTGAAGAATTTGTTGTACAAGATTTTATGCCCCGGCGGAAAATGGAATTGCAACCATTGGAATAAGGTTGTGGGAGATAGTGGAGTGTGATGTCATCTTAGGTCATGTTGGGCCATTTTTGTTGAATTAAAGAAACAGAAAAAGAAAAAGAAATGGTCCCATCTCTCCCTCTCTCCTCCCTCTCTCTCCCCCGTCGCCTCTCTCCTCCATCTTGGTTGTGCGAAGATCAAAAAATTACAGAGAAGAAGCTGGAGCAGCCATGGCCATCCACTCCCACTCGCACACCATCGTTGCCGTTGCCAGAGCTGTCGCGGTCACTGCTCGCCCGCTCGCCGCCGCCGCGCATCTGCCCCGCGTCGCTCGCCGGCCAGCTCACCTCTCCGCTTCGCCTCAGCCCGCATCTCTAGCCTTCGTTCGACATCTCCAGCAGCTTCCTACTGTCGTCGTTGCCATTGGGAGACCCGCCGAAGCTACTGCCTCACCCGCACGAGTTGCTGCTGCCCTCCTCTGCCCTTTCTGACCCAAACTAGCCACCGTTTGGCCCTCTTCCGCCTGTGACTAGCAGCTGGAAAAATGGGTATTCCAACTCGATTTTGGCCCATTTCGGCTGGCTTCTCGACCTCAAATGCTTGGCCCGCTTTAAGGAAAGTTGTTCCCCTCGGCATCCCCGTCGTTTTGGTCCGCTCGGTTTGTTAATCCGGTGAGTTTAGCTCACTAAACCTCGCTTAGATGGTTAATTATGCTTTGGGAGGTTTAGTTTATGTTAAGTATTATTAGGTTGTTAGTTTAGGTTATTTAAGGATAGATTAGATTAAGGTGGTGTTTTAATTTAAAGTGTGCTTCATTAAGGGTAAGTAGGTTTATTTAGAATAAGCCTTGATTTGACATAAATGAATTTACTTTTGAGTAATTTAAATATTTCGAAATTATTAAATAATTTAATAATATATTATTATTTGAAATTATTTAAATATTATTATTTAATTATTTTCGGAATAAATTTAATTATTTATTATATTCCGAAAATTTTGTCGGGACCCTAAATTCTCAGAATTTCGTGCCGGTCGCTGCTATGTAGTCAGATTTTGAAATTGATGATTGGATATAAAAAATTGAGTGTGGATCGTGAAAGATATGGATATTATTATTTAATTAATTTCCGGAATAAATTTAATTATTTAATAAATTTTGAAAATTATTTTGGAACCTTATTTTCTTAGAATTTTGTGCTGATCGCTACGTGCATTTAGAACTTGAATTTGATGAATGGATGTGGCAAATTGAGTGTTGATTATGGTAAATAGTGATTTTATTCATAAAAACTCAAGTGTTAGGTTTTGATGCAAAAATTGGATTTTAATGATTATATTAAATAGTGGGGTTTGAAAAAAAAATGAAATATTGGCTTTTTGATTCGAAATTAGGGTGTCCCCACACGCATGAGTAATTTCTGAAATATTTTAATATGAAGAAAAATGGTCGGGATCATTATTTTAAGTAGAAGTATTGAGTGAAATGCAAAATGTCTTGGGGCCGAGTATGCTTTGGTTGTGTGATAACTAAGAGGAGTCATCTTAGGCTGTTGAGCCGGACTTGCCCATATATGGGATGCCCACGTGGTGGATGCCGTTCGTAGTAGAGGCTGGGCTGACTGGATCGAGGCTCCTTCGGGAATGCCGTCGACGTAGTGACGAAGCTGTGCTCCAAGGGGGGAGACGATGCTCCTTCGGGAATGCCGTCGATGTAATGACGAAGCCGCACTCCATGGGGCGAGGCGATGCCTAGCATTAATGTCAGTAGATAGCCGAACTGCGAGTAGGTTATGCCCTTGTGTGGCAGTGAATAATAATTGGAATGCGTGCTAAGTGCGATTGTGATTTATATGAAAGTGATGGCGTTCTAATTGTTTGAATTATTATTACTACCTGAGATTGTGTGATTCAAATTGTGCTAATCTGCAGGAATGAATTAAGACGAGGTAAGTCTTCTGTGTGATGTGGCTAGGCCACCCGAGGCGTATTTTCTTTCTAATAGGGGTTTAGAGGGTTGAACTTGCTGAGACATTCTCTCATCCCAGTTTGGGGATTACAATTTCAGGTCCCTGGTGGACGGAGTGGCTAGATAGCTTTGGTTGGCCTTAAGGAGTTGCAGAGGTGAAGTCATAAGGATTGGAGAACGTGTCCGACTTGTAGGTCGTAGGATAGTTCCTTTTTATGAGCCGGCCTTTTGTAGACTTTTGGCCGTAGACTTTTGTTTGTAATTCTGTTAAATTATGAAAGTGTTATGTTGTGGTTTTGCTTCCTGCTTTTCTATCATGTATTTCATTGTCAGGGGTTTTATAATACGTTCTGCTTGCGCAATAATAAATGAATGGGGTCGGCGACACTACCTGGGAATGTCGCATTTGCATGACCATGGTGGGATGTTGGCACGCTCGAGGTTCGGGGCATGACATCCTCATTTGAGTGGTATCAGAGCATGGTCTGTGTATGAAGTGATAAGGTACGATGAGTCATGGATAGTTAGTAGGAAAGACTTTTAATATATTGATGCATGTGAGTGATAGCTGATTGGTAGCTTGTTGTGGGGTCACTCAAATTTCATTCTGATGTTGGAATCGGAAAACAGGTGTCTATAAAGAGCCTATAGGATGAGTGACCAAGAGTGGAGAACTCCTTGTAGGAGGTTGATAGGACCTGTATCTCGGGGTAGGACCTTAACAAGAGTTGGTACCCGAGGTAGAGCGCAGGCTTAGACTAGCGCGAGTGTGAGAGTACCACCGTAAGTCGGTACTGAGAGTGTAGCAGCACCGAATGATCCTATGTTCGACGAGATTGTTTAGGCGCTAGAATCTTTAGAAAGCATTTTGGGTCAGCAAGTTCAAGACCGAGTCGTCGCTATTGTCATTGTTTCTACCGCTGCCAGTGTTGTGACTGTTGTTGTTGCCATGCCTGTTGAGGCCCAATATGGAGTTGTGATCAAGGATCAAGCCACTGTATCTGAGTCAAGGTTCATCTTAGACAGAGATGGAAATTGATTGGGGAGAAATGCTGATATCATAAGAAAGGTGCCTTGTTTCACCCAACCAGAAGAGTAGAATTGGAAAGTCAAAGCTCAACTCGATAGATGTGTGTCGTGTCTGTAAGAAAAGATACGGATCAGTTCCCTATTGTAAGAAAGAAAGGACTTGTTACAGGTGTCGCCAGTAAGGTCATTTGGTCAAAGATGGTCCATATAGATAGATGGAGTCACAATTGTTCTTAACACCGCCGTTGATAAGATAGAATCAAGGAAATGTGCTTCGGGACATTTAATGGGGTACTTGGAACAGACCCTAGTGCAAGGAAGGGTGCATGATGTCACTTGATGGGAGGTAGAGGACTCTCTGATTGTATGCTGAGTTTGTGGAAAGGAGGCATGAGTCAACCTAGTGTCAGAGTAAAAGGGGAGCATGATTTGAATATGACCAGCATGACTGTCAGGTTAGGAATGGTCCGTATAAGTTCAGGAGAGCGTAAGAACCGTTACTGCAAATAGGACGCCACTAGGATGGCTAGAAGAGCATGAATGGGTTGACCATGCATTGATCAAGGGGAAAATGTTCTTGAGGAAATTTTATCAGAGTAATGCAGTAGAATTTTCAATGAAGGTTGTAGGATCTTCATTGTGATAATAAAGTGATAGAAAGATGAATCTCTTACTATAGTTGTACTTGAAAGGACTTGCTTAAGTATGACTTGAAAGTCATTTATAAAAAGGTTTGGTTCAAGGAGCTTTTTGTTGTTTTGAATCGTGGTAGTAATATAATTCAATTTGTTCAGTTAGTGTGCGAAAGTTTTGAATCACTGAGAGTCAAAGGGGAACTTCAATCCTTGTTATTCGTCACTGAAGATGACTTGGTTTAGGTTGTTGGTTATCAAATCTAATGACAACTGTAATGGATGTGTTAGTTGACGAGCCGATTATGAAAAACTAAATCGTGGTACAAAAGTTATCAAAGGTGTTTCCTGAAGAATTGCCAGGTCTGCTGTCAGAAAGAGAAATAGAGTTTGTGATTGAGTTAGCAACCGCATCAGAGCCTGTCTCTAAGGCTCCTTACCGGATGGTGTTACTCGAGTTAAAAGGACTGAAGGTGCAGATGCAGAAATTATTGGATAGGGGATTCATACGTTCCAGTGTATCACCTTGGGGAGCATATGTTCTATTCGTGAAGAAGAAAGTTGGTTCATTGTGTTTGTGCATCGATATTCCTCAAGATCGACTGGAGGTTAGGGTATCATTAGTTGAGGATCAGGAAGAAAGACATACCGAAGTTGGTATCTCACACTTGATACGGCAGTTGTGAGTTCACTGTAATACCGTGTGGTTTGATGGACGCCGTAGCTATTTGTTTGGGTCTAATGAGCAGAATGTTTAAGGGTACTTGAATTAGTTGTGATCGTGTTCATTGAAGTTATCCTGATTTGTTCAAAGAGTGCTAAGGAGCACGAGATACATTTGGGGATGGTACTTTAGACCTTTAGTGCTTTTGGATTTTACAATAAGCTTAGTAGATGCGAGTTTTGGATGGCTCGTATTGCGTTCCTAGGTCACGTGATTTCAGGCAAAAAAATCTTCGTAAACCCCGTCCGAGATTAAAGGAGTGAATAGTTGGCTGAGATTGACTACAGTGATAGAGATCAAAAGTTTCTGGGTTTAGCAAAGTATTACAAATAGTTCGTAGAAGGGTTTTCAGTGTTAGCATCACCGTTGACCGGACTACTAAAGAAGGAAGAAAAGTTTGTGTGGTTGAATAAGTACGAGAGTAGTTTCCAAGAGCTTAAGCAGAAGCTAACTACTGCACTTGTGCTTACTATTCCATTTGGTCCAGTAGGATTCGAGATCTACGGTGACGCGTCATTTAAAGGATTTGGTTGCTTGTTAATGCAACATGATAGTGTTATTGCATACACGTCTCGTCAATTGAAATCTTGTGAGTTAAATTATTCGACGTACATCATAGAACTTGTTGTAGTTATGTTCGTTTGGAAATTTAGAGGCACTATCGATACAGAGGAATATTTCATATCGTCAATAACTATCAAAGTCTCAAGTACGTATTCTCTCAAAAGGAGTTGAATATGAGATATCGTCGCTGGATGGAACTCCTTAAGGATTATGACTATGATATCTCATATCACTTTGGAAAGGTGAGCAAAGTTACAGATGCACTGAGTCGAGAGTCTTTAGTTGCACAGTTGGTACTCAAGGATTGGATCTTATTTGAGGAAGTTCGAAATTCGGTTTTCAAATCTACGGTAGGCCACTTTTTTAATCTTATGACCACCCTCAAAAGTAAGCCAAGAGTATAGATCAGAATCAAAACGCTTCAGTGGATAGATTCAGAAATTCATAAGATTCTATAGGAGAATGCAGATGAGAGAGAGGTTGATTTTCAGATTTCTGAAGACAGAATGCTAAGGTTCTTAGGATGATTGTGTGTAATTGACGATACAGAGACTAAAGGAAAGATCTGATGGGAAGCTCATCATAGCAACTTTAGCGTTGTCCAGACAGTATGAAGATGAGTCAGAATCTACATCATCGGGATTGGTAGATTAGTATGAAGATAGATATCGCCGAACAAGTTGTAAGTGTTGGATGTATCAGTAAGTGAGAATTTGGTAATGTAAGCTATGAAAGCTTTTTCAAGCACTTGAGATAGTCCTGTGTGGGAATGGAAGTATAGCATGATGGAACGTTATGACAGACTTATTAAGGAGTCGAGAAGAGTATTGATTCCTTATGGGGTTGTGTTCGACAGATGAACAAAGTCAACTCACCTTAGTGTAGCACGAAAAGATCTCGATTAGAATAGGTATACCGAAGTGTGTATATCATATAATTCATTTGCATGGAGTGCCGGGATGAATTGTATTTCAAATCTAGATCAAATGTTTCAAGTTTGCAGAGCTTTCATATGGTTCTTTCTTAAACAATGCATAGCAGAGAGTGTAGAATTTCAATTGCTGAAATGAAGTCAAGGAAAGAAAGATCACATGCCAAGGTCAGTACAGTAGTTAGTGATTGCAGTTGCCAAGATTAGTGTCAGAGTTATATCAGATCTTAACCAGAGGTTCCCAGTTTCAGTAGATCAGTCAGATAGTTTCTTTTAATCAATGCAAAGTAGAGTGTATAGGACTTCAATCAGTTGAGATGAGATCAAAGATCATAAAATCGCAAGTCTAGAGTTGGTTTAGAAATCAGTGATTCAATTGCAATTATCAGAGACAGTTTAGAGACTGCTCATAATCGCCAGTTTAGCTTCGTAGATTTTGTGTTGAAGACCTTTGGAATTTTAAGTGGGCAAGTGTTTAGTATTGTGCATTCGAAGTGATTTTGGCATGATAGTAGTGATCTGGCAGCATTGGTACAGAAGGAGCAACTTGAGAAAGAGAAGATTATATGAGATGACTGTACCCCTACATTTTTGTTTAAAAATTGGTAAAGGTTTAAATTTCGAGGACGGAATTTTATAAGAGGGGAAGAGTTGTGACATCCCGATTTTCCAATTCTATTTTCAATAAATTGAGACGGGCATTTCGTTGGCACGCATATAGTTCTTTTCCGTGAGCCGGCCACTCATGTGAAAACTAGTCTATCAGGTGAAGTCGTTAAGAGATTCTATTGCATTAGACTCAAGAATTTGATCAGGAAATGACCTTTCGACCGAGCTAGTCTACAAGGATCATTACGGCACAAATAAAAATCCATTAGAGATCAGAGATAGGTCGACTCGACAGAGACATGTGATCAAATATGGGTAATTCCACCAGATCGCACAATTTTGTCGATCGGCACTAGACCAACTTTTCTGTCGATTGGATACCTTGTGTCCGTATTTGAAATCTTGAGATTACCCCGACAACCGAAAGTTCCCAATGTCTCAAAGATATACATTGTGGCTTGAATTGATCAACCACAAGTCAAATGCATGAAAATTTCTAAAAGCTACCCGATAGATCAAGACGCGCTAGTATCGTGCCAAAGTGAAATTAACCGTGAGATTGAGATCGAATTCTGAAATTGGAAGTCATGGTGTGTCACAAGTCTTATTAGGAACGTTGGATTAATTTATGAACTTTAATTGTACGCATTTGGAAGAGAATCAAGTGGAATTGAAGAATTTGTTGTATAAGATTTTATGCCCCGGTGGAAAATGGAATTGCAACCATTGGAATAAGGTTGTGGGAGATAGTGGAGTGTGATGTCATCTTAGGTCATGGTGGGCCATTTTTGTTGAATTAAAGAAACAGAAAAAGAAAAAGAAATGGTCCCATCTCTCCCTCTCTCCTCCCTCTCTCTCCCTCGTTGCCTCTCTCCTCCATCTTGGTTGTGCGAAGATCAAAAAAGTGCAGAGAAGAAGCTGGAGTAGCCATGGCCATCCACTCTCGCTCGCACACCATCGTTGCCGTTGCCAGAGCTGTCGCGGTCACTACTCGCCCGCTCGCCGCCGCCGCGCATCTGCCCCGCGTCGCTCGCCGGCCAGCTCACCTCTCCGCTTCGCCTCAGCCCACATCTCTAGCCTTCGTTCGACATCTCCAGCAGCTTCCTACTGTCGTCGTCGCCGCTGGGAGACCCGCCGAAGCTGCCGCCTCACCCGCACGAGTTGCCGCTGCCCTCCTCCGCCCTTTCCGACCCGAACCAGCCGCCGTTTGGCCCTCCTCCGCCCGTAACTAGTAGCTGGAAAAATGGGTATTCCAACTCAATTTTGGCCCGTTTCGGCCGACTTCCCGACCCTGAATGCTTGGCCCGCTTTGAGGAAAGTTGTTCCCCTTGGCGTCCCCATCGTTTTGGTCCGCTCAGTTCGTTAATCCGATGAATTTAGCTCACTAAATCTCGCTTAGAGGGTTAATTATGCTTAGGGAGGTTTAGTTTATGTTAAGTATTATTAGGTTGTTAGTTTAGGTTATTTAATGATAGATTAGATTAAGGTGGTGTTTTAATTTAAAGCGTGCTTGATTAAGGGTAAGTAGATTTATTTAGAATAAGCCTTGATTTGACATAAATGAATTTACTTTTGAGTTATTTAAATATTTCGAAATTATTAAATAATTTAATAATATTTTATTATTCGAAATTATTAAAATATTATTATCTAATTATTTTCGAAATAAATTTAAGTATTTATTAAATTTCGAAAATTTTGTCAAGACCCTAAATTCTCGAATTTCGTGCCGGTCGCCGCTATGCAATCAGATTTTGAAATTGATGATTGGATATTATAAATTGAGTGTGGATCATGAAAGATATGAATATTATTATTTAATTAATTTTCGGAATAAATTTAATTATTTAATAAATTCTGAAAATTATTTTGGAACCTTATTTTCTCAGAATTTCATGATGATCATTGTTGTGCATTTAGAATTTGAATTTAATGAATTGATATGGCAAATTGAGTGTTGACTCTAGTAAATAGGGATTTTATTCATAAAAACCCAAGTGTCGGGTTTTGATGCAAAAATTGGATTTTAATTATTATATTAAATAGTGGGGTTTGAAAAAGTGAGATATTGGCTTTTTGATTCGAAATTAGCGTTTCCCCACATGCGTGAGTAATTTCTGAAATATTTTTAATAAGAAGAAAAATGGCCGGAATCACTATTTTAAGTGGAAGTATTGAGTGAAATGCAAAGTGTCCTAGGGCCGAGTATGCTTTGGCTGTGTGATAACTAAGAGGAATCGTCCTAGGCTGTTGAGCCGGACTTGCCCCTATATGGGATGCCCACACGATGGATGTTGGTCACAGTAGAGGCTGGGGCGACTAGATCGATGCTCCTTCGGGAATGCCGTCGACGTAGTGACAAAGCCGTGCTCCAAGGGGGGAGACGATGCTCCTTTGGGAATGCCATCAACATAATGAGGAAGCCGCGCTCCATGGGGGGAGGCGATGCCTAGCATTAATGTCAATAGATAGCCGAACTGCAAGTAGGCTATGCCCTTGTGTGGTAGTGAATAATAATTGGAATGCATGCTAAGTGCGATTGTGATTTATATGAAAGTGATGGCGTTCTAATTATTTGAATTATTATTACTACCTGAGATTGTGTGATTCAAATTGTGCTAATCTGCAAGAATGAATTAAGACGAGGTAAGTCTTCTGTGTGATGTGGCTAGGCCACCCGGGGCGTATTTTCTTTCTAATAGGAGTTTAGGGGTTTGATCTTGCTGAGACATTGTCTCATCCCGTTTTGGGAATTACAATTTCAGGTCCCTGGTGGACGGAGCACCTACATAGCTTTAGTTGGTCTTGAGGAGTTGCAGAGGTGAAATTATAAGGATTGGAGAACGTGTCTGACTTATAGGTCGTAGGACAGTTCCTTTTGAAGAGCCGATCTTTTGTAGACTTTTGGCCGTAGACCTTTATTTGTAATTCTATTGAATTATGAAAGTGTTATGTTGTGGTTTTGCTTCCTACTTTTCTATCCCGTATTTCATTGTCAAGGGTTTTATAATACGTTCCACTTGCGTAATAATAAATGAATGGGGTCGGCGACACTACCTGGGAATGTCGCATTTGCATGACTATGGTGGGATGTTGGCACGCTCGAGGTTCGTGGCATGACAAGGACTCGTTAAAAAAATATTTTCCTCCTTCGTAAATTATGATTATTGACGCCATAAAAGATAATAAAAATCTAAATTATTAAAGAACAATGTAAAATTAACTAAACCCATCACTAAATAACTGTTTAATATTGTTGATGCTATTTATTTTAAGATTTTGTCTATATAAAAAATTATAAATAATATATATATATATATATATATATATATATATATATATATTCAATGTTGGTTTAGATTGGACCGACTCAAAACTCTCATGACCGAGGATCGACCCGCACAGTGCAAGTCCAAAATTTTAGGACCAATGACCAACCCAATCCCCTTGGAAATTAGATAAGGACTTGCAGGGTTGGGCCGGTCCAGGGTCGATCAAAGGTGGACCTTGGACCGATGCTCACCGCTACTTAACTTGTGCCTGATAATGAAGAAAAATCAATACTCAAGCATAAAATAAATAGTGTATATAAAGCAACAAAATAAATATTCGTCATTTCGAGAAGGTCTATACAATATAATATATTGGAGTAATGATAAAACAGGTAAGCATATCAATTGCAAAATCCAGAAGTCATTCAGCTTAATTATTGTAATAGAAGAAATCAATGTCTTTTTACAGTTTACGGGGAAGGCCAGCAATGCCTAGAAACCTCAAAAACCGTTAGCTATCATGAAGAGACCTAACAACCGAAACACAAGAACCATTTTTCTTGTTACAGAAAAAGAAGCACCGAATGGCTATATATCTTCGTCTTTAGAAATGAAGAGACTTTATCAAAAATTACCTAAAACATATTCTATTAAAAGCTAAATCAAAATTATTTCTAAAAACCTAGATGTAGGACCTCAAAACCATAATGGGGAAGAAGTAAATAATGTAGCTAAGGATCAGACAAATTTTGAGATTTAAAGGAAAAGTATCCAAAAATCAATTACATTTGTGTCAATTCAGTTATAATTCTTTCAATTCTACTAATAGATTATAAACCTTTTGATGATTTGCCAATGTAATTCATCCCACAAATTTGATTGGAAATTGCTAACATGGATGTTGGCTATTTTATATGACATGGCTAACGCTCATGCAAACAAATTTTAATATTTTTATAAATTTTTTTCTCTTATTTTTTTCTTCTTTTCCCAAAAACTCTAGGCCGAGGAGATGGCCAATAACAAGCAAGGGCGTCGCGACCCTCACTAACCATAGGTGAAGGCCTTCGAACCCTCACCAGCAACATGTGAGGGCGTCAGGCCCTTGCCTAGATCCGTGACACCCTCGCTAGCCATAGGTGAGGGGCTTGCAATCCTCGCCTATGGCCAACTAGGGCATTATGGCCCTTGCCTAGACTAGGTGAGGGCGTTGCAACCCTATCTTAAATCTACACAAGAGCTTGATGCCCTTGCTTGTGGTTGGTGAGGGCACAAAGATCCTTGCCCATGGCCAGCAAAAGGTAGAGTCAACCATAGTTGGGAAAAAAAAAAAAAGAGAAGAAAAATGTAATAAAAAATTCAGAAAAACTAAAAAAAAAAAATTGCCTAATTCAACACCGATCATATCACACTAGATAGTTGACATCCATGCCAATGATTTTTTTTTTAATCAAAATTAACTGGATGAACTACGTTAGCAAATTTTTAAAAAGTTTATGACTTAATTGGCACAATTGAAATATTTATAACCGAACTGACACAAATACATCTTTTTTTGATACTTTTTTCGTGGTTTAAATGTATATTAAGGTGCAATAAATGAATGGTTTAAAAAAACATTTTCTAAAAATAATTGCTAAAAATCAATAAGAAAAGTGTTTTTATCATCCGCAAAATTATTTAGATATAAATTGTTCTCTATGATAATAATATTTTTCGCTAATTGATAATTTTAAGCGTTGCATGTTACCAATTTTAGGAAAAAAATTTGCAAAACAAACGGATCCTGAAAGTCACTATATTATCTATTTAACATAATGATCTATTAAACATGCATTTGCATACCACAAAGAATCTCTACCTAAGTTTGCGATAACCTCCATGTCTATTCTTTTGACCGATGAATCGACTGGGAAGTACGCCGAAAGATCAAAGAAAAGCAGCAGAGACAACAACAAAGAGGCTTTCCAAACTTTTAAAGTAACCACCTGACCAGCATGACCGACCTTTGCTATGACGACCTGCCTTGCTACATTACAGTTAAGGTACTGACAGAAAATAAGGTGGAGAGGAAACTGGAGCTTTTTGTATTTCTGTATATCATTGTTGTACATGCTGATTGCACTAATTGTAATACAAAGGGCAAAATGTAAAACATGAAAGGAATAAAAGAAAATATACATCGATTCTAATTCATATTTTACCAAGTCAATTACCAACTAAATAAATCAATCATTGATACTCAAGATTGTATTTCCCAAGTTATCAAATTATATTTCCAACACTCCCCCTCAAGCTGGTGGTCTATATATATCGAGGACACCAAGCTTGCTTAACAGATATGCATGTTATCTTTGGCATAATGGCTTGGTAAAATGTCCGTAGGTTGCTCCGTAGTTCCTATTCCTCTTGTTGTGATGATCCCTTCTCGAATCTTGTCTCGAGTGAAATGACAATCGACCTCTATATGCTTAGTCCTTTCATGAAACACTGGATTCACTGCTAACTTGAGTGCAGCGTCATTGTCACAGAATAATTTAGTGGGTCCATCCACTTGTACTCCAAGATCCGCAAGTAATCCTTGTATCCAAATTATTTCGCAAATAGTCTTTGCCATAGCTCGATATTCTGCTGATGATAGTGATACGGTTGACTTCTTCTTTGTTTTCCACAAGATAAGAGACTTTCCAAATTTGATACAAAAACCAGTGATGGATCTTCTTGTCATTGGAGAAGTGGCATAATTCGTATCACAATATGCCATCAGTTTCATGTCACAATCTTGAGATAGAAAAATCCCAAGTCCTAGGCATCCCTTCAAGTATTTCACAACTTTCAAGGTTGCATTCATGTGAGACTGCTTTGGTTTGTGCATGAATTGACTGAGTATTTGCACAGCATAGCATATATTCGGTCTTGTCATCGTGAGATAAATCAGTTTCTCAACAAGTCATTGGTATATTGATGGATCTTCAAGTAACGAATCTTCAATGAGAGAAGATGAGGTTGAATCATACTCATGTGTCGTAAACTTTGTATTCTGCTCAATCGGAATAACTACTGGTTTGCATCCTGATAATCCTACTTCAGAGACTATTTCCAAAATGAACTTTCTTTGGCTGAGAGATATTCCTCTATCAAACCGAGCTATCTCAATGCCTAGAAAATACTTAGGAGATCCCAAGTCTTTGATATGAAAAGTGGAATGGAGATAGCTTTTGAATTTTGCAATAGACACTTCATTATTCCCCATGATAAGAATGTCATCAACATATATTAAAAGATAGATTGATGAATTACCTTCAGTCCATGTGAACAAGGCATAATTGTGTCTGGAATGCTAAAAACCTATGTTGGTTAAAGCAGTAGTGAACTTAGCATACCATTGTCTAGAAGCCTGTTTGAGTCCACACAGGGATTTGCGGAGACGACACACACGAGACTCCCCCTGTCTGCGTAATCCCTGTGGAAGCTCCATGTAAATCTCTTCATCTAGATCTCCATGTAAGAAAGCATTATTAACATCCATTTGATGTAGCGGCCAATTGCGAAAAGCAGTAATGGATAAGAAAGAGCGAACAGTGACTTCTTTTGCCACATGAGAGAATGTTTCATTATAATCAAAGCCTTCTCGTTGTGTGAATCCTTTTGCAACTAAACGGGCCTTGTATCGTTCAACGGTTCCATCAGCTTTAAATTTGATTTTATAAACCCATTTGCAGCCAATAGGTTTTCGTCCTGCTGGTAATGGAACAATGTCCCAAGTCTGATTCTCATTGAGAGCCTTGAGTTCAGCTTCCATAGCATGCTGCCATTTAAGATCATGCGCTGCTTCAGAGTATGATGACGGTTCCTGTTCTTCCGAAATTCTACTAATGCAGCACATGTGTTAAGATGATAGTCTACTAAATGAAACATAAGATGATACGGGGTACTGCGTACCTGGACAATCCAACGCAGGACATATATAATCCTTTGTCCATGTAGGAGGTCTAGTGTGACGTACAGAACGCCGAGGCTACTCAATTATGGTTTCTTCTGACATTACAGGAGATGGATTCTGGTGGATCATCGGCGAAGAGGTTGCTGAAGAATTTGATGAATTATCTTCCTCAGGTGAAGAAATTGGTGAGTCAATTGCTCGTTTCAAATCATCGGGCATATGATGTTCTAGTGTAATAAATATATATTGATTCTGAACAGTGAGGTCATCTTCTAATAAGAAAGGTCGATGATCTGAATCTGGAATGGAAGACATCGACGCAGTTTCTTGAAAAGGAAAAATATCTTCTTGGAAGACAACATCCCCGCTAACAAAAAAATGCCCTGTAGAGATTTCCATGACCCGATAGCCTTTTTGCAATGTAGGATATCCCATAAAAACACACCGAATTGCACGAGGATCCATTTTACTTCGGTGGCCCAGAGTCACCGCATAACACAAACATCCGAAAACTCCAAGATGATCAATTATTGGTTGCTTTCCATAAAGTAATTCAAAAGGAGTCCGTCCATTAAGAATTCTAGTTGGCATCCGATTGATCAAATAAGCTGCTGTGATTACACAATCTCCCCAAAATTCTTCAGGTATGGAAGCTTGATATTTTAGGGCTTGAGCTACCTCTAAGAGATGACGATGTTTTCTTTTGACAATCCCATTTTGTCGGGGTGTATAATTACATGAACTCTCATGTACAATACCTCGAGAAGACAAGAAAGATTCACATTCCGCAGAAAAGAACTCACGTATATTATCTGTACGAATTTTCTGGACAGGTCTGTCGAATTGATTTTTAATGAGAGATAGAAAATTCGACAGTGTTGAAAATGTCTGACTCTTAGATTACATAAGGAAAACCCAAGTAACTCGAGTATAGTCATCAACAATGGTCAAGAAAAACCGAGACCCATCACGATGTCTCGTGTGGTAGGGTCCCCAAATATCCAAATGAAGTAAGGAGAAAGCACTGGTGGATCTAGATGTGCTAACTGGAAAATGTGTCCGAGACTGTTTTGCCAATGGGTAGATTGGACATTTAGGATAAGGGAATTTTGCAGTATGACCCAAGCGTTGATGAAAAATAAGATTTTTATTACTAGCAATGGCATTACAAGAAATGCTTTTATTGAATAATTCGAAATTCCTTTGCGGATCAATCCAAAAATATAGCCCTTCTGCAACACTACCCAAGCCCATCAGTCTGCCAGTCAAAAGGTCCTGAAAGAAGCAATCATTGCGATTGAATATGGAACGACAAGAATTATCCTCACAAGTTTTTGAGACTAATAAGAGATTGAACTCAAAATCAGGAATGAATAGAACATTCTTGAGAATAATATCTGGACTAAGTTGGACAGTACCAATCTTGGTAACAAAAGTGGTATTTCCATTTGGGAGGCGTACAAATACCGAAGAATGTGGCCTCTTTTGAATACTAGTAAATAACCGTTCATTGCAAACTATATGATCACTGGCACCCGAATCAACTATCCATGCATCAACTGATATTGAATTTTCCTTGTGTAAAGAAATACCTGAGAAATTCGCAGCCTTATCGTTTGTTGCCAGCTGATTTAATGCTTTCATTATATTCTGATACTGATCTTGGGTAATTACCTGATTTGCCCCATCAGTCCTTCATGCTGAAACCTGGTAAGCAGCAACATCTTTGTCCTTCTTATCACCTGGCTTTCCATGTAATTTCTAGCACATATCAATAGTATGATAAGGACGTCTACAATATTCACAGTATTTACCCTTAATTTTTGAATTTTGCCCAAAAGGTCTTGGAGTCCTCGGTCGACGGTAGCCCAGCTGCAACATCTGGAGCGAGACAATTTCCAATCCAGGTACGGACTAATTGGTTGCATTTTTTCCAGAATCGTTGCATTCGTTCATCGGTCAGATAGGGGACAGAGCCGTCAAGGAAACCATCCTTGTCCTTCGTTACGAGTGCTCGTCGGAGGTCGCGAGCCTAGGCGTTGTAGTTGTCCTGTCCGGTGAGCTGCATGTTAATAAGTCGGAGCTCCGGTCCGTCGGCCGTCGCCGTGTGAAGGGGATCTCCGGGCTCGGGACCGCCGCCGTTGAACGGAAACGCGTAGGGTAGAAAACCGGTTTGGAAACCGGGTTGGAGAACCGAGTAGGGATCCATTGGGATGGATCCGGATCCAGAACCCATTCTTGTCCAGCCCGACCCGTTGTTTGGGTAATTCTCCCGAGAAGATCCACGTCCTTCGGGTCGAACTCGAACCCCATTCCATTCTCCTCTCCAGGTAAGCTCTGTTGAGCCCATGCATTGCTCGACCCAGCAGCCCATTGGCCTTGAATAGGGTACCAGCCGAGATGAGGCCACTGAATTGGTCCTTGTATTTGGAACGAAGCAGATGGCACCGTAACAGATGGCTGAGCAGGTACCGACGAAGCAAGAACTGATGATCCAATTGAAGAAGGAGTGATACCTGCTCTGATACCATGACAGAAAATAAGGTGGAGAGGAAACTAGAGCTTTTTGTATTTCTGTATATCACTGTTGTACATGCTAATTGCACTATTTGTAATACAAAGGGCAAAGTGTAAAATAGGAAAGGAATAAAAGAAAATATACATCGATTTTAATTTCTATTTTACCAAGTCAATTACCCAACTAAATAAATCAATCATTGATACTCAAGATGGTATTTCCTAAGTTATCAAATTATATTTCCAACAGGTACATGTTAGGCGTCAGTTGACTATGAAGAATACGATTTGCCCCGTCTACGTCCAACCCCTTGAGATATTCCTCATCGCGGACACGTGTCTCAAATGCTTGGACTTTTTCTCCTACCTTCCCTGCACGAAAAAGGATCCATATCTGGCAGTGGAAGTTCGTTTCATTGAGGTCGTAGTTGCGACCGTACACTTCTATAGATTCTCCCACTGGGATTATTTTCACCAGATCCCCACAGACAATGCCAAGCCGTAGAAGAGCTTTATGAGTACATTGGATGGGGATCAGAACAACGGGTCTATCAGAATTATTATGGATTATATAGACTTAGGCGGCCGGAGACCTGTTTCAAATCGCAAGTAAAAGATTTGTCAATAATCCTCCTCTTAGATCCCGTCTGCCTGTTAAGTTTCAAGACAGTGTCCTCCAAACAAATATCATATATCACTTGTAGTCTCCTCTCGATTGTAATTAAGCCCATGAGACATATTCTAATGGTGCAACGCGTTCATTAACATGAAGATAATGTAGATATAACCCTGAGTTCATAGTATGGCGGCAGGAACTTGAATCGCATCTCATGCAAGTGGTGTGTAATGTCTAGTTAACACCTTCTTCATGTGAAATCTGTTAGTAATTAAACTAAATTTGTGAATGTCCAACGTGCACCCATAAATATTTAATCCCCTACATGCATCGAGAATGTCTGTGTATGTTTAGATTCATGTTTCTATGTCTAGTTCAATGTTTTGTAAATTTATGGAATGTATTATCTTGGAATGATAGATATATTTATGAGTTATTTAAGATTACTAGTCATGTACAAGCCTATATAAAGTCAAGTATGGTAATCATTTCTTTAAAAATAAAAGAAAAATAAAAGAAAAAGCCTATTTGTCTCCTTCTTTTCTTAATTAGAGTCGAGTTTACTGAACTTGAGTGTTCCACCTTCAAAATTATTCTATGAAAACCATCATGGCAGAAAGGTGTCCATGAAAAACTGGTCTATAGTTAGAGTTTATTGAGTCAAGCAAATCCATAGCAAATTCTTGGAATCGGCAGACAATGTGAATTCAGTTTATTGTCAGAAAGATAGGAATTTTCTCATGTGCAATCGTTATCTTGAAATCATAATCCCTTACCTAAAACTGCTCTTATTATTTGCGAAGCCCAGGATTGAGCGGTCTCCAACATTGAACCCATCCCAATAGGAGTAGTAGAATAGGGAGAAGCACAAGGTGCCGAGCCGCCGGCGGAGAAGGAGTGGATTTCTTCATGCTGCTTCTGCAGTGGGAAAAATTGTCCAAAAATCTTAAATTTATTATACTTTGGTCAATTCAATTCTAAGCCTTTCAATTTTACTAATTGGGTCAAAAATATTTTTACGTTTTTTCAATTGAGTACACTCGGCCAATTTTAGCCAAAAATCGCTAACGTGGATGCCAGTTGTTTTATGTGGCATGGCTAATACTGATGGAAACAATTTTAAAAATTTTCTTTAAAATTTTGAATTTTTTATAATTTTTTCTTCTTTTTTCTTTCTTTTTTCTTCCAAGCTCAGCAAGGGCTAGCCAACCCTCATTGGTCACTAGGCGAGGGCTTCACGGCCCTCGCCCAGTCGCCAACCCTCTCTTGTGACCATGCTAGCATCCCTCATGGGATTTGGTAGGAAAAAAAAAAGAAAAAATTCAAATTTTATAGAAAAATTTACAAAAATGTGTCCACGTTAGCACCAACAATCCTATTTGGCACCATTGGAGTCCACATCACTAATTTCCGATTAAAATAGGCCAAATGGACTCAATTGGTAAAATGTAAAAAAAAAAAAAAATTAGTCCTTAATTGGCAAAATTGGAATGTTTAGAGCTGAATTGGCTAATTTTTGGATAATTTTTCCATTACACATTGCAAACCTACTTCTTTTACAATGGAAGCATAGTTTAAGGTCCACATAATATTTATTCAATACATGCAAGAAGCACTTTCAAACGGAAAATCAACTAGGCGACATCCACGTAGTTTGACCCCGACATGATCGAATTACTAATCTACATGTCCCACATATTGAGATGTGATCTAGTGTAACATAATGTAAAAATTACACTAATCATCCGTAACTGCATCGGTGACAACAGTGAATTTGGGAGAAACCACATAGCATTGCAGCCAAAAAATCAAAAGCAGCAGCAATGTCAAATAACACATGGTGTAGCGTTGATTGATTCTAAATCTATAGGGATTGTTCCGTTGCTGCCCCGTCGCTTGGGCATTAGCATTGTTCTGTTGCTGCGGCACCACTTCGGCGTAAGCATTGTTCTGTTGCTCTACCGCTGCTTGGTTATTAGCATTGTTCCGCTGTTGCACCCTCAGATTGGCAAGGTGATGTGGACATCGAGTCATATCGAGGAGGAGGTGCTAGGGACCCATTGTCTATTCCTACTGGTTCAATTACTCGAGCGCGGGCCAAACAATTCAAGCAAGCTGTTAGCGTCATGGTTCGTGATCTTTGGCATGAAGATGACCTTGAATCAAATCTGGAAGAATCTTGGAAATCTTGGTGCAATTTAATTATCTTGTCACCAAATAATTGACCAAGTCAATTTATATATATATTCTTGTTTAAGAATATTCTAAAATAGGAATATTTTAGAATATAACGCATTAGATTTTTAGGGTTGGTTTTTAGGGTTTGTGTGGCAGCCTATATAAAGGATTTGCCAAATTTCTTTGAACAGATATATTTTTTATTTTTGAGGAAAAGAATTGAGAGGTTCTCTTTTACTGTTCTTTTGAGGACTTGACCTAATCAAGATTCTCTTCGACTTATCGAGCGAAATAGCGAATTCTTTCGCTCGTGGCGTCTATAACGTTGGTTGGTTGACACGTGTTTGTCAACAGGTCACGTTCATACCGAGGTTGCCAATCACAGGTTTGATTGGAGGTCGAGGTTTGCAATTCGCACCATCTGGGCCTTCGTAGAACGATCCTTCCGCAACGATTCACATCAGTTTGGTATCAGAGCTTGCTTCTACAAGGTCTATTTATCTTTAATTTTCTGTTGATATTCAGCAATTTGAGATTTATTGAGTTAGGGTTTCGATTCTAGCTAATTTAGGGATCAGATTGCTTTTGTGCGTCCATACGTAGTTGTTTGCTGTTAGTTTTAAATTTTTTTTTCTAGCATCTTAAATTGTAACTGAGTTCATCAAAAAAAGAAGAAAAAAAAAAAGAGAAAGAAAACGCACAAAAAAAAAGTGTGCAAGAAAAAAAAAGATTCGGCAAAAAAAAAATTAGCCGAACAAAAAAAAAATCAATCAAGAAGGCGACTCGTTTATTGGTAGACCAAATTGAAACAAAATCAGTAGTGATTTACGTTTCAATTGGAATTTCGAAAGTTGTACTTGTTGGTTTGAAATTGTTACTTGCTGAAACAAAATCAATAGTGATATAATCTTGTTTGATTAGTTTGATTGATTGTCGTGAGGGGGTTGAGAGACAGGTTTTGAGTCTAATAAAGCGCTTGTGAAAAGAGAATACGAGAGGAAAAAGGCAAGAGTGTGTAAGTTTAATTGAGGGTGAAAAAAGCCTAGACTTGAGTTAAACACGAGAGGAGTGACAAACATCTCAAGAAAAACACGTGAGGGAGCGATTGGTGAGGATTTTTTTTAGACTAACGTTTACTTGCAGGTCTAAAATATGTCGCGCGAAGAAAGCGTGAATCAACGGGAGGTTGACTCCATACGAAAGGATGAAGCGCTCGTGGAAAGCATCCAGCAATTGAGGGTTGTAGTAGAGGAGCTTAGTGGCCGAATGATGGGGAATGGCATGAGGGTTGATGGTGATCGAGAGATACCCCGAGGAAGGCCGCAACATCAGCGAGATGCCTCTATAACACAACATAGAAGGTAACGGCAATATGATGATGATGAGGCCGACATGGAGGATGATCGAGATGCTCGATTTGAAAGGTGGAATGGAAGCCGAAGGTTTAGACACCGAGGAGATGATGAACTTGGCAACATCAAGATGAAGATTCCTTCCTTTCAAGGGAAGAATGATCCCGATGCGTATCTAGAGTGGGAGAAACGCATGGAGATGGTATTTGATTGCCAACGATACTCTGAGCTCAAAAAGGTAAAAATTGCAGCTGTTGAATTTACTGATTATGCTATAATTTGGTGGGATCAACTTGTGACTAGTAGGAGGCGCAATGGTGAAAGACCGATAGAGACGTGGGATGAGATGAAAGCGGTGATGAGAAGGCGTTTTGTACCTAGTCATTACCACCGAGATTTGTTTCAAAAGCTACAAAATCTCACACAAGGCAATAAGAGCGTGGAAGAGTATCACAAGGAGATGGAGATTGCCATGATCCGTGCTAATGTGATGGAGGATCGTGAGGCCACAATGTCAAGATTTTTGAGTGGTTTGAGTCGAGACATAGCAAGGGTGGTAGAGCTGCAACACTATGTTGAATTGGAAGAATTGGTGGACAAAGCCATCAAAGTTGAGCGACAATTGAAGTTGGACCGAAATCACAAGAGTGGAGGAGGTTCAAATCAGAATTGGAGATCCAACTGGAAGAGAGATGATAAGCCAAATTGGAGAGGAAACAACACCAAAACCGAAACCTCAAAGGAGAAGGAGAGGGACGGTAAAGTTGGAACGAATCTGGTTTCAGGTAAAACCGAAAATCCTAATACTAGAACTCATGAAATTAAATGTTTTAAGTGTTTGGGCAGGGGTCATATGGCGAATCAATGCCCTAATAGGAGGGTGATGATCATGACTGGACATGGTGTTATTGAGTCCGAAAGTGAAAGGGAAGAAGATGATGATGAGATGCCACCATTGGAGGATTGTAGTGATGGAGAAGTGGCTATAAAAGGAGACTTATTGGTGGTTAGGCGTTCTCGAGTGTGCAAGTAAAGGAGGAGGAGCATCACCAACAAAGAGATAATTTGTTTCATACAAGGTGTGTGGTGAATGGTAAGATCTGTAGTATGATAATTGATGGAGGTAGTTGTGCGAATGTGGCAAGTTGTATTATGGTGGATAAGTTGGGCTTGAAGACAACAAAGCACCCTAGGCCTTATAGACTTCAATGGTTAAATGATAGTGGTGAGGTGAAAGTATCGAAGCAAGTTCGAATTCCATTTGAGATAGGGAGGTATAATGACGAGGTAGAGTGTGATGTTGTACCTATGCAAGTGGGTCATATCTTGCTTGGAAGACCATGGCAATATGATTGAAAGGTACATCATGATGGATATACTAATCGTTATTCATTGATGATGAATCAAAAGACTTATACCTTGGTACCAATGACACCTAGTGAGCTGTATCAAGATCAATTAAAGTTACAACGAGAAGCCAAGAGAGAGAGAAAAGGTGAGAAATCCGAGGGCCTGCGTGGTGTGTCTGAGACGCAAGGAAAAGGAGAGGCCGAGAGAAAGATTGTGGTAAAAACTGAGGGAAAAGAAGAGAGGAAAGAAAAGAGGCAAAATAATTTTTATGCAAAATCAAGTGAAGTGAGGAGAGCTTTAGTTCTAGATCAACCAATGCTTGTACTTGTGTACAAGGAGGTTTTGTTTTCTACTAACGATCTTGACCAAAGTTTGCCTAGTCCTATTGTGTCTTTATTGCAGGAATTTAGAGATGTCTTTCCTGATGAACTTCATGGAGAGATACCACCGATTCGAGGCATAGAACATCAAATTGACTTGATTCCTGGTGCGCCATTACCTAATCGACACGCATATCGAAGTAATCCCGAGGAGACAAAGGAACTTCAGCGGCAAGTTAGCGAACTTTTGGGATGGGGACATGTGAGAGAGAGTCTTAGCCCGTGCGCCGTCCCTGTTTTGTTAGTGCCAAAGAAGGATGGAACTTGGCGAATGTGTATCGATTGCCGAGCAATCAATAATATTACGGTAAAGTATCAACATCCTATTCCTAGATTAGATGACATGTTGGATGAGTTGCATGGTTCTTGTATTTTCACTAAGATCGATTTGAAAAGTGGTTATCATCAAATTAGGATGAAAGAAGGTGATGAATGGAAAACTGCATTTAAGATCAAGTATGGATTATATGAGTGGTTAGTAATGCCATTTGGATTAACTAATGCACCGAGCATGCTTATGCGACTTATGAATCATGTTTTGTGTGCTTTTATTGGTCGATTTGTGGTTGTCTATTTCGATGACATCTTGATTTATAGCCGAAGTCCTGATGACCATATTGAGCATGTGCGAGCTGTCTTGCAGGTTTCAAGGGCCGAGCAATTATACGCTAATCTAAAGAAGTGCTCTTTTGTTACCAACAAATTAGTATTTCTAGGATTTGTTGTTAGTGCTAATGGTATACAGGTTGATGAAGAAAAGGTTAAAACAATCCGTGAATGGCCAACGCCTAAGACCATAGGAGAGGTGCGTAGCTTTCATGGATTGGCGAGTTTTTATCGACGATTTGTGAGAAATTTTAGCACTATTGCCGCACCATTAACTGAGGTAATCAAGAAGCACGTGGGTTTCACGTGGGGAGAAGAGCAAGAGAAAGCACTTAATATGCTAAAAGATAAGTTAACTAATGCTCATTTATTATCTTTGCCAAATTTCAGTGCTACTTTTGAGATAGAGTGCGATGCTTCTGGTACAGGAATTGGAGCCGTGTTGATGCAAGGAGGGCGTCCCATAGCTTATTTCAGCGAAAAATTGAGTGGAGCAACATTGAATTATCCTACCTATGATAAGGAGATGTATGCTTTAGTGCAAGCTTTGGAGACTTGGCAACATTATTTATGGTCAAAGGAGTTTGTGATCCACACCGACCATGAGACCTTGAAGTACTTGAAAGGACAGCAAAAGTTGAATAAAAGACATGCCAAATGGATGGAGTTCATTGAGACTTTTCCATATGTGATCAAGTACAAGAAAGGTAAGGAAAATGTGGTAGCCGATGCACTTTCTCAAAGGTATGCGATTCTAACTATTTTAGAAGCAAAGTGTCTAGGTTTTGAGCATATCAAGGGCTTATATATTGATGATGATGACTTTGGGAGAGTCTATGAAGCATGTGAACACGTTGCATTTGATAAATTTTATAGGCATGAAGGTTATCTTTTTCGTGAAAACAAACTATGTTTGCCTAAGTGTTCTTTGCGTGAATTGTTGGTGCGAGAAGCTCATAGTGGTGGTTTGATGGGGCATTTTGGCATTAATAAGACTTATGAAGTGCTGTATGGACATTTTTATTGGCCACATATGCAGAGAGATGTCACACGTGTTTGTGAAAGATGCATTGCTTGTAAGCAATCGAAGTCTACAACTAAACCGCATGGCTTGTATACACCATTACCTATTCCAGCACATCCTTGGATTGATATTTCTATGGATTTTGTGTTAGGATTGCCTAATTCTAAGTATGGTAGAGATTCTATTTATGTGGTTGTTGATCGGTTTTCAAAGATGGCTCATTTTATACCTTGTCATAAAACTGATGATGCATCCCATATTGCTAATTTGTTCTTTAAGGAGGTTGTACGTTTGCATGGCATGCCTAGATCGATTGTTTCAGATCGAGATTCTAAATTTCTTAGCTACTTTTGGAAAACATTGTGGAAAAAACTAGGAACACGGTTGTTATTTTCTACTACTTGTCATCCACAGACCGATGGTCAAACCGAGGTAGTTAATAGAACTTTAGGGGCATTGTTGCGTGCTATTATTAAAAAGAACATAAAATCTTGGGAAGATTGTCTGCCACATGTTGAATTTGCATATAATAGGAGCATGCATTCTGCTACTAAATTTACACCATTTGAGGTTGTCTATGGTTTTAATCCATTAACTCCGTTAGATTTAACCCCTTTACCTGTTGATAAGCGTGTGGATTTAGATGGAGCAAAGAAAGCTGAATTTGTCAAGTCGTTGCATGAGAAGACGCGCACAAATATTGAGCGCAAGACTGAGCAATATGCAAGGCAAGCTAACAAAGGGCGCAAGGACGTGGTGTTTGAACCTGGCGATTGGGTTTGGGTTCATATGCGTAAAGAGAGATTTCCTTAGCAGCGACATTCTAAGTTATTACCACGAGGGGATGGACCATTCATGGTGTTGGAAAGAGTTAACAATAATGCTTACAAGCTTGATCTTCCAGGTAAGTATGACGTTAGTGCCACATTTAATGTTTCTGACTTGACTCTTTTTTATGCCAGTGATGATTTGAGGACAAATCCTTTGCACGGGGGAGGGAATGATGTGGACATCGAGTCATATCGAGGAGGAGGTGCTAGGGACCCATTGTCTATTCCTACTGGTTCAATTACTCGAGCGCGGGCCAAACAATTCAAGCAAGCTGTTAGCGTCATGGTTCGTGATCTTTGGCATGAAGATGACCTTGAATCAAATCTGGAAGAATCTTGGAAATCTTGGTGCAATTTAATTATCTTGTCACCAAATAATTGACCAAGTCAATTTATATATATATTCTTGTTTAAGAATATTCTAAAATAGGAATATTTTAGAATATAACGCATTAGATTTTTAGGGTTGGTTTTTAGGGTTTGTGTGGCAGCCTATATAAAGGATTTGCCAAATTTCTTTGAACAGATATATTTTTTATTTTTGAGGAAAAGAATTGAGAGGTTCTCTTTTTACTGTTCTTTTGAGGACTTGACCTAATCAAGATTCTCTTCGACTTATCGAGCGAGATAGCGAATTCTTTCGCTCGTGGCGTCTATAACGTTGGTTGGTTGACACGTGTTTGTCAACAGGTCACGTTCATACCGAGGTTGCCAATCACAGGTTTGATTGGAGGTCGAGGTTTGCAATTTGCACCATCTGGGCCTTCGTAGAACGATCCTTCCGCAATGATTCACATCACAAGGTGCACCCTCAGTTTGTCGTGTAGATCCCAGTTGAGGGCCATATTTACGTAGTACTTCAGCGACATACGGATGTTTACAAATACCGCGAGGGAGTTGTAAATGGAGGCCAGTAAAGAGAGGGCGTAAAAAGTCCATTTCAGTTTACACCTGATCGTTTCCAAGGACGTTAGCATAGAAGAAAAACAATACCTTGGAAGACGAAGTACAGATTCATCAATTCCTGGGTCCTACTGATGCGGTTCGAGATAAGTTCTTGTAGACTCTAATTGGCCTCTGTAAGTTGGTCCATGCTCTTCTCTAAAATTTCTGGGCTGGCAATTTCTGATTCTGCGATTGGGGTCGGCGATTCGAATTCTCTCTGTTTGTAGGTGTTCGTGTAGGACTTAGGACTAATGAGTGACAAAGCTGAAAATAGGAAGAGCGTCTTTAGTATTGCCATTATGATGCATACCGGCATATATATATATATAGGTTGCAACACCCATGTGTAGGTTCCATTGAATGAACTACTCCAGTACTAGGGGTTGAGACGTAGTCATTTTTAAGCATATAGAAATTATGATTTCCGGGAATGTGCGCCAATTTTGTGCCAAGGAACATGTGGAGTGCGTCAGACAGCTCATTGTCCTCGCTTTTCAACTTGCTGTTCACAACCCAAATAATTTGAATGATTCAAAACAAGAACTAATTGAAGAGTGTGTCAGTAAACTAAGAGGGAAACGTTCTTCCTCTAGGGTTTTATTCACAGTCAAATATTAATTCCAGGAAAAGAAACATGTCAAGTCACCTATTTTCTGACCACAAAGTTCACCCCGTTTTTTGGTCCAGCAATTGATAAATAGGTCTTCCGCTCCAGCGGCGGAAAAAAGAAACATGATTATAGAGTCTTCTTGTCTTTTTCATAGCTTCATATACCTTATTATCGTACATACAACATACGTGTAGAAGATGTATTTCCTTAATATTAATTCCAAAATTCCATAGAACATATCCCCCGTTAATTTAGTCCTGATTAATCTACAAGTATTACATATTGCTTTTGACATATCATCAGCTATGGTGGTTAGAGAGTTCACACTGTCTTCCAAGAGATTACAAGTTCGAGGCATGTCATGAATAGATCTTTAGTCAGCTTGTGACTTGTGCATTTACTACCTCATGTAAAAATATGTCCTGATTAACTTGCAGCTTTGTGTATTACATACTGGTTTTGCTATATGCTTAGGTATGGTGGTAAACAGGTCACCAGTTTGAGGCATATCGTGAACAAACCTCTAGTCATTTTGTGCCTTGTGTATTTGCTACCACATGTGAACATGTTTCCTAACTTTTGGCAAGTGCTACGGTCACCAGCTCATACAGACTAAGGCTACATTTGGTCTTCTATACATATTTACCGGATAGGAAAAGGTCAGATAAGGATATGAAAAAATTTGAAATCTTCTTCGTGGTGTTCGATAACATCTAGATATATATATATAAAGATCCATATAAATATTACCCAACTGAGCATTTGAAATACATTGACATTCTCACTCAACTCATCTCTCTCGCTTTTTCGCTCTCATGGTTAGTGGTCAAGGAAAATGAGACATCACAGACCATCATCATCTTCATCCTTTAGTAAGGGCAGGAGGTTAACGATTCCACATCTGGTGTGCACTACTGCAATTCCCTGTTTTCTCGCCCTAGATGCTCAATGTTCCTTCTTTGCAAGTCGCCTTTTGGATTAGTACTCTGAAATCAATACTTGAGTCCACAACTGAACTCAAATCCTTTGTTTCTTCTCTGAGATTCTGCTCCGAAATAAAGTTAAAACATACCATCATCCAAAATTGAAAATCAAAGGAAAAATGTAGGACTCGCGACTTGGTTGCCTCAAGAACTTGTTGACAACGCAGAACAAAGTATTGAAAAAGGACGGACATAGACCCATAAAGTCCCGGCAAATAGAACCTAGATTACATTAAACAACCCCGTGTCGATGACCCATCATCACCAAATTAATGGGTTGTAAAGACGAAGCGTCCCTGTTGAGCCCATCAATTTAACCCATCACCACCATCCTTTTATTCAGATCAAAGCAAGAGGGGAGGATGATTGAAAATAAGAGCAACGTTCATCGAAATTCTCGATGATAGGCGCCAAAAAATTTTCACAAAAAGAATGGGATCTTCTGCGAGGAAAAAAAAAAAAGAAATCTGAAACTTGTTGGAGGAAGTCAACTCTTTGGATGGCTGCGCGTGACGAAGCTAGAAGCAACAGTTTAAGACAATGGCATTTGAGGTCGAGGACGGTGATGTTGAGCCGACAACAAGAAGAGAGATCGACTAAGAGGTGTTCATCTGGTGTGGACGAAGAGGAGCGGTGAGTAGCAAAGCGAGTCCATCGGGTTTTTCTCCTTTTTTCTGTTTCCTTTTTCCTTAGATTTTCCATAAGGTGGGGATTTTTTCTCCAAATTATGTCCAGATACATTCAAATCTATTGTTCTCCCAAACACCAGATATTATCCTATCCAAAATTATATTCGGTCCTCCAAACGCAGCTTAAGTAGTAATGAATTAAACAAAATCTTTTGTAAGGAGTGTGAAACTCTCATGTTAACACCCAGAAAGGTATATGCACTATCGTGCCTCTCTACCTTGTCTACTTATAAGAAAAAAAGAGATCTTTGTCTTTTTTATGAGAACTTGTTTTTAGGCTTGTTAAAATTTGTCACGAATCCTCTATAATGTTATCTCTACTGTCAACAGCATTCATCTCACTTTTAATATTTTCCATAGTAACATTTCATTGAGTTAGGCGATAGAAAAGGACAATAAGCAATGCAGACGGCGTACATGCTTCCTCCCAAGTATCTCGCATGAATGCACAGTCAAACAGGCTATGGTATGGTCACTGTTCGCCCCAACGTATTTCTCCTTGCGCTCGGAAACGAAGAGAAAAAGAAAAACCCCACGAATTAATGAATCCCACCTGTGGGTTTCGATTTTCTTATTCAGAAGCAGTCAGCCGACTTGAGAAATAACAATGTCAGGAATATTTTCCACAGATTCCTATATCTCGCTCTTAGGTTTCGATTTGTCATTTTCCACGAGGAGCGCAAGAATGTTCGGCGAAGGAGTTGGCAAGGAACACTAAAATTAATTGACCAAGCTCTTCCCCAGGTGACCTGCACAACTGGCCATGTGCACGTTTTGTTCTCTAGACAACCGAAGGAGTCGGGCATTCCATTTTTGTTATTTTCACTACTTTTTTTTAATCGAAATTTGCCTCTCTCTTTTTTGATTGAGAATATCATTAATCAAATATAGATATAGAAGTTGCTAATTAGAGTTTGGATTAATACCTTAAAAAATATTAAATTGGTACACCGATAACAAATTTACCATAAATTAATTTTTGACCATTGAAAACTCTATAGATGACAAATTTACCCTTTGTTAATTTTCATTAAACTTTAATATCAAATTGCTGAATTTGGTGACACATAGCAATTTGAGTGTACTAGTTTAGAATTTTACCCTTCATTTGTCACAGGTGTATCAATTTATGATTTTTTGTGATATTAATTCAATTTAAGAGAAACTAATGGAGGGTAAATTTATATATTAAAAAAAATGTATCAATTTTGGACTTTTTATGATCAAAAAATTAGTTTGGATTAAATTTGTCATAAATGTACTAGTTTAAAGTTTTTGGTGATTAACAAATTAACTTGTGGTAAATTAGTCATAGTTGTATCAATTTAGGATATTTTGTAGCATCAACCCTTAAAATGTGTGAACAAATTAATAGTTACTAATAAGTGTGTGCTTACTTTTCCAATGGAAAAAAAAAAAGCTATCGGACGCAGTATGATTTATTCATTCGATTTAACAATATATTGGAAATTACTTTTTAAACCAAAAATACTGACTACCATATATAAAGAAGTTACAAATATATCTATCCATATTCTATACGTTTAAGTCAAAAGTGAGTTTCGTCTCACTTGTATGTTGGTTATATTTTTTGTTAATAATAAATTTGCTCCTACTCACTACTGTAAATGGCAAAGAACTAAAGTTTCCCTATCATTGAGAACTATCTCTCAAACCAACTCACTACAACAATATCGAACGTTTTTTACACTACATTAGCATCATTTCTGAAATTGGCACGGTAAGATGCATATACTGATATTTTAAAGATTATTAGCAGCAATTGTCAATATCATCGGTGGCATTTAATTAGTGTCAATAATATACTTGTTATCCTATGGCAATTCTCTACTCATTGTTTTCTCCCACTTGGACATGCTTTTATGTTTGGTCAATTCAATAGATTAAAGGGTTATATTATAAAGAATCTCAAATAGATAAATGTGTGATATGTTTTTCCTAAACTAATTTTTTAACCACAAAAAATCCTAAACCGGTACACATGTGATAAATTTACCATCTATTAGTTTCCATGAATTTTATTATAAAATTGCCAAGTTGGATGATACATGGCAAGTAGTGGATGTATCATTTTAGGGTTTTACCCTCCGTTTACCACAAATGTATCAATTTGTGATTTTTCGAAGGATAAATTTATCACGAATATACTAGTTTAGGGCTTTTTATAAGAGAAAATTATTTAAAAATTCATAAACTTATTGCATTCTTGTCAATTCATTCTTAACCTACTAAATGAGTTTTTCTAAATATTTTTACATTTTGTCAATTGAGACCATCTGGTCAATTTTGGTTGAAAATTGCGATGTGGACATCACCATCTATGATCGGTTTTTGACGTGGACAATTTTAATAATATTTCAATATCTTTAGGATTTTATTTATTTTATTTATCTTTATCTTTTTTTCTCTTTTCCTTCTCTTCTTTTTTTTTTTTCCTTTTCTCTTCTTTTCTTTTTCCCATTTTCCCTCCATCGGCCACCTCGACTTTTTTCCTTCTCTTTCTTTTTTTTTTTTTTACTTTTCTCTTCTTTTCCTTTTCCCTTTTCCCTCCATCGGCCACCTCTAACTTTTTCTTCTCTTCTTTTCTTTTTTTTCCTTTTTACTTTTCTCTTCTTTTCCCTTTTCCCTTTTCCCTCCGCCAGCACTGCCATGCCCTCCACCACCAGGCCTTGTCAATGGCCAGCAAGTTGCCACCTCAGCCTCGGCCGAGCCATAGCTATCAATGGTGGTTGGGACCTAGAGATTGTGGCCACCATGGCCACTCGAGCTCAAGCTCTGGCTCGTGGTCATGGATGTCGATGGTTGACAAGATGTGGAGCTTGTGGCCACCATGGCCACTTGAACTCGAGCTCCTAGGCTTACGGCTATAGCCGAGATCTAGAGCTCATCGCCTCACAGCCATGGCCAGTTTCACATATCTTGAGCTTGTGGCCTCACAACGATGGCTAGGATCTAGAGCTCTAGATCCCGTCCACCATCACAATATATGGAAAAATAGAAAAAAAAAATTGTGTTCCGTTAGTAGCACATAGATCTAAGACAAATAGTGGAGGAGGCCATGGCAATGAATAAGGACTACTTGAGATAGAACCCTCTTACAAAGAAAGGAGCCAAAAGGAAGCAGAACTCATTGATTGTTTGGATCCCACCGTCGAGAGGAATATGGAAGGTAAACATCGACTAATTACCGGCAATAGACTCCTTGCTACTATCCATCTCGATTATGGCCATGAGGCGATGAGTTCAAGATATGTGAGCTCCATATCCCGACCATGGCGACAAGCCAAAGCTCGAGCTCAAGTGGCTATGGCAGCCACGAGCTCCAAATCCCAATCACCGCTGACAGCCATGGCCAAGGCCGAGGCCAGTGAGGGCGGTCCTCGCTTAAGGCCAGCAATGAGGAAAGGGGAAAAAAGAAAGTAGAAAATGAAAATAAGACAAAAGGGCAAAAAGGACAAAAAGAAAAGAAAAAATTAACTAAAAAATGTGAAAAATATTAAAATATTATTGTCAAAATTGTCAACACCGATTGTAACACATAAGACAGGCAGTGTCCACGTCATTAATTTTTGACCAAAATTTGCTGGTTGAACTCAATTAACAAAACGTGAAAAACTTACGTTTGAATTGAAAAGTTTTGAACTAAATTGATAAAAATGTTATAGGTTTATGATTTTTTGGACAATTTTCCTTTTTTGGTGGTTAAAAAGTTAGTTTTGAGTAAATTCGTTACATGGCTATCAATTTGAGGTTTTAGTTTAGAGTAAATTTGTCACATGTGTACCAATTTATAGTTTTTCGTGGTATTAACCCAAGATTAAATTATACATCTTCTGATATTGTTGACCCAAATAAGCTGTTGACAAATGCAATTGAACGTTAGATTCAAATGTGATGTTTGGACTTTAGATGCAGATTTATATTCTTGTTGTTGGAGAAATCTTCCTAGAGTATTTTGAAGCTGACAAAACGTTTCCATCAGTCTAGTCTGAAGATTTGCAAACCCTACTATTTAAAGTTTGAAGACCTCTGGACTGCCAGACTCAAGACTCAAAGTCTATTCTCATTGATAGTTTCTAATCCATCGAATAAGGGCTATCCAGAACTGGGTGTTTCATTAAGGATTTGACCTTATCGACCGGAGAAGATCTCTTAGCTGGATATGACATAACGGATTCCTTTATTTGAATCAAGATTGATTAAGGATCCGATGATTGGCGAAGTATACTTGGAATGTTCTACTTATGGAAACCAAGATCTTGATTGTATGGGCGAGCATGATTGACGAGCTATTGACATGTTCCTTAAATAGCTTGAATGATCTTTCTAATTGATTCCGTCCAACGGGTAGATTGGAGGAATTCCTTTGGTAAGTGCCAACGAGTATGATGGCATAAATGAGTATAGAAGGAAGACGTTCCAGTTGTTCGAGTGTGTGCACGATAGAAGAATTCCAAAGTCTGAAGCTCCTTGTTCTTAGTCAATTTATTTACTGAGCGAAATCTTATACGCAAAAGAGAGTCTATATTCTGAGAAACCTTGAGGAAGTGTGGTAGAGTATCTACATTGTGAAATCAAGGGAGAACCTTGCTGTAATAACTCTTTTGTTCATAGTGAAATCCAACAGGTGGGCTGTTAGTGCGGAAGAGTGGACGTAGGCTTGGAATAAGCCGAACCACTATAAACCTTGTGTTCAATTTTCTCTTCCCTACTCTCTGCTTTACTTTGATCATAATTCATTTTGTTAACCGAAGGAGAACTTCCTTTCTATTATGTATTTAGTATTGCTCTCTTATCTCGAGAAATTATTTTTACACCTATTCACCCCCCCTCTAGGTGCTTATACTAGCTATCTCAATTAGTATCAGAGCATGTGTACTCACTTTGTTTGAAGTATTTTACTTCAGAGTTAAAGATCCATGGCTAGTATGTTAGCTCCAGGGTTGGTAGAAGGGCAAAGCAATACCAGACCGCCTTACTTTGATGGAAATGATTACAACATATGGAAAAACAAAATAAAGGCGTTCCTAAGATCAAAGGATCCTCTGGAATGAGACGTTGTAGAAAAATGAATCATTCCTAAAGCTGCACCTATCTTAGAAAGAGGAAAAGAAGCTGTTGAGTCTAGTGAAATGACTCAGGAAGAGATAATCAAGAGACAAGCTCTTGATGTAAAAGCAATTTATTCATTATATTATGCTTTGTCACCTACTGAATATAATAGAATATCTTCTTGTGTCGCAGCGAAAGAAGTCTGGGATAGATTACATATTACCTATGAAGGAACCGATCGAGTGAAAGAGACCAGAATCAACATTCTCCTTGGTCAATACACAGCCTTCAAAATGAAATCAGGAGAATCTATAACTGACATGTTTAATCGTTTTACAGAAATCGTGAATGGTCTTGAAAATCAAGGTTAACCAATTTCGGATCCCATGAAGGTAAACAAGCTACTGCACGGACTCTCCAAGGATTGGAATCACATAAAGACCTCAATAAGAGAGACACAAAGAATCATGCCACTATCTGTTGATGAGTTGGTTGGCACTCTTTAGTCTTATGAAGTGGAACGAATCAATGAAGACGAAGATCCTAAAGGTAAGAAATCCATTGCATTAAAATCCAATGATGATTATGATGTTACAGATTCTGAAGACGATATGGATGATGAGGAGCTTGCTCTCATGATAAGAAGATTCAGAAAGCTGAACAGAAAAGGAAGAAGATTCAATCCAAAGAAACAAAGTTTTCAAAAGCAACAGACTAAGTCTATTGAGGATGATGAATCAAACAAAAATGTAATCTGCTTTGAATGTAAGAAAAAGGGACACATCAGACCCAACTATCCACTTCTGAGGAAGAAGAAAAGAAAAGCTGAAAAGTATCGCAAGGCTCTTAAAACAGAAACCTAGAGTGATACAGAGTGTGAAGAAAGTGATGATGATTATGCCAATATATGTTTGATGGCACAATCGGATTCAAATTCAAACTCCGAGACAGACTCAGATTCAGACAGTGAATTTGAGGTGAGTAACTTTAAAATCCCTATTAAAGTTTCTAAATACATTGATGAGTTGTGTTTTAGTCTTAAGACTTCTCTTAAAAGGATTTCCAAACTCAAAAGAAAAAATTCTGCACTAAAACAACTAGAAAATGTTTTGAAAGAAAAGGTCAAAGTTTTAGACAAAAATGTTTCTACTTTGAAAGAAAATGAAGGCAATAAAATGTTTCTACTTTGAAAGAAAATGAAGGCAATCTTTCAAAAGAAAATGTATTCTTGAAAAATGATATCTCAAATATTTCTAAAAGATTTTTTATAAGATCTGAGAAACTGGAAAAAATTCTTTCTGTTCAAAGACCTTATTTCAATAAATCTGGTTTGGGAATGACTGTGGAAACCATTTCTTTAATTGATTTTCCTAAAGTGAAGAAAAGAATTAAGTAAAGACCCACAAGAGATGCTTACAAAAATCATTTTAAAAAGATCTTTGTAAAACCAGTAAGTCGCAATGCTCTCAAATGTTCAAAGTGCAATAGTGCAGATCATTTTGAAAAAGAATGTCCTATGGTTTGGAAACCTGTTAAGAAAGTATGGGCAAAAATCGCATATCATACTAACACAAATGGACCCAAGAAAATATGGGTACCAAATAAAGTTTGAGTCTCTTTTTTAAATGTGGGTCACTATCAAGAAAAAGGTAAAATGGTATCTGGATAATGGATGCTCAAGACATATGTCAGGAGATTCAAATTGCTTCATGAAGTTCGTTCAAGTAAATGGTGGAAAAGTCTCATTTGGAGGAAACAACAAAGGAAGAATTGTGGGATTTGGAACTATAAAGATTGGAAACTTCATAATAAGCAATGTTTCCTTAGTGGAAGGACTCAACTATAATCTGTTCAGTATCAGTCAGCTGTGTGATACCGGTTTCAAAATCAACTTTCAAGAGGGAATATGTTCAAGAACCAGTAAAGATTCTACTCGGTCATTCATGGGTCGAAGACATGGAAATATCTACCTCTTGGATGTGAAACCAGATGAATCACAATGTCTAATCTCAATTCAAGACGAAGCGAACTTATGGCACAGAAAGCTTGGGCACATCAATATGAAGTAGATAGCCAAAATTTCAGCAAAGAAGCTTGTTCGTGGTTTATCCAATCTATCATACCAAAAGTCTAATCTATGTACACCATGCATATTAAGAAAGCAGGTAAGAAATTTCTTTAAACTAATAAATCAAGTTTCCACTAATCGTGTATTGCAGCTTTTGCATATGGATCTCTTTGGATCAACCAGAACTCAAAGCATTGGAGGTAAGAAATATTGGCTATTAATTGTTGATGACTACTCACGATTTACCTGGGTATATTTCCTGGCAAGTAAGTCTGAAACATTTTCTTACTTTGAAAAGTTTGCTAAAAATGTTCAAAATGAAAAATGGTATGTTACTTCAAGTATAAGAACAAACCATGGAGGTGAATTTGAAAATCAAGATTTTACAAAATGTTGTGATGAATCTGGTTTTCAGCACTTGTTCTCCTCTCCATATACTCCAGAGCAAAACGGAGTTGTGGAAAGAAAGAATAGGCCGCTTTAAGAAATGGCTAGAACTCTTTTAATTGAAAGTAACATCTCTTCACGTTTTTAGGCAAAAGCAGTTTCTACAGCATGTTATATTATTAATAGAGTTTTTCTAAAGCCTATTCTGGAAAAAAAACCCCCTATGAGTTATTCAAAGAAAAGAAGCCTATTATTTCATACTTTCATGTGTTTGGATGTAAATGCTTTATATTGGAAAATGCAAATAATCGAGTTGGCAAATTTGAAGAAAAATCAGACGAAGGCATCTTCATTGGATATTCTATCTCAAGCAAAGCCTATACAGTCTACAACAAAAAGACTCAATCTGTGGAGGAATCAATGAATGTCAAATTCCAAGATTCTATGCAAAATGAATCTATTCAAACTCATCTTGAAGAATCTGAACCTGCTTCAGACTCTACGAAGTCTAAATCTCGAGAAGCAGCTCAGACTTTGAAAGATCAACAACAAGTGATTATTGAAGATTTAAATGAAGGAAGTGACCATCAACCTGACAAATCAACCAGTAACTGGAAGCATAAGTCCTGTCATCCCAAAGATCTCATTATTGGTGACATTAATGAAGGAATTCGCACAAGATCCAAAAGGCGCGAAGAGTCTAGTGCTGTAGCTCTTATTTCTGAAATAGAACCCAAAAGCATAGAAGAAACTTTATCTGATGAAAGCTGGATTGAAGCTATGCAAGAAGAACTAAGGCAATTCAGCATTAATGATGTCTGGGAGTTGACTCCTAAACTAAAAGGTAAATCTATTATTGGAGCTAAATGGGTTTTTAGGAACAAGATGGACGAGAAAGGAAAGGTTGTAAGAAACAAAGCAAGACTTATGGCCAAGGGATATACGCAAGAAGAAGGGATAGACTATGACGAGACTTACGCACCAGTAGCAAGATTAGAAGCAATTCGATTATTACTTGCTTTTCCTTGTTATAAGAAGGGCTAATACCTTGAAAAACCCCAAACTGGTACACTTGTGACAAATTTGCCCCAAACTATTTTTTTGACCATAAAAAACCCCCAAACTGGTAAACTTGTGACAAATTTACCCCGATTGATTATAAAAAACCCTAAACTGGTACATTTATGACAAATTTACCCCAAACTAATTTATTCGATTGCAAAAAACCCTAAACTGATAAATTTGTGACAAATATACCCTATGCTAAATTGAATTAATACAACAAAAAAATCATAAAAATTGTAAACTGTGACAAACGGAACGTAAAATCCTAAATTGGTATATTGGTTAACTGTCACGTGTCATTTAACTTAATAATTTGAGAATAAAATTTAACGAAAACTAACATAGGGTAAATTTGTCACAAGTGTACCAGTTTGGGATAAATTTGTCAAAAGTATACCAATTTGGGGCTTTTTGTGGTCAAAAAAATAATTTGGGGTAAATTTGTCACAAGTGTACCAGTTTGGGGTTTTTTAGGGTATTATCCCTTATAAGAATTTCAGGTTATTCCAAATGGACGTCAAAAGTGTTTTCCTGAATGGATTTATCCATGAGGAAGTCTACGTGGAACAACCACCTGGGTTTGAAGACCCAAGGAAACCAGACTTAGTATTCAGACTGAAAAAATGCCTTATATGGTTTAAAGCAAGCACCTCGAGCTTGTTACAACAGGCTGAATAAGTTTTTAATTTGAAACGACTTTGTAAAAGGTGAAGTAGACACTACTCTGTTTATCAAAAGAGAAAACAAAAGTTTTCTGCTTGTTCAAATATATGTTGATGATATTATTTTTGGAACCTCTAATGAAATTTTGTGCAAGAAATTCTCTAAGTCTATGCAGGATGAATTTGAAATGAGCATGATGGGTGAACTAACCTTCTTTCTTGGACTTCAAGTGAAACAATTGAAGGAAGGGACTTTTATTCATAAAAAATATATATATATATATGTTGAAGATCTTGTCAAAAAGTTTGGACAGGAAAATTGCAAAAAGACTGATATACCAATGTCAAGCTCTTTGAAGATGGACAAAGATGAAGAAGGAAAGAAAGTTGACTAGAAGCTATACAGGAGTATCATTGGTTCACTTCTTTATCTTACTGCTTCTAGACCTAACATTTTGTTTAGTGTTTGCATTTGTGCTAGATTTCAAGCAGACCCTAAAGAATCTCATCAAAGTGCTGTAAAGCGTATTATCAAATATATTGCATCAACTTCAAACTTTGGTCTTTGGTATCCTAAAAAGGGAGACCTTACTCTTCTTGGATACTCAGACGCCGATCTAGCCAGTTGCAGAGTTGATAGAAAGATCACTTCAGGTACTTGTCAACTACTTGAAAGCAGGACAGTGTCTTGGTTTTCAAGGAAGCAAAATACAGTAGCTCTTTCTATAGTAGAAGCATAGTATGTAGCTCTTGGAAATTGTTATTCACAAATTATGTGGATAAAACAACAGTTAAGAGACTTTGGAATTGAAGATTCATGCATGGAAATCAAGTGTGACAACACCAACGCAATCAATCTCACTAAGAATCCAATTCTTCACTCAAGAGCAAAACATATAGAGATTTGACATCACTTCATTAGAGATCATGTTTAGAATGGAGAAGTTTCGATTCAGTTTGTTGACTCAAAGAACCAGCTGGCAGATATTTTTACAAAGCCTTTGGAGAAAAATTAATTTGAAGCTATTCATTCCAAACTCAAAATCTTAAAGTCTGAGGAAATTCAGACTCAGGACTGAAAGTCTAAAGATATCCAGACTCAAACGATCAAGTTTTTCTTTCGTAAGTTATTTTATTTTTTTATTTCTCGAATCTCATCTTGAAAAGGTACAATCATCAATCATGTTTGATTATTGCTATCTTTAATTGACGTAATTATTGCAACATTTCCTTTTCGAAAAAGGAGTAATTTTTGAAATGACAATTATCTAAATTTTCGAAAAATGCCGTTATTTTTTTAAAATGCATCTTTTTACTTTCTTTTATGACGTTTTGTATACCTCTCATCGACTGTTTTATACACTGTTGTTTCTTCTTCGCTTTACTCTCAAAAACCCTAAGAGAGCACCGATCTTCCATTTCTGTCTTCTTCTCTTGTTTAATCTTCAAAAAGTTATCATCTTTTTTGGGAAAGTAAAGCTTGGAATCTTTCAAAGACTGTGAAAGATGTCGTCTCAAAGGAAGTTTTCGAGGATAGTAAACAGGGGACCACAGCAAATGCGTGAGGGGCCTACGCACTTTGATCTCACCGAGGAAGAAGAGTTTCCTAGTCAGCAGCAGAGCCCACAACATTCTCAGCAGTGTCCATCTTCTCCATCTAGACAGCAAAAGGTTACTCGACAAGAAGAGGAAGAAATAATCGAAGATGCAGAACCTGTAAGAGTTTCTAAGCCCTCTTTTATCTACAAGCTTTATTGCGCTTTGAAAAGGGGAGGAACTCCTTTGAACTACATTGACGAATTTCTGAAAGACAAAGGGTACAAAAATGAAACCTTATTTTTACGCACAATGGAACGGTTAGGAATTGCCCCTGCTGAATCGGTAGAAAAGGCAATGGCAAATATTCCAAATGATCCATGTGTTGGAGGGTTGAATCAGATAGATGGGAATGATGATGACAAGTTGTACAGACAGTTTCAACTGAGAATGGGTGTTGCGGCAAAAATTCGGGGAAAAATGACAAACTTGTTTCGATCAGAGGAACAAAAGCATCTATACTCTAAGTTGTTGAAGCGTTGGGTGAAAAACCTTAGAAGTGTGGATTTTGATTTTCTTGATGCTGTGAATATTAATTTGAGAGAAAAATTCAGTCTTCTTCAACTTGAACAGTTCTGTTCTGACTCTACAAAAGCCTATGCTAAACTCACTGCTTATTTCTATTCGAATCTTAGTTTCTTGGATGCGAATAGATTCTCTTTTAGTGTCTGAGATCAGGACTATGTGGTGGATATAGATATGTTGGCTAATGTGATTGGGGTTGAGAGAGGGAGATATCAACCTATCAATGTCTCTATTGCTCGTGCTACGTTGAAACTTGTTAAGGATAGAAGAACAGAAGAAAAGATTTCCTACTTGAGGATGAGTGCATTTAACATTCTACTTCACAAGATTGTGATTAATTGCCTCAGACCAAAATCTACTTCAAAGACTAATGTTTCAAACTCAGAGGCAAAGTTGATGTATGCCATCAATGCTGGGAAAAAGTTTTCTCTTCCTCACACTATTATGTTCCACATGTATAGACCAGTGGTGAAGGACAATGGTCAACTTCCTTATCCAGCTCTTGTGACAAAGTTATTCAGACATTTGAATGTTCAGCCTTCACGAATTCTCTATGTTCGATCTTGTGATCAAATGGTGGTGGGACTGAAAATAGTGTCTAAAATGCGTCTGAAGGAACTCAACAAGGCGTTGGAGAAATTCAAGGAGAAAACCCCTGTCAAAACTCATCAAATCTCTTTGGCAGCAAAAAGAAAAGGGAAGGAGCCCATGGTTGCTCCATCCAAGAAAAAGAAGAGCTCTCATCGTTGAGGATGAAGATGATGAGGAAGACATCACCATTTCTGCTATGGCATTGAAGAACCTGAGTCGTTCTGTTCCAGAATCAATGGAACGACAAGAGGAAGACTCAGAGTAGAGGATTGGAGAAAGAGAAGATTTGGAAGCAGAAGAGAAAGAAGCAGAGGAGAAAGAAACAGAGGAGAGAGAAGCTGAAGAAAGAGATGCAGAGGAGGAAAGATTTGAAAAAGAAAAAGAAGAGGAAAGAGGAAATCAAGAGAAAGGAGAGCATGAGGAACTCTTTTCTCCACCTGAAGGCATGGAAACAGGGGGAGACCGTGAGAAAAGAGGAATGTCCTCATATCCTGCTACCAGTGAGGGAGCCAGTCGCTCTCCAGCAGATCCAAAGGACATCTATGCCTCTCAATTTATTGATGTGGGACATGATGTTTCATCGCCCAATCTGTGTGACTATGCTGATTTGCCATCGTCTGCTTTTACTCCATCTGATCGTGCAGAAGCCAATACGCAGACTGATAATTCAGCAGATTTTCGCAGAATTCTTAATGTTCTCTTGGAAATGCGGGGTCAAATATATGCTTTGGGATGCGAAGTTCAAAATTTGCAGACTACAGGTCAAGCTTCTTCAATCTCTTTGAATGATCAGATCCAAGCCCTTTCTCTTCAGATTCAAGCAAATGCTAAGGGTGAAGAGGTGGCTCAGCTGAAGGAAGAGTTGAAAAAACTAGAAGGCATTGTCCAGTCAATGGGCGATTTCCAGCTTGTTTGTATTCCCAAGCATTCCTGAATCCATTCTCTTTTCATCTCAACCTTTTTTATGATGACAAAAAAGGGGGAGAGATACAAGATTTAAAACTTTGAACTTGAACTTTTGATTTATTTTGATGTTTGTTTTGTTTGACTTGACTTTTGTGTCTGGCTGTGGACTGAATTTGGGATTTGGGTTTAACTGCTTATATTAAGTACTATTGATATCTTATGAATGGCTTTACTCACATGAAAGACTAACATATTTTCTGTGGTTGCAGATTCTAGTGTCATCATTAAGCCATTTATCTTTATGAGATATCCATATTTGCTTGAGTAATGTTTTGCAGGTTAAAGTTATCCAAATCTGCAGGAAAGTTTTGTCACCATCAAAAAGGGAGAGATTGTTTGAGAAATCTTCCTAGAGTATTTTGAAACTGACAAAACGTTTCCATCACTCTAGTCTTAAGATTTGCAGACTCTACTATTTAAAGTCTGAAAACCTCCGGACTGCCAGACTCAAGACTCAAAGTCTATTCTCATTAACAGTTTCTAATCCATCGAGGAAGGGCTATCCAAAACTGGGTGTTTCATTAAATATTTGACCTTATCGACCGGAGAAGATCTCTTAGCTGGATATGACATAACGGATTCCTTTATTTGAATCAAGATTGATTAAGGATCCGATGATTGGCGAAGTATACTTAGAAGGTTCTACTTATGGAAACCGAGATCCTGATTGTATGGGCGAGCATGATTGATGGGCTATTGACATGTTCCTTAAATAGCTCGAATGATCTTTCTAATTAATTCCATCCAACAGGTAGATTGGAGGAATTCCTTTGGTAAGTGTCAACGGGTATAATGGCATAAAGGAGTATATAAGGAAGACGTTCCAGTTGTTCGAGTGTGTGCACGATAGAAGAATTCCAAAGTCTGAAGCTCCTTGTTCTTAATCAATTCATTTACTAAGCGAAATCTTGTATGCAAAAGAGAGTCTATATTCTGAGAAACCTTGAGGAAGTGTGGTAGAGTATCTACACTGTAGAATCAAGGGAGAACCTTGCTGTAATAACTCTTTTGTTCATAGTGAAATCCAGCCGGTGGGCTATTAGTACGGAAGAGTGGATGTAGACTTGGAATAAGCCGAACCACTATAAACCTTGTGTTCAATTTTCTCTTCCCTACTCTTTGCTTTACTTTGGTCATAATTCGTTTTGTTAACCGAAGGAGAACTTCCTTTCTATTGTCTGCTTAGTATTGCTCTCTTATCTCGAGAAATTATTTTTACACCTATTCACCCCCCTTTAGGTGCTTATACTAGCTATCTCACTTGTAACATAATATATTATCAAATTTTCACTTATTTTTCCCGATTCAAAAGCATGATGTTTCTATTGGGATTAAGCGTTGTGACATATAGCGATCATCGACTAAGAAGTTATAACCTTTCAAAGAACCTTAGCTAGTCCAGGCATCCTTTTGGGTCATTCTTAGATAAATTCTCAATAAGAGTGATCTCTAATGATTCTTTAAATTGCAAAGTATCCCGGGTTATAAATGATCTTGGATGGCGCTGGCCCCGTGCAAGATCTGATGCTATGGTGCAGATTCAAACTGATATATCTGGTGTGTTGTTCCCCAATGTGGCAGCTGATTTTTAGTTGATTTGGATTCCTTACTCATCTGGTTCTTACTCGACTGCTTGTTCTTGGAGGACTATTAGAGTGAAGGGCCAGCATGTTGATTGGCACAGACGTATTTGGTTTAATCCATCTATTCCCAAGCACTCTTTTATTTCATGGATGCTTGTTCTCATTAGGCTTGCTAGTTGAGATGGGACGCTAAGTTGTGTTTCTATGTCTTCAGCTAGCCGCATTTTATGTGGCCTCGTGAATGAGAAACAATCATCTAATCTTTGAATGTAGTTTTTAATGTTTAGTTTGGAGGAGATTGCTGGATCTTTTTGGTACAAATAGGATGCGCGATGTGTGGACTTTGGGTTTCATTGGATTAAAAAATGTCAAGGGGTGCTTCTTTTCAGGCATTGCTGTTTAAACTTGCTTGGTCTGCTACTGGAAATTACATAATGGTGGAACTGCGTTGGATGTAAATAATGTATACAGAAAGATTGTTACTGATGTTAGATTGAGATTGATTGGTTGCAAGTCTATAAAGAGCAACATTTTGCTTGTATGTCTTGAGATCCTCGACCAGGCATTAGACTGAACCGGCAGCTGCTAAAAAGCAGAGGCGCTACTGTGGATTCATTAAACTAGGCAAAATATACTACAAGCCCCTAGGTTGATCGGGTCTAGGGTGAGTAGTTTGCAGACCTGAATCTTGTACCCGACCCTATTTGTACTGGACCCTATTTTCGAATCACCCTATTTTTCCGGTCCGGTTCCAAAGTCAACCCCGTTTCCACTGGAACTTATTTTGCAACCGCCCAATATCCTATACGGTTTTGAATTTTACGTTAATATGTGAGAAAATAATGAAACTATCCTCATTTATATTGAAACATTTAGAACATATAATCAATAAGTACATGAACTTTTTGACTAAACAAAACTAAGGATTCACGAGGTTAATCATCATAAACAAACATCATAAGGCAAATAAAAAATCCTATGCGATGAATGGTGCGACAGTGAGCTAGCGAGGGAGGGAAGCAAGCGAAGAAGAGAAACGATGAAGGGGGAATGCCATGTGAGAGGAAAAATGCAATTCTAAGATTAGAAATTAGGGGGGGAAAAGATAGGGCTTTGGTCTTTTGGGTTTACAAAACCGGTTCCCAGATCAGTCCAGTCGATTCGGTTCTCGGGTGGGTATTTGCTCATAATCGGTTCCCGAACCAGTTCAAACCAGTTCTGAATTTTGGGAACCAGTTCCCAGCCCTATTTTTCGGGTGGGCCGGTCCGGTTTCCAGGTATACCCGGTCCGATTGCACACCCCTACGAGCCCCATTTGGATCCAAATGAGCTCAAATACATGGTCTCATATCAAACCTATTAATCCATCTTAAGGGAAACGAGAAATAGTCAAATATAGCCTAAGCCTTTGGGCCCCAAGTACCAAAAGTGCTTCGCAACTAAAGACCAGAGAGGGTAATTAATATGACAATCATACCACGCGGCAGTAACATGTTATTTATGTTAAAATTACAGGAGTCGGAGAATTGTGAAACGTACCACATTCATTGTCGCTTGACTTCAACAGATCAGAAATTTCGGCACAGCCACAGTCCTTGTGTGTTAAAAAGCTGACGGACGTTCGAGAAAGGAACGCATACTAGATTTGGGGTTTTGAGTTGATGTCTAGAACGATTCGATCGCTCGATTTGGTACCTTCAAAATTGAAGGCAAGCGAGCTTAAGTATAAAGTTTGGGTTTAACAACATTGTATTAACGCTGCAGGATAGTGAAGGTATAAGAATTGAAGAGCAGGAGAAGCCAGGAGGGATTGCAATACATGATTAAAAAATAACAAAAAACAAAAAGAAGGCAAAAGCCTCCAAATGCCTTACGTAGGCTTTGGATGAAGAACCGCAAATGCAGCATAACATCCTTCATGAACTCGCTTGACTTTCTTCATCTTTGGCCCGGAATTCTTGAACGACTTCTGAGGATACTGATGATGCACTTCGCGTCTACACCGAGGTCAACTATCAAAGAACAAAATTCGCTTATAAGGGACACTAAGGGCATGTATAATAATCATTCCATTCTAGAAATCAATTTCTGACTAGAAATTAATTTTCCTATTTTTATTCTCTAAATAAATTTTTGAGCAGAAATATGCATTTGATAACCTTATAAAATTTCTGCTCTTGAAATAGAAATTCGTTTAATAATGACACAAAATTTCTCCTCCCCTCCTCGAGTAGTGGTGGGAGGCGTTTGGCTTCTGACGGCCAACAACCGCAAGGGGGTCACCGGTGACCGGCAATTGGCTGTAGGAGGCACGTAGGTAACAGCCAATAACTAGTGGGCAGCTGGTGGTGAACAATCAGCAATCGGTAGTAGATGGCCGGAGTCCAAGGGCCAGCGACGGAGTCCGACAATCGGTGGTGAGCGACTAGCAGCAGGCATCTAACATATGGTGGTCAACAGCAGCCATCCGACATCCCACGGGCAATGGGTGGGTGGAAGGCAATGATGAAAGTAAACAATGAAAAGAGTTTTCATTACTCACTTTTCTTCTAAAAATAGAAAAGGTAAATACTTTAACTTCTGATTTATGGTCCAAATCTATTTCTGAAGTAGAAAGTTGTTCTAGAAATAATTAAAAAAAATGAAATTGTGTCACCAAATAAATTTATATTCCAAATCTATTCCAAGGAACAAAAAGATAGAGAAATAGAAAAATATAATGGTTATCATGCTCACCTTAAGTCACTTACCTTTTTAATGGTGGCAAGAAACTGATTTGCATCAATACCCAGCTCTTCTTTGTCCATGTCAATGATGTTCATCTGACTTGATTAACAAAAGAAAAAGGAATCTAAATCTATTACATGAATGTCACTTCAGTTCAAAATCTCGAAATTTTGCCACTTAAACCTTTTGACGATTTGTTAATGTAGTCATTCGAGTCAATTTTAGCTAGAAATTATTGACGTGAACATCGACCGTCCTATGTAGTCCAAGAGTACCTTGATGGAGATTGAACTTAAATTTTAGTCAATAGTTTGATCGGTATTGAACTGAAAATTCAATGATGATGTTTCTTTTCACGTATATTATTGGAGATAGTATTAAGTACAAACTCAACGCCCGAGAGGTTGATTTCCTAGAAATGAATCAAAGTAGTGATGGTTGGGAGTGATAGGAATATGTTGAAAGGTCGGGTTCGTTAGTTTTATTTATGAATATGTATCAAAAATGTTTTCTTTGGAATTATAATTCTCATTCAGAAGTTTCATTTTTTCATAATGAAGAACGTACCAATTCGCATATAGATTGACACAATATACGACCATCCACTTTAGAAATGGTACAACATAAAAGCTTTCAAGCTTCAGATACAATAGATTAGCACAAAGATAAAAGAACAAAAATACTCAAATCATTCTTAATTTAGAAAGGATAATATCATTCATTTTTCCCTACTAGGGATACGCAAAAGAACCGGGACCTGCCCGGCCGCCCAAAATTGGTGGTTCTTAAGGGAACCGATTCGGTTCCTAGTTCCAATTTATAGGAATCGGTGGGTACCGGTCCAATTCCTGGTTCCATGGGTGGATCCACCCACTCGCCCACCCGGACCGGACTGGTTATATTATAACAATATATTAATTTTTAATATTAAAAAAATTCGAAATTAGCAAATCTAAAATTTAGAGCTCCAATCACCCTCTTGTCTCAATTTACTACTTTCCTACTCCATCTCGTCTCTCTCAATTTAAAATCTTCCCGAGCTTCCTCTTCCTCTCCGATTCACCTCCAGATCTACTCATCTCCCTTCGAGTCCTAGTCTGAACTTGGCGAAACAATGAGTTGATTCTCTTTTCCTCCCTCGAACTTGAACTCTCTCTCTATCTCATCGCCACCTCCGCATTCACTGTCACTATCGTCCTCTTTGTTGTTTGGCTCGTCCTACTTCTACCTCCCCTCTTCCTCCTCCCCCTCCTCAAGCTTCTCCTCATCATCCTCATCTTCGGGGACAGGCGAACTCTAGGTCTAAGAATGGCTCATCGTCCCTATTGTCCTACTCATTGTTGGTCTCAAGGGAGGAGTGGGAGATGCAGTGGCGAAGATGGTGATGGTGGCCGAGATGGAAGCGGAGTGAGGGTCACGACTGCCACCGCCGTGGACATCGTCACGGCGCTAGTACTTCAGGAGAATAAAGCTACAATGGTCGGGAGAGCCAAAATAAGCAGATGTTTGGAGGCAAAAAGAGAAGGCACGGAGGTTGGACCAATTCTATGGATTCACCCGGTACCAGACTGGACCGGTGGTCCAAATTCTGGGTGGATCCATGCAACTAGCGGGCAGTTCCCAGTTCCAATTTTTCGGAACCGGTTCTTAGCGGACGGTTCTCAGTTCTAGGTCGAGAACCGCTCGCTCAGACCATGCACACCCCTATTCCCTACTACTCTTTTCCAAGAGGTAGTTCATAGCTGACTAGATTACACAGAGTGGAAAAGGCAAAATACTTTCTTTTACCAACACCATCCTATATTTTATTTTTGCCAATCACATAAAACACAACCAAATTCACGGACGATCAATCTCCATTTCTTCGTCTCCCGAGCAAACCACACACAACCCTCAGACAGCAAAGTTGACGACGGACCGGTACGTTTGTCCGGGCTGCCACCAAGCGGGGATCACGTTGTTGGCAACCAGGGTCTTGCCGGAGTCAAGAGAGGTGAGCTTGATCGAGAATGGGGCGCGCAGCTGGCCCGCGCCATCCAGCTTCCAAACCGCGCCCCACGACTGTTGCATCGGAAGCCAAGAGTCAGAGTCTAGAGCCTGCTTCAGGTAGACGGCGCCGAGCTCGCCATCCCCATTCGCGTACTCAATTAGCACAGCGAAATAGTTGGGGTTCGAGCCGGAGTCAACGCGGAATGCAACCTTCGCGCCGGGGAAATTGCACTCTACTCTGCTTGGCATTGTAAATATGTGCACATAAATAGACTTTTAATAAGCAAGTTAGACTATTTGCTGACTAGTATAAGTCTGGTGAAAGCAAAGTTTCACGTTAATTTAAAGCACTTTTCAATGCGTTTTATCTTCCTTTTTTCCCTCTGCGCCTGTTAAAATTGGAATTCACTCGAAAGGATCCATAGAGAAAGGATCGACCGTACGGACTTTTGGTATTGAATTTGCAGCACCCCAGCGTTGCGAAGTTCATTGGCCTTGCCGGGGCTCGCCATGGCTCCAAAAGCCGTGCCGCTCAAATCGAAGTGAGCAGATTCAGCAACACAAGGACCACCAGGGCATTCATCAGTTATAACGACCGTCACTGGGTTCCCAGAACAAGCCGCGTTTTCGGTGCATTTCGCCTGAAATTTAATCAACAAGAGCTCAAAAGATTGCACTTCCTAACTACTACTAAATAATCTGTTTGAATAGGACAATATGTACCGAGTCAAATAATCTGTTCAAATACGAAGAAGTCAAGATACTTTTAATGGGAGTCTAGAAAGCTTGCCGCAGTAGATGTTTTCATGAATTCTATTCCACGATTGTTAATTTAGGAAAAGCATATCTCGTGAACATATATTAACTTTGTCCGTGGCAAATTTTCTCCGATGACGGCGAATATAAAAATAATTCGAGAAACACTTTTCTAGCAAGAGAGAAACCTTGTAACAAGCTCCACATCCTTTGCCTGATTTGAAAAGAGAAGGCCCTCCTGCGGACACCATTGAAGAGAATGGAGCTTGGGCGACCCCACTCCCATACCCACATGCACCCCCTACGTACAAAATATCATTCAAAGCATATTATATATAAAATATTATATATGTATGTATAAGTATATATGTATATTTGCAGATCAGGTGAAATGTGTAATTACTAGAGTAGTATTGTCTAGCGTTGTACTTGATTCCAGTTTGACTTCTAAGTCTATATGTGTTTGGTACAAAGCCAAAATCAATCACGATTAGGTGATTGACCTAAGCTACTCATATGTCCGAACCGATTTATTCTCAAAAGACTTGATGAGTCAAAATTACTGAAAGGCGTGTCATGAGACCAACGGTGATTGCGTAAAAAGATCTTTACTCCAAGTGAATTGACCATATAAAAATATAATGTCATTTCATTACCATCGCTTCCAGCGCCATTGGGACTCCCGTACCACGTCGCACCTGCTGGTGACCAATCACCGTTGGACTGAACCTTCGAGATGTTAAGCGATTTGGGTTTGAAGCAGTGAGACGAGTTTATGAGGAGAGAAAGGAGAAGGGCGAGAGGGAAGCAAATCGATGGATATTGAAGAAGCGCCATGTGATTCTTGAGACACTTTGGTTAGGAGTTTGATTTCTTGCACTCAATTTGGGAGCACAATGGGCAGGTTTTTATAGTCAAATTGAGAGCACAAAATTTGATAACTCTATAAAAATAGAGTTATTTTACCTATTTTAGGCAACAATTAATGCAATGTATATGAGAAAATATTTGGATTTCCTTCTAATTATTCGAATTTTCCTTATTTATGTAGAATTATAAAATATGGAGAAGATAAGGAAAAGAATGGCAAATATCAAGAATTCAAATAAAAAAAGCAGTGGAAGATGGAAATCAAATTAGGAAATTTTTGATTTTGTTTCCTAATGTTTTATGTAAGTGTTGGGAGATAGATATATGGGATATATCTTTTGAATCAATACTGTTAGCAACGGGACAGGCTGTCAATAGGAATAAATCTAGAATATTTTTTAGCAAGGCTTGCCCTCTTAGCTTATAGGAAAATTTGGCAAATGAGTTGAGAGTCCTAGTGCTAGCTAGGATTGGAAAATATTTGGGGATCCCCTTAGATTGGGGACAATCAAGGAAAGAGATGTTTGCTTGGATAATGGGGAGAGTGAACACAAAATTGGAAGGATGGAAAGAAAATTTAATATCCAAGAGTGGAAAAGAAATCCTGATTAAATCTGTTGTTCAGGCAATCCCACAGTATGCCATGTCCATATTTAAAATTCCGGCGTCTATTTGTTTATCCATTGAAAAGAAGATCGCCCATTTCTGGTGGCAGAATGATTGTAAGAAGCTTAAGACTAGCAAGACTAAGGGAGGTCTCAACTTTCAAGATCTCATGGCTTTCAACAAAGCAATGCTCGAAAAACAGGCTTGGCGTCTAATCCAGCACCATACATCACTCTGGAGCATGCTATTCAAAGGTATTTTATTTTCATTCTCAGGATTTTATAAATGCTTAGAGAGGAATCTAACCATCTTGGGGTTGGCAAGGCCTACTATTAGGACGGGATTCAATTCTTCCAAATCTCCAATGGTCGGTAGGTGATGGGTAGAACATCAGAATCAGGGAAGACTAATGGCTACCCAAAGGCATATTGGGCGGCCTGAGGAATCGCAACGAACCTGTAAAGGTCACCGAACTTCTAGATATGCAAACTAATACTTGGAACCAAAAAAACTGAATTTTCCGGTTCGGTTCAGTTCAGTTTTTGACACCCCTACTCACTAGCCATAGGTGAGGGGCTTGTGGTCCTCGCCTGTGGCCAACTAGGGCATTATGGCCCTTGCCTAGACTAGGTTAGGGCATCGCAACCCTATCTTAAATCTACACAAGGGCTTGATGCCCTTGCTTGTGGTTAGCAAGGGCACGAAGATTCTTGCCCATGGCCAGCAAAAGGCAGAGTCGACCCACAGTTGTGAAAAGAAAAGAAAAGAGAAGAAAAATGTAATAAAAAATTCAGAAAAACTAAAAAAAAAATTAAAAAATTTTGTCTAATTCAGCACCGATCATATCACACCGGATAGTTGACATCCATACCAATGATTTTTTTATCAAAATTGACTAGATGAACTACCTTGGCAAATTTTTAAAAAGTTTATGACTTAATTGGCACAATTGAAATGTTTATAACTAAATCGACACAAATGCAACATCTTTTTTGGTACTTTTCCCATAGTTTAAATGTATATTTAAGGTGCGATAGACGAATGATTTAAAAAAAAAAAATTCCTAAAAATAATTGCTAAAAATCAATAAGAAAAGTGTTTTTATGGTTCACAAAATTATTTAGATATAAATTGTTCTCTATGATAATAATATTTTTCGCTAATTGATAATTTCAAGCGTTGCATGTTACCAATTTTAGGAAAAAAATTTGCAAAGCAAACGGATCCTGAAAGTCACTATATTATCTATTTAACATAATGATCTATTAAATATGCATTTGCATACCGCAAAGAATCTCTGCCTAAGTTTGCGATAACCTCCATGTCTATTCTTTTGACCGATGAATCAACTGGGAAGTACGCCGAAAGAGCGAAGAAAAGCAGCAAAGACAACAACAAAGAAGCTTTCCAGACTTTTAAAGTAACTACCTGACTAGCATGACCGGCCTTTGTTGGACGCAAATTGCGCAACCCCAAGATCTCCATAACTAAAACAAGAACATATATAATTGAGTAGAAAGATTAACGCACATGTTTTGGGATCCATCGAACATAAAGCGAAAGCAGAAAAGAGATTACCCATTCATTAAGGGGATCCACTGTTTTTGAAGCGAAAGCGGAAACACAATGTTCTACGCGCAAGTCCTTCTTCTCTATTGTCATCCTTATCACTAGCTCAATGAGGCGGCCTCCTCACGTGTAGCGTTAGGTAAACGCCCTTAGGTGAGGATACATGTGAGAATTAGGGTTAGAGGAGATACTTGAGCACTATTTATAGAGTTTTCAGCCAGTCCCCTCATTACGGGCCAGGCTCAACTTCAGCCCACACTAGCCAGCCCATATTACACTAATTAAGAAACATTTTATCTCACTTTAGACCAACCCTGTTTTACAGTAACCGTAAAAACAGTAAATTACGATATCAATTAATTTAATCCACAATAGGAAAACTCTTACATTCTCCCACTTAGATTATATTAATTGAAATTATACTGTATGTGCGCACATTTGGTTCAGAGATAATTCTTAATAGTCAATCCTATCCCATAAAGTCTTAAACACCGAATCATGGCGGTAACTGCATGTATACACATAGAGCCTTCCATGATCACGAATGTTCTCAACTTTATTAATATGGATTCAATATGGTAGTGTGTCAAATGGATAACATATCTCATAGAGAGATCCCATTTGTCAATCACCATTCTCTTACCTTAGGTGTCACAAAAACTTTTGCCACAAGAGAATACTTTATGGTTCCAATGAACCCACATATATCTTGTCCTTATGGTTAACCTTTCTTTATGTATCATAAGACATATGCACAAGGCTAATAACCGGATGCCCCTAGCCTTCACTCAAGGTTTATACAATCCCTTGAGACTTTATCAATATGTATTCAACATAATAACAATACATTCAAAAGTATTTTATTGAGTGCAAAAGTTGATACATATCAAACCGTTACAAAGTGTAACGAACATAGATGAAACATTTATTAGAGTAAAGCCAAATAGCTCCCACTAAATAACAGCATCTCATGATGCTCCTAGGCCCATACTAATGACATGTCGCTCAAATACACATGAGCGTAAACCTTTAGTTAGTAGATCTGCAACCACATCATCTGTGAAAATATATTATATTAAAACGTCACATTTATGTACTGTTTTCTTTTGGTCAAAAAATTTTGACCACCATATATTTAGACCCCTTGAGACCTTTGTAGGAAATAAATAATACTATAAATTTGTTATCTCAATACAACCGTATGGATCTATCCATCAAGTTAAAACGATCAACTCCGGCATGAGGTTGTAGAGCCTAATAGCTTGGGTAACAACCTAAAAGAATGTTACTAATATTGCATACATAGTAGAAGATAACATAAAACTTTCTTTATTGCACTTCCTACTAACATAAATATGTATCTTGTTATTGATATTATATCATCCTAACAGCCAGCAAAGTTTACATTTAAATACTCTACTAACTGCAAGAATTGAACATTTCTGTAAATTAGCATATAATCTCTTATCTTCTTTAAATACCTTAAAACTTTCTTGACAGTAACCTAGTGATCATGTCCTGGATTTGACCGATATCTTAGAAGTCCCGTCACAAAGACAACATTTAGTCTAGTGCAAATTCGAGCATATATTATACTTTTAAGTGCACTGACATAAGGTACTCCATTTAATTAGATTTTCTCAATAACTAAATAAGGACAATATGATAGATTTAGTCCATCACCCTTAACAACAGGAGCAATTCGTGGCTTGCAATAATGTATATTGAATATTTCCAATATACAATCAGCAAATGTCCTCCAAGAAAATATAATATAATATCGAAAAAAACAATCTTTACAGACCTCAGTACAAAGGATATAAGATGTCTCAAGGTCACAACTTGTAAGCAAAATATTATGTACATAAAGTATGAGAAAAAATAAATTTTCTCCCACTAACCTTGCAGTATATTGAATTACTTTGTTCCCAATTGAACAAAATAACGACACTATGAAACTTTAATAATATTATCTGAAAACTTGCTTAAAATCATGAATTAGAACTTTTCAGTCTACACACAAGTTTACTTGAATTTGCTGCAAAATCATCCAATTGCACAATATAGATTTTATATCTATTTGGCGTAACTTTATATCAAAATAAATTATTAATGCCACGTTCACTCTTAAAGAATATTTAAAGAAATAATTATTTATTTACTATAAACAATCAACCCCTCTTTCAGAGTTAAAATTTTAGTTACCAATTTGGCTTTAAATTCCACAATTTTTCTTTGAAATTATTTTAGTTTTGTACGCCAATTTGCAACTAATGAACTTATGATCTTTAGGCAAGTAAATTAGTTTCCAAACACTATGATGTTTCATAGATTGTATACCACATTTTATGGGATCTAATCACATACTTAATTGAAAACAAGAAACGATATTTATATAAGTTGCTAAAACAACCATGTAGTGGATATTGTAACCATGCTCTCACAAATAGACTATATAGTATGATGATATAAGTAATCGTCCTTCCCTAACAAATCTCCTTAATAAAGCTGCAACATTTTCATTCTGCACTTAAGAGGTTTAAGAAATTTTATTATAAACTATATCAAGAATAGTACCTTGAACCTCAACAAGTTGAGTCTATGATACAAGAGATTCCATAATTATCTATATAGATAAAGACAAAAACATAGTAACCTCCATCATACTATTATCTTTGATAGTTTGAGAGCAGCTATCCTCTACAATTACGTCAATCTTTATAAACTTTAGAGTATGTGATTCAATAATTCTTATACCTTCTTTAGAGTCATAAAATCAATACCCCTTTAACAATCTAGATAAGCTACAAAATAATTCCAAGTGGATCTGAATTCCAACGCACTTAATATTGGATTAGATAACCTCACTTTTGCATAACACTTCTAAATTTCATATGATTCAAGCAATTTATGTTCAGTCCATAACTCAAAAGAAGTTTATAAAAATAACTTTGATAAGAGACACATTTTGTATATGAAAAAGTTGCTTTCATAATATCAGCCCACAAAAGACCAGATAAATTAGTCTTACTAATCATACTCATCACCATGTTTAATATGGTGCATTTATGCCTTTCGACCAAATCTTTTTGTAAGAATTTTCAGGTATAGTAGTTAAATTATCACCCTAGAATCTACCAAGTATTTGACAAATGACCCTTTAAGCTATTTCACATTGTCATACTTGCCAAAATACTCATGACTACTGTTAACCCTGACAACCTTTTAATCATATACGAGATGTATATGTCATTAAGACTTAAACACAAACTTTGCAAATGTGTCCTAATTTTAATATCAGATAAGACATAATTTCAAGCAACTAAGACTTCCATCATATTATAGCAATGCAGTCCGTAGGTAAACCTTTTTTCAAGTGTTCAAGAATGGAACGCTTCATGGATAGTAAGCAAATTCAATTGCTCTTTTCTCAAGCAACAAATCATATGTCCATAACTTAAAATTTGAAGCAATAAAAACCTCAATAATAATGGAGTTATTAATTACAGAAAATGTGATTGAAAACCAAACAATGTATATAATTAGCATCATGTGAACACTGTGTAACTTGACATACAAGTACACATCCAGAAAGTTACACGCATAATCGTATAATCACTTTTGGATAGAATACATGACATGCAATTCTACACTCTCCACATGATAGTGATTATGAGAATATATTCCAATTCTTCGCGAATTCGTCACATTTGGGCATATGAATCACTAGAATCAGTCACTCCTCCACCATACTATCATGTATCCCTCCATAAACTAATACACAACCACCTCCTTTGGGAGTATGACTACGCATTAGACCAAGAGACATCACAATCATCATACGAGACCAAAATTTCTCAAACCCAATCAAGCGTGTCACTTTGGCGGTCACTACTCAATTGAATCATTGAAATTCTCTCATACCAGGAATATAAACTTTACTCCTCACATACACCATATACATGTAATTTTAACTTTAGTGATAGGGGCAGCATATCACCAAAATCACATATCATGCTAATTACATTACTTTATTCATTAATAAAAATTAATCACACATATATATAAATATATATAGCGAACCTGAAAGACAAATTCCAATGAAATCACTGATCACAGTACACAGGAAACTTCTCATAACAGAAAATAAAACATCTCTTATGCACCCCAATTACATATTACCATAACAACATAAAAAGAATCCTGATCTAAAATATCTCTCAAAATTAACATCAATAGTAATACAAGGTACACCAAATCGACAAGCTTGATAGCTGATCCATTATTTATTAATCAATTTTAGGTAACAAATATCATTACTTCAACTAGTGGCCTATAAATTGAGTCAAACCACAAAACTAAATATCTAAATTATAATAGTATATACTATTGCTCTGCATAAATATTGTCATACTCATCAACCATAAAAATATTCAACTCGATAGACATTAACAAGTGACCAAATGAGTTCATGTACAATATGCAGTAACTTAATCAACATGCATTACCACATACAGCAGATATGTTAACTAGTACAATCAGTTTGGTCACGAGTTCTTAAGACGTCCATCATTCAAAGATTACCAACGTGTCAAGTAGTATGCTTGAGCAACAAAAGTTTCATAACATTTACTGTTTCTCATCAACTCAATACATAACTCAATTACTATTCTATAATGGTTGTATCTCATTAAGCCAGCTTTAGTTCACAATAAAGTTTGATTTTTATTGATGAATCACACCTTTATAATGATTATGTGATAATATACCTATAACCCAACACTTGTATTTCCAAAATCACAGAAAAATACAAGGAAAAATATGCAAAAATTCATTTAAAATACACGTATTTAAGGTTTCATATGCAATTTCACATCAATAAAACCATCAAACATATAAAAATAAATAAACCACGAGATAGGAAATCACCATACGAGTCCAACACCGCTAGCCACGCGTCGAACGGAAGCTCCACGCGCTCACACGCGCTGCCTGAGTGCGCAGCGCGTGGAGCTCACACGCAGCGCGCGTTCGACGCCCAAGCCATGCGTGGCCGCGCGTGGGGGCGTGTGCGACATCCCCCGGTGACGCGCCGCCGACCCTCTTGCTCGTCTCGTCTCCCCCAATCCAAATTTGTGATTTAATTTAATTTTTATTGAACAAAAAGTCTCGAAAATCACAAATTATGGCAAGATCCGTACTAATTATGACTGATCCGTACAAATTAGGGCAAAATCAATTGCGTTCAAGTTCTAGGGTTATGGTTGCTATAATACCACATGTTGGACGCAAATTGCGCAATCCCAAGATCTCCATAACTAGAACAAGAACATATATAATTGAGTAGAAAGATTAACACACCTGTTTTGTGATCCATCGAACATAAAGCGGAAGCAAAAAAAAGGATTACCCATTCATCAAGGGGATCCACTATTCTTGAAGCGGAAGTGGAAACACAATGTTCAACGCGCAAATCCTTCTTCTCTATTGCCCTCCGTATCGCTGGCTCAATGAGGTAGCCTCCTCATGTGTAGCGTTAGGTAAACACCTCTTAGGTAAGAATACATGTGAGAATTAGAGTTAGATGAGAAACTTGAGCACTATTTATAGAGTTTCCAGCCAATCCCCCTATTACGGGCTAGGCTCAATTCAGCCAACACTTGCCTGCCCATATTAGACTAATTAAGAAACATTTTATCTCACTTTAGACCAACCTTGTTTTACAATAACCATAAAAATAGTAAATTACAATATCAATTAATTTAGTCCACAATAGGAAAACTCTTACAGCCTCTGCTATGACGACCTGCCCTACTACATTACAATTAAGGTACATGTTACGCGTAGTTGACTATGAAGAATACGATTTGCCCCGTCTACGTCCAACCCCTTGAGATATTCCTCATCGCAGACACATGTCTCAAATGCTTGGACTTTTTCTCCTACCTTCCCTGCACGAAAAAAGGATCCATATCTGGCAGTGGAAGCTCGTTTCATTGAGGTCATAGTTGCGACCGTACACTTCTATAGATTCTCCCACTGGGATTATTTTCACCAGATGCCCACAGACCATGCCAAGCCGTAGAAGAGCTTTAGGAGTACATTGGATGGGGATCAGAACAACGGGTCTATCAGAATTATTATGGATTATAGACTTAGGCGGCCAGAGCCCTGTTTCAAATCGCAAGTAAAAGATTTGCCAATAATCCTCCTCTTAGATCCCGTCTGCCTGTTAAGTTTCAAGACAATGTCCTCCAAACAAATATCATATATCACTTATAGTCTCCTCTCGATTGTAATTAAACCAATGAGACATATTCTAATGGTGCAACACGTTCATTAACATGAAGATAATGTAGATATAACCCTGAGTTCATAGTACGGCGGCAGGAACTACAATCGCATCTCATGCAAGTGGTGTGTAATGTCTAGTTAACACCTACTTCATGTGAAATCTGTTAGTAATTAAACTAAATTCATGAATGTCCAACGTGCACCCATAAATATTTAATCCCCTACATGCATCTAGAATGTCCATGTATGTTTAGATTCATGTTTCTATGTCTAGTTCAATGTTTTGTAAATTTATGGAATGTATTATCTTGGAATGATAGATATATTTATGAGTTATTTAAGATTACTAGTCATGTACAAGCCTATATAAAGTCAAGTATGGTAATCATTTCTTTAAAGAAAAGAAAAATTAAAGAAAAAGCCTATTTGTCTCCTTTTCTTAATTAGAGTCGAGTTTACTGAATTTGAGTGTTCCACCTTCAAAATTATTCTATGAAAACCATCATGGCATAAAGGTGTCCATGAAAAACTGGTCTATTGTTAGAGCTTATTGAGTCAAGCAAATCCATAGCAAATTCTTGGAATCGGCAGACAATGTGAATTCAGTTTATTGTCAGAAAGATAGGAATTTTCTCATGTGCAATCGTTATCTTGAAATCATAATCCCTTACCTAAAACTGCTCTTATTATTTGCGAAGCCCAGGATTGTGCGGTCTCCAACATTGAACCCATCCCAATAGGAGTAGTAGAATAGGGAGAAGCAAAAGGTGCCGAGCCGCCAGCGGAGAAGGAGTGGATTTCTTCATGCTGCTTATGCAGTGGGAAAAATTGTCCAAAAATTTTAAATTTATTATACTTTGGTCAATTCAATTATAAGCCTTTCAATTTTACCAATTGAGTCAAAAATATTTTTACATTTTTTCAATTGAGTACACTTGGCCAATTTTAGCCGAAAATCGCTAACATGGATGCCAGTGGTTTTATGTGGCATGGCTAATATTGATGTAAACAATTTTAAAAATTTTCTTTAAAATTTTGAATTTTTTATAATTTTTTCTTCTTTTTTTTTTTTCTTTCTTTTTTCTTCCAAGCTCGGCAAGGGCTAGCCAACCCTCATTGGTCACTAGGCAAGGGCTTCATGGCTCTCGCCCAGTCGCCAACCCTCGCTTGTGACCACGCCAGCCTCCCTCACAGGATTTGGTAGGAAAAAAAAAAGAAAAAATTCAAATTTTATAGAAAAAATTTACAAAAATTTGTCCATGTTAGCACCAACAATCCTATTTGGCACCATGGGAGTCCACATCACTAATTTCCGATTAAAATAGGCCAAATCGACTCAATTGGTAAAATGTAAAAAAAAATTAGTCCTCGATTGGCAAAATTGGAATGTATATAGCTGAATTGGCTAATTTTTGGACAATTTTTCCATTATACAATGCAAACCTACTTCTTTTACAATGGAAGCATAGTTTAAGGTCCACATAATATTTATTCAATACATGCAAGAAGCACTTTCAAAAGGAAAATCAACTAGGCGACGTCCACGTAGTTTGACCCCGACATGATCGAATTACTAGTCTACATGCCCCACATATTGACATGTGATCTAGTGTAACATAATGTAAAAATCACACTAATCATCCGTAACTACATCAGTGACTACAGTGAATTTGGGAGAAACCATATAGCATTACAGCCGAAAATATCAAAAGAAGCAGCAGTGTCAAATAACACATGGTGTAGCCTTGATTGATTCTAAATCTATAGGGATTGTTCCGTTGCTGCCCCGTCGCTTGGGCATTAGCACTGTTCTGTTGCTGCAGCACCGCTTCAGCGTTAGCATTGTTCTGTTGCTCTACCGCTGCTTGGGCATTAGCATTGTTCCGTTGTTGCACCTTCAGATTGGCAAGGTGCACCCTCAGTTTGTCGTGTAGATCCCAGTTGAGGGCCATATTTTCGTAGTACTTCAGCGACATACGGATGTTTACCAATACCGCGAGGGAGTTGTAAATGGAGGCCAGTAAAGAGAGGGCGTAAAATGTCCATTTCAGTTTACACCTAATCGTTTCCAAGGACGTCAACATAAGAGAAAAAACAATACCTTGGAAGACGAAGTACAGATTGTGACATCCCAATTTTCCGATCCTATTTCAATAAATTGAGACGGGCATTTCGTTGGCACGTATATAGTTCTGTTCCTTGGGTCGGCCACTCATGTGAAAACTAGTTTATCGGGCAAAGCTGTTAAGAGTTTCTAATGCATCAGACTCGAGAATTTGACCAGGAAGCGATCTTTCGACCGAGCTAATCTGCAAGGGTCATTACGGCACAATTAAAAATCGATTAGAGATCGGAGATAGGTCGACTCAACAGAGGCGTGTGATCGAGCGTGGGTGATTCCCCCGGATCGCACAATTCTTGTCGATCGGCACTAGACCGAATTTTCTATCGATTGGGTATCCTGTGTTCGTATTTGAAACATTGAGATTACCCCGACAACCGAAAATCGTCAATGTTTCAAAGATGTACATTGTGGCTTGAGATGATCAATCACAAGTCAAATGCATGAAAATTTCTAAAGGCTACCCGGTAGGTTGGGCCGCACTAGTATCGTGCCAAAGTGAAATTAACTGTGAAATTGAGATTAAATTCATAAATTGGAAGTCGTGGTGTGTCACAAATCATTTTAGGCGTATTGACTCATCCTTCAGAAGATTTTTCATGGAAGCCGAGTTTTTCAGCAAAATAATCAGAAAATGGCTAATTTGGCTCGAGAAATTAGTAGGCCCGCCTTTGGTCTTGCTTTTAGGACTTAAGTTGGTTCTACGGACAAGTGAAGATGTGAATTGAAGTGTGGTGACATTGGATTAATTTTATGGACTTCAACTTGGACTCAATTGGAAGTGGATTGATTATAATTGAAGAATTTGATGCACAAGAAATGGACCCCGACAGAAAATGAAAGTGCAACCATTGGAGAAGTTGTGGAGGATTTGAGTGAGTGGAAGATGACATGGGATGATGTCATGGTGGTTGAGGCCAAGGGTTGAGATCTTGACAAATTGAGGGTGGAGATTGGCTCTTGAAAAGGTGGGCTTTCACTTCGTCTTCAAGCTTGGGAAGAGAGAGAGAGAAGAGGGGGAACTGCTCGTTCGAACCAGCCAGCCGACCGAACGCCGCCTCCTTCGCCGCTCGTCGTTCGCAATTCGTCACCGTCGCCGGAGCCGTCGCGGTGGTCGTTCGTCCGCACGCCCGCGCACCGCGCCCGCTCGTCGTCGCACCGCCTCCGCCATCTCCAGCTCATGCACGACGCCCCCGTAGATCTGGGATGGACACCGAAGCAGCCAGCACCGCACGCCGTCCTCACCTCGCGTCGCCTCGCCGCCGTGCCGCTGTCCTCGCGCGCCGTCGCTGGCCGTGCTCCTTGGCCGCCTTCTCGCCCAGCTCACTGCTTCAGCAAGCGGTCCAACTCGTGCAGGGGCTGCCGAAGTCGTTTTCGCTGCCGTGAGCCACCGTGCGCCCCCGCCTTAGCCCGCCGGAGCTCCGCCTCATCCTTGCCGCCCTTGCTCGCCCCAACCGGTGCCGGATCCGCCCTCAACCGGCAACAGACATAAGCTGGAAAAATGGGTATGGCAGCGGGTGTTTGGCCCGTTTTGGCCGCCTTCCTGAGCCCGGATGCTCGACCCACCTTGAGGAAAGTCGTTCCTCGCGTCGTCCTCGTCGTTTTGGTCCGCTCGGCTCGCTAATCCGGTGAGTTTAGCTCACTAAATCTTGATTAGACGGTTAATTATGCTCTAAGTGTGCTTAGTCTAAGTTAAGCAAGTTTAGGTGGATATCTTAGTTTATTTAATTGTGATTTGGATTAAAAGGTTTGTTTAATTAAAAGTATGTTTAATTAAAGGCTAAAAGAGTTTATTTAATAATAAACCTTGATGGGACATAATAGGGTTTTATTTTTGAATTATTTAATTGTTTCGAAATTCTGGAATTTATAATATTATATTATATTCCGAAATTATTAAAATATTATTTTTAAAAAATGGAAAAATTATTTTTGACCCCGATTGCTCAGAATTTTCGTGCCGATCGCTACTATGCATTCGGATTTTGAAATTGATGGTTGGATATTATAAATTTGGTGTGGATGACGAAAATATGGATATTATTATTTAATTATTTTTCGGAATAAATTTAATTATTTATTAAAATTCGAAAATTTTGTCGGGACTCTAAACTCTAGAATTTCGTGCCGATCACCGCTGTGTATTTAGAATTTGAATTTGATGATTGATTGTGGCAAATTAAGTGTGATTGCGATAGATAGTGATTCTTTATAAAATCCAAGTGTTGAAATTGATGGGAGATTGGCCGTGATTAACCACCTATTAGAGGTCGTGACTAATGGGGCCGTGATTAACTACCTATTGGAGGTCGTGCCCAGTGAGGCCGTGATGGACCACCCATGAGAGGTCGTGCCTAGTAGGGCCGTGATGAACCACCTAAGAGAGGTTGTGCCTAATGGGGCCATGATTGACCACCTTATTAGAGGTCGTGCCCAGTGAGGCCGTGATGGACCACCTATGAGAGGTCGTGCCCAGTGAGGCCGAGATAGACCACCTAATTAAAGGTCGTGCCGAGTGGGGCCGTGATTGCCACTGGTTGTGAAACCTTCCTATAGGGCCGTGATTGAGAGCAATGATTGATTTGCTAGAATGACATGTAATCAGCCAAGTCGATTGATCGCTGAGACGATCCAAGTGGTTGAATTGTTATGATGATGTGATTGTGCCATGGTTGTTTGGTTATCATAATTGTACGTGGTTGAATTATATAAATATTGTTAACCTGCAGATGAAGGCTAATGCGAGGTAAGTCTTCTGTGTGATGTGGCTAGGCCACCTGGGGCGTATTTTCTTTCTAATAGGGGTTTAGGGGGTTGAACTTGCTGAGACATCGTCTCATCCCGGTTGTGAGATTAAAATTTCAGGTCCCTGGTGGACGGAGCGGCCTAATAGCTTTGGTTGGTCTTGAGGAGTTGCAGAGGTGAAGTCATAAGGATTGGAGAGCGTGTCCGACTTGTAGGTCGTAGGACAATTCCTTTTTAAGAGCCGGTCTTTTGTAGACTTTTGGCCGTAGACCTCTGTTTGTAATTCTGTTGGATTATGAAAATGTTATGTTGTGGTTTTGCTTCCTGCTTTTCTATCCCATATTTTATAGTCAGGGGTTTTATAATATGTTCCGCTTGCGCATTAATAAATGAATGGGGTCGGCGACACTACCTGGGAATGTCGCATTTGATCGACCGCAATGGGATGTGCGTGCGCTCGGGGTTCGGGGCGTGACATCCCCGTTGAAGTGGTATCAGAGCCTAGTCTGTGTATGGAGTGATAAGGTGCGATGAGTCATGGGATAGTTAGTAGGAAAGGCTTTTAATATGTTGATGCATATGGTTGATAGCTGCTTGGTAGCTTGTTTGTGGGGTCACTCAAATTCTAACCTGATGTTGGAATCGAAAACAGGCATCGATAAAGAGCCTATAGGATGAGTGACCAGGAGTGGAGAACTCCTTGGAGAAGGTCGATAGGACCTGTATCTCGGGGTAGGATGCTGACAAGAGTCGGTACCCGAGGTAGAGCACAGGCTTAGACCAGCGCGAGTGTGAGAGTACCGCTGTAAGTTGGTACTGTGAGTGTAGCAGCTCTGAATGATCCTAGTTTCGTCTGGATTGTTTGGCCGCTTGAGTCTCTGGATAGCATTTTGGGTCAGTAAGTTCAGGATCGAGCGGCCGCTGTTGCCGTTGTTTCTATCACTGCTAATGTTGTGACCATTGTTGTTGCCGGGCTTGTTGAGGCCCAATCTGGAGTTGTGATTGAGGATCAAGCCTCCGTTTCTGAATCAAAGTTCAGTTTAGACAGAGATGAAAATCGATTAGGGAGAAAGGCCGATGTCAGAAGAAAAATGCCCTGTTTCACCTAACTGGAAGAGTAAAATTGGAAAGTCAGTGCTCATCTCGATCGATGTGTGTCGTGTTTATAAGAAAGGACATGGATATGTTATGTGCTGTAAGAGGGAAAGGACTTGCTACAAGGGATGCCAGTACAGCCATTTGATCAAAGATTGTCCGTATAGACAGATGGAATCACAGTTGTTCCTGACACCGCCGTCGATAGAAAAGAACAAGGGAAGCATGCTTCAGGATGTTCAATGGGGTACTTGGAACGGACCTCAATGCCAGGAAGGGTGCATGATGTTCCTTGATGGGAGGTAGAGGACTCACTGATTGCATGTCGAGTTTACGAAAAGGAGGCATGAGTCAGCCCAATGTTAGAGTAAAAAGGGGAACATGTTTGAATGTGGCCAACACGACCACCGGGTTAGGAATTGTTTATGTAAGTCCAGGAGAGCATAAGTACCGTTACTTCAGGTAGGATGCCACTAGGATGGCTAGAAAAGCATGAATGGGTCGACCATGCATTAAAAGAAGAATGTTTTGAGGTGGCTTATCAGAGTAGCACAACAGGATTTTGAGTGAAAGTTGCGGAATTTCCGTTGTTGTAATGAAGTAATAGGAAGATGAGTCTTTGATTATAATTGTACCTGATGGGTTTGCTTAAGTATGACTTGGAAGTCATTTATAAAAGGGTTTGGCTCAAGAAGCTTTCTGTTGTTTTGAATCGTGGTATTAATGTAATTCCGTTTGTTCAGCTAGCGAGCGAAAGTTTTGAATCATCGAAAGTTGAAGAGGAACTTCAATCCTTGTTATTCGTTACTGAAGATGACCTGGTTATGGTTGTTGGTTACCGAATCTACATGGCAGCTGTAATGGATGCGTCAATTGAGGAGCCGAATGTGGGGAACATAATCGTGGTACATAAGTTTTCTAAGGTATAACCTGAAGAATTGTAAGGTTTGTTGTCAGGAAGAGAAATAGAGTCGTGATTGAATTAGCACCCGGAACAAAGCTAGTCCCTAAGGCTCCTTACCTGATGGTGTTACCCGAGTTAAAAGGACTAAAAGTGTAGATGCGGGAATTATTGGATAGGGGATTCATACGTTCCAGTGTATCATCTTGGGGAGCACCTGTTCTATTCGTAAAGAAGAAAGTTGGTTCGTTGTGTTGTACATCGATATTCCTCAAGATCAATTGGAGGTCAGGGTATCATCAGTTGAGGATCAGGAAGAAAGACATACCGAAGTTAGCATCTCCCACTCGATATGACAGTTATGAGTTCATTGTAATACCGCGTGGTTTGACGGACACCTTAGCTATTTGTTTGGGTCTTATGAGCAAAATGTGTAAGGGTACTTGAATCAATTGTGATCATGTTCAGTGAAGTTATCCTAGTGTGTTCAAAAAGTATTGAGGAGCACGAGAGACATTTGGGGATGGTATTTCAGACCTTGAGTGCTCTTGGATTTTGCAATAAGTTTAGTGAATGCGAGTTTTGGATGACTCGTGTTGTGTTCCTAAGTCATGTGATTTCAGGGGAAGGAATCTTCATAGACCTCGTCGGTGATTAAAGCAGTGATCAATTGGTCGATATTGACTACAGGGATAGAGATCAGAAGTTTCTGAGGATTAACAGGATGTTACAGAAGTTTTATGGAAGGGTTTTCAGTGTCAGCGTTGCAGGTGATTCGACTACTGAGGAAGTAAGAAAAGTTTGTGTGGACAGATGAGTGCGAGCGTAGTTTTCAAGAGCTTAAGCAGAAGCTGACTATCACACCTATGCTGACTATTCCATCTGGTCCTAGAAGTGATGAGATCTGCAGTGATGCGTCGTTTAAAGGATTGAGTTGCTTATTGATGCAGCAGGATAGGGTTGTTGCATATGCGTCCCGTCAGTTGAGACCTTGGGAGTTGAATATGAGACAGCGTCGCTGGATGGAACTCATCAAGGATTATGACTATGATATTTTGTATCACTTTAAAAATGTGAGCAAAGTCGCAGATGCATTGAGTCAAGAGTCCTTAGTTGCACAGTTGGTACTCAAAGGTTGGATCTTATTTGAGAAAGTTCGAAATTCGATTTTCAAATCTAAGGTAGGCCACCTTTTGAATCTTATGACTACCCTCAAAATTGAGCCGAAAGTTCATATCATAATCAAAATGCTTCAGTGGACAGATTCAGAAATTCAGAAGATTCTATAAGAGAATGCAAATGAGAGAGAGGTTGATTTTCAAATTTCTAAAGACAGAACGCGAAGGTTCTGAGGACGATTGTGTGTAATTGATGATGCAGAGATTAAAGAAGACATCTTATGGGAAGCTCATCATAGCAATTTCAACGTTATCCAGACAGTACGAATAAATCTTGTTTTAAGTGTGTGACATCCTAATTTTCAGACTCTGATTTCGATTCGTTAAATTGGGCATTTCATCGACGCGATTACAGTGTTTTTCTCTGAGTTGGCCACTTACGAGATAACTAGGCTAGTTGGGTGAGTTATTAAGGACTTTAAGGCAAATAAACTTGAGAATTCGACCAGAAATCAACTTCTTGACTGTGCTCATCTTTAGAGATCATTACGGCACAGTTACAAATCGAATTAAGATCAGAGATAGGTCGGTTCGACTGAGATGAATGACCGATCGTGGGTGACTCCACTAAATTGGAAAATTCTCGTCGACTAATACTAATTTGATTTTATTGTCGTTTTGATACCCTGTGTCTGTATTTGAATCATCGAAATTTTCACGACCCTCGAGAGTCGCCAATGTGTCGAGTGGGTTCATCGTGACTCGAAGAAAATCGACCACGGGTCATTTGTCCTAAAAAGCTCTGAAAACTACCTAGTAGCCTATGTCACACTAAAAGCGTGTCGGAGTGAAATTAACCGCCAATCTAAGTTCGATTTCAGAAATTGGAGATTATGTCTTGTCACCAAGTGGGTACACCGAAGTGCGTGTATATCATATAAATCATCTGCATGGAGTGCCGGGGATGAATTGTATTTCAAATCTAGATCAAATGTTCCAAGTTGGCAGAGCTTTTTGATGGTTCTTTCTTAAGCAGTGCATAGCAGAGAGTGCGAAATTTCAATTGCTGAGATAAAGTCAGGGAAAGAAAGATCCCAGGCCAAGGTCAGTACTGTAGTTAGTGATTACAGTTGCCGAGATCAGTGTCAGAGTTATATCAAATCTTGATTAGAGGTTCCCAGTTTCAACAGATCAGTCAGAGAGTTTCTTTTTAGTCAATGTAGAGCATAATGTACAGGATTTCAGTCGGTTGAGATGAGATCAGAGATCAAAAAATCGCAGGTCCAGAGTTGGTTCAGAAATCAGTGGTTCAGTCGTAATTATCAAAGACTGTTTAGAGACTGCTCAGAATCGCCAATTTAGTTTCGCAAATTTTGTGTTGAAGACCTTGGGAATTTTAAGTGGGCAAGCGTTTAGTATTTTGGAACCCGAAGTGGTTTGGGCAAGATAGCAGTGATCTGGCAATATTGGTACTGAATGAGCAATATGGGAAACCGAATATTCGATGAGACAATTGCACCCCACCTTTTCTGTTTAAGAATTGGTAAAGGTTTAAATTTCGAGGATGAAATTTTTATAAGAGGAAAAGAGTTGTGACATCCCGATTTTCCGATCCTATTTCAATAAATTGAGACGGGCATTTCGTTGGCACGTATATAGTTCTGTTCCTTGAGTCGGCCACTCATGTGAAAACTAGTTTATCGGGCGAAGCTGCTAAGAGTTTCTAATGCATCAGACTTGAGAATTTGACCAGGAAGCGATCTTTCGACCGAGCTAATCTGTAAGGGTCATTACGGCATAATTAAAAATCGATTAGAGATCGAAGATAAGTCAACTCAACAGAGGCGTGTGATCGAGCATGGGTGATTCCCCCGGATCGCACAATTCTTGTCGATCGGCATTGGACCGACTTTTCTATCGATTTGTACCCTGTGTTCGTATTTGAAACCTTGAGATTACCCTGACAACCGAAAATCGCCAATGTTTCAAAGATGTACATTGTGGCTTGAGATGATCAATCACAAGTCAAATGCATGAAAATTTCTAAAGGCTACCCGGTAGGTTGGGCCGCACTAGTATCGTGCCAAAGTGAAATTAACCGTGTGAAATTGAGATTAAATTCATAAATTGGAAGTCGTGGTGTGTCACAAATCATTTTAGGTGTATTGACTCATCCTTCAGAAGATTTTTCATGGAAGCCGAGTTTTTCAGCAAAATAATCAGAAAATGGCTAATTTGGCTCGAGAAATTAGTAGGCCCGCCTTTGGTCTTGCTTTTAGGACTTAAGTTGGTTCTACGGACAAGTGAAGATGTGAATTGAAGTGTGGTGACATTGGATTAATTTTATGGACTTCAACTTGGACTCAATTGGAAGTGGATTGATTATAATTGAAGAATTTGATGCACAAGAAATGGACCCCGGCGGAAAATGAAAGTGCAACCATTGGAGAAGTTGTGGAGGATTTGAGTGAGTGGAAGATGACATGGGATGATGCCATGGTGGTTGAGGTCAAGGGTTGAGATCTTGACAAATGGAGGGTGGAGATTGGCTCTTGAAAAGGTGGGCTTTCACTTCATCTTCAAGCTTGGGAAGAGAGAGAGAGAGAGAAGAGGGGGAGCTGCTCGTTCGAACCAGCCAGCCGACCGGACGCCGCCTCCTTCGCCGCTCGTCGTTTGCAATTCGTCGCCATCGCCAGAGCCGTCGCGGTGGCCGTTCGTTCGCACGCCCGCGCACCACGCCTACTCGTCGTCACACCGCCTCCGCCATCTCCAGCTCGTGCACGACGCCCCCGCAGATCTGGGATGGACGCCGAAGCAGCCAGCACCGCACGCCGTCCTCACCTCGCGTCGCCTCGCCGCCGTGCCACTGTCCTCGCGCGCCGCCGCTGGCCATGGTCCTTGCCGCCTTCTCGCCCAGCTCACTGCTTCAGCAAGCGGTCCAACTCGTGCAGGAGCTGCCGAAGTCGTTTTCGCTGCCGTGAGCCACCGTGCGCCCCCGCCTTAGCCCGTCGAAGCTCCGCCTCGTCCTTGCCGCCCTTGCTTGCCCCAACCGGTGCCGGATCCGCCCTCAACCGGCAACGGATAGAAGCTGGAAAAATGGGTATAGTAGCGGGTGTTTGGCCCGTTTTGGCCGCCTTCCTGAGCCCGGATGCTCGGCCCACCTTGAGGAAAGTCGTTCCTCGCGTCGTCCTTATCGTTTTGGTCCGCTCGGCTCGCTAATCCGTTGAGTTTAGCTCACTAAATCTTGATTAGACGGTTAATTATGCTCTAAGTGTGCTTAGTCTAAGTTAAGCAAGTTTAGGTGGATATCTTAGTTTATTTAATTGTGATTTGGATTAAAAGGTTTGTTTAATTAAAAGTGTGTTTAATTAAAGGCTAAAAGAGTTTATTTAATAATAAACCTTGATGGGACCTAATAGGGTTTTATTTTTGAATTATTTAATTGTTTCGAAATTCTGGAATTTATAATATTATATTATATTCCGAAATTATTAAAAAATTATTATTTTAAAAAACGGAAAAATTATTTTTGACCCCGATTGCTCAGAATTTCGTGCCGTCGCTACTATGCATTCGGATTTTGAAATTGATGGTTGGATATTATAAATTGGGTGTGGATGACGAAAATATGGATATTATTATTTAATTATTTTTCGGAATAAATTTAATTATTTATTAAAATTTGAAAATTTTGTCGGGACTCTAAACTCTCTAGAATTTCGTGCCGATCACTGCTGTGTATTTAGAATTTGAATTTGATGATTGATTGTGGCAAATTGAGTGTGACTGCGATAGATAGTGATTCTTTATAAAATCCAAGTGTTGAAATTGATGGGAGATTGGTCGTGATTTGCCTAATGGGGCCGTGATTAACCACCTATTGGAGGTCGTGCCCAGTGAGGCCATGATGGACCACCCATGAGAGGTCGTGCCTAGTAGGGCCGTGATGAACCACCTAAGAGAGGTCGTGCCTGATGGGGCTGTGATTGACCACCTTATTAGAGGTCGTGCCCAGTGAGGCCGTGATGGACCACCTATGAGAGGTCGTGCCCAGTGAGGCCGAGATAGACCACCTAATTAAAGATCGTGCCGAGTGGGGCCGTGATTGCCACTGGTTGTTAAACCTTCCTATAGGGCCATGATTGAGAGCAATGATTGATTTGCTAGAATGACATGTAATCAGCCAAGTCGATTGATCGCTGAGACGATCCAAGTGGTTGAATTGTTATGATGATGTGATTGTGCCATGGTTGTTTGGTTATCATAATTGTACGTGGTTGAATTATATAAATTGTGTTAACCTGCAGATGAAGGCTAATGCGAGGTAAGTCTTCTGTGTGATGTGGCTAGGCCACCTGGGGCGTATTTTCTTTCTAATAGGGGTTTAGGGGGTTGAACTTGTTCAGACATCGTCTCATCCCAGTTGTGGGATTAAAATTTCAGGTCCCTGGTGGACGGAGCGGCCTGATAGCTTTGGTTGGTCTTGAGAAGTTGCAGAGGTGAAGTCATAAGGATTGGAGAGCGTGTCCGACTTGTAGGTCGTAGGACAATTCCTTTTTAAGAGCCGGTCTTTTGTAGACTTTTAGCCGTAGACCTCTGTTTGTAATTCTGTTGGATTATGAAAATGTTATGTTGTGGTTTTGCTTCCTGCTTTTCTATCCCGTATTTTATTATCAGGGGTTTTATAATACGTTCCGCTTACGCATTAATAAATGAATGGGGTCGGCAACACTACCTGGGAATGTCGCATTTGATCGACCGCAGTGGGATGTGCATGCGCTCGGGGTTCGGGGCGTGACACAGATTCATGAATTCCTCAGTCCTACTGATGCGGTTCAAGATAAGCTCTTGTAGACTCTAATTGGCCTCTGTAAGTTGGTCCATGCTCTTCTCTAAAATTTCTGGGCTCACCATTTCTGATTCTGCGGTTGGGGTCGGCGATTCGAATTCTCTCTGTTTGTAGGTGTTTGTGTAGGACTTAGGACTAATGAGTGACAGAGCTGAAAATAGGAAGAGCGTGTTTAGTATTGCCATTATGATGCATACCGGCATATATATAGGTTGGAACACCCATGTGTAGGTTCCATTGGATGAGCTACTCCAGTACTAGGGGTTGAGACGTAGTCATTTTTAAGCATATAGAAATTAGGATTTCCAGGAATGTGCGCCAATTTTGTGCCAAGGAACATGTGGAGTGCGTCAGACAGCTCATTGTCCTCGCTTTTCAACTTGCTGTTCACAACCCAAATAATTTGAATGATTCAAAACAAGAATTAATTGAAGAGCGTGTCAGTAAAGTAAAAGGGAAACGTTCTTCGTCCAGGATTTTATTCACAGTCAAATATTAATTCCAGGAAAAGAAACATGTCAATTCACCCATTTTCTGACCACAAAGTTCACCCCTTTTTTTTGGTCCAGCAATTGATAAATAGGTCTTCCGCTCCAGCGGCGGAAAAAAGAAACATGATTATAGAGTCTTCTTATCTTTTTCATAGTTTTATATACCTTATTTCGTACATACAACATACGTGTAGAAGATGGGTTTCCTTAATATTGATTCCATAATTCCAAAGAACAAATGCCCCGTTAATTTTGTCCTGATTAATTTACAAGTGTTACATATTGCTTTTGACACATCATCAACTATGGTGGTTACAGAGTTCACACTGTCTTCCAAGAGGTTACAAGTTCGAGACATGTCATGAATAAATCTTTAGTCAGCTTGTGACTTGTGCATTTGCTACCTCATGTAAAAATATATCCTGATTAACTTGCAGCTTTGTGTATTACATACTGGTTTTGCTATATGCTTAGGTATGGTGGTAAAGAGGTCACCAGTTTGACGCATATTGTGAACAAACCTCTAGTCATTTTGTGGCTCGTGTATTTGCTACCACAGGTGAACATGTTTCCTAACTTTTGGCAAGCGCTATGGTCACCGGCTCATACAGACTAAGGCTACATTTGGTCTTCCATACATTTTTACTGGATAGGATAAGGATATGATAAAATTTGAAATCTTCTACGTGGTGTTTGATACTGTCTAGATATAAAAAAAAAGATCCAAATAAATATTACCCAACTGAGCATTTGAAATACATTGACATTCTCACTCAACTCACCTCTCTCGCTTTTTCGCTCTCATGGTTAGTGGTCAAGGAAAATGAGACATCACAGACCATCATCATCTTCATCCTTTAGTAAGGGCAGGAGGTTAACGATTCCACATCTGGTGTGCACTACCACAATACCCTGTTTTCTCGCTCTAGATGCTCAATGTTCCTTCTTTGCAAGTCGCCTTTTGGATTAGTACTCTGAAATCAATACTTGAGTCCACAATTGAACTCAAATCCTTTGTTTCTTCTCTGAGATTCTGCTCCGAAATAAAGTTAAAACATACCATAACCCAAAATTGAAAATCAAAGGAGAAATATAGAACTGGCGACTTGGTTGCCTCAAGAACTTGTTGACAACGCAGAACAAAGTACTGAAAAAAGGACGGACATAGACCCATAAGTCCCGGCAAATAGAACCTAGATTTCATTAAACAAACCCCGTGTCGATGACCCATCATCACCAAATTAATGGGTTGTAAAGACGAACCGTCCCTGATGAGCCCATCAATTTAACCCATCACCACCATCTGAAAGCAAGAGCGGAGGATGATTGAAAATAAGAGCAACGTTCATCGAAATTCTCGATGATAGGCGCCAAAAAATTTTCACAAATAGAATGGGTTCTTCTGCGAGGAATAAGGGAAATCTGAAACTTGTTGAAGGAAGTCAACTCTTTGGATGGCTGCGCGTGACGAAGCTAGAAGCAACAGTTTAAGACAATGGCATTTGAGGTCAAGGACGGTGATGTTGAGCCAACAACAAGAAGAGAGATCGACTAAGAGGTGTTCATCTGGTGTGGACGAAGTCGAGCGGTGAGTAGCAAAGCGAGTCCATCGGGTTTTTCTCCTTTTTTTCTGTTTCTTTTTTCCTTAGATTTTCCATAAGGTGGGGATTTTTTGTCCATCCAGATACATTCAAATCTAGTGTTCTCCCAATCCAATATGATATTCGGTCCTCCAAACGTAGCTTAAGTAGTAATGACTTAAACAAAATCTTTCGTAAGGAGTGGAAACTCTCATGTTAACACCCAGAAAGGTATATGAACTATTACGCCTCCCTACCTTGTCTTGCTTATAAGAAAAAAGAGATCTTTGTCTTTTTTATGAGAACTTATTTTTAGGCTTGTTAAAATTCATCACGAATCCTCTATAATGTTATCTCTACTGTCAACAGCATTCATCTCACTTTTAATATTTTCCATAGTAACATTTCATTGAGTTAGGCGATAGAAAAGGACAATAAGCAATGCAGACGGCGTACATGCTTCCTCCCAAGTATCTCGCAGACTCGCACGAATGCACTGTCAAACTGGCTATGGTCTTCTCACTGTTCGCCCCAACGTATGTCTCCTTGCGCTCAGAAACGAAGAGAAAAAGAAAAGCCCCACGAATTAATGAATCCCACCTGTGGGTTTCGATTTTCTTATTCAGAAGCAGTCAGCCGACTTGAGAAATAACAATGTCAGGAATATTTTCCACAGATTCCTATATCTCGCTCTTGGGTTTCGATTTGTCATTTTCGACGAGGAGCGCAAGAATGTTCGGCGAAGGAATTGGCAAGGAATACTAAAATTAATCGACCAAGCTCTTCCCCAAGTGACCTGCACAACTGGCCATGAGCACGTTATGTTCTCTAGACAACCGATGGAGTCGGGCATTCCATTTTAGTTTTTTTCACTACTTTTTTATTTCTCTCTCTCTCTCTCTCTCTCTCTCTCTCTCTCTCTCTCTCTCTCTCTCTAGGATTAATACCATAAAAAATCCCAAATTGGTACACTCATAATAAATTTACTCTAAATTAATTTTTGTCCATTTAAAACCCTATCTATGACAAATTTACCCTTTTTTTTAATTTTCATTAAACTTTAATGTCAAATTGCTAAATTTGGTGACAAGTATCGATTGTCAAATATACTAATTTAGAATTTTATCCTTCATTTATCATGGGTGTATTGATTTATCGATTTTAAACTTTAATGTCACATTGCTAAATTTGGTGACTAGTATCAATATGTTGAAAGGTCGGGTTCGTTAGTTTTATTTATGAATATGTATCGAAAATGTTTTCTAAGGAATTATAATTCTCATTCAGAAGTTTCATCTTTTCATAATGAAGAATGTACCCATTTGCATATGGATTGACACAATTTAGGACCATCCACTTTAGAAGTGGTCAACATAAAAGCTTTCAAGCTGCAAATACAATAGATTGGCACGAAAAATGGAACAAAAATACCTAAATCATTCTTGATTTTCAAAGGACAATACCACTCATTTCTCCCTACTACTCTCTTTTCCGAGAGGTAGCTCATTGCTGACTAGACTACACAGAGTGGAAAAAAGCAACATACTTTTTTTTACACACCATCCTATATTTTATTTTTGCCAGTCACATAAAACGCACACAACCAAATTCACGGACGATCAATCTCCATTTCTTCGTCTCCCAACCAAACCACGCACAACCCTCAGACAGCAAAGTTGACGACGGACCGGTACGTCTGTCCAGGCTGCCACCCAGCGGGGATCACGTTCTTGGCAACCAGGGTCTTACCGGACTCAAGAGAGGTGAGCTTGATCGAGAATGGGGCGCGCAGCTGGCCCGCGCCATCCAGCTTCCAAACCGCGCCCCACGACTGTTGCATCGGATGCCAAGAGTCAGAGTCTAGAGCCTGCTTCAGTTTGACGGAGCCGAGCTCGCCATCCCCATTCCCGTACTCAATTAGCGCAGCGAAATAGTCGGGGTTCGAGCCGGAGTCAACGTGGAATGCCACCTTCACGCCGGGGAACTTGCACTTTACTCTGATTGACATTGTAAATATGTGCACATAAATAGACTTTTAATAAGCAAGTTAGACTATTTGCTGATTAGTATAAGTCTGGTGAAAGCAAAGTTTCTCGTTAATTTAAAGCACTTTTCAATGCGTTTTATCTTCCTTTTTTCCCTCTGCGCGTCTGTTAAAATTGGAATTCACTCGAAAGGATCCATAGAGAAAGGATCAACCGTACGAACTTTTTGTATCGAATTTGCAGCACCCCAGCGTTGCGAAGTTCATCGGCCTTGCCGGAGCTCGCCATGGCTCCAAAAGCCGTGCCGCTCAAATCGAAGTGAGCAGATTCAGCAACACAAGGGCCACCAGGGCATTCATCAGTTATAACGACCATCACTGGGTTCCCGGAACAAGCCGCGTTTTCAGTGCATTTCACCTGAAATTTAATCAACAAGAGCTCAAAAGACTGCACTTCCTAACTACTACTAAATAATCTGTTTGAATAGGGCAATATGTACCGAGTCAAATAATCTATTTAAATACGAAGAATTTAAACTACTTTTAATGGTAGTCTAGAAAGCGTGCCGCAGTAGATCTCTTCGTGAATTCTATTCCACGATTGTTAATTTAGGAAAAGCATATCTCGTGAACATATATTAACTTTGTCCGTGGCAAATTTTCTCCGATGACGGCGAATATAAAAATAATTCGAGAAACACTTTTCTAGCGAGAGAGAAACCTTGTAACAAGCTCCACATCCTTTGCCTGATTTGAAAAGAGAAGGCCCTCCTGCGGACACCATTGAAGAGAATGGAGCTTGGTCGACCCCACTCCCATACCCACATGCACCACCTACGTACAAAATATCATTCAAAGCATATTATATATAATATATTATATATGTATGTATAAATATATATGTATATTTGCAGACCAGGTGAAATGTGTAATTACTAGAGTAGTATTGTCTAGCGTTGTACTTGATACCAGTTTGACCTCTAAGTCGATATGTGTTTGGTACAAAGCCAAAATCAATCACGATTAGGTGACTGACCTAAGCTACTCATATGTCCGAACCGATTTATACTCGAAAGACTTGATAAGTCAAAATTACTGAAAGGCGTGTGATGAGACCAACGGCGCTTGCATAAAAAGATCTTTACTCCAGGTGAATTGACCAAATAAAAATATAATGTCATTCCATTACCATCGCTTCCAGCGCCGTTGGGACTCCCGTACCACGTCGCACCTGCCGGCGACCAATCACCGTTGGACTGAACTTTCGAGATGTTAAGCGATTTGGGGTTGAAGCAGTGAGACGAGTTTATGAGGAGAGAAAGGAGAAGGGCGAGAGGGAAGCAAATCGATGGAGATTGAAGAAGCGCCATGTGATTCTCGAGACACAACGGGCGGGTATTTATAGTCAAATTGAGAGCACAAAATTCCACTAAATCGGAGTCCTGGTCGTCATTGGAGAATTTTCGGCGATAGTTTTTGCCATTATTTATTGTTATTTTATATGGTTTGCTCGCACTATAACTTTTCTTGCAAGCTGAATAATCCGACGCGATAATCTCTGTAACTATATTGGCGATGGATCGTGGGACGTTTTGATGTAGAACAACATGCAAATACCTTTTTGGAAACATTAGAGCGTCATAAGAACAGGCGGTCCCACAAATCTGAAATGTTACAGATTTCAAACGCGTTTTTGAGATTTTCTAGTTATATTTTGATAACTTTCCCTTTTTATCAATATATTTTTCTTAATTTTGTTATTCGATTTCAGTTACTTGGTTATTTTCTAGATGACGACCTCCTATAAATAGGCACCTAAGATATTGTAATCTGCACTTCATTATTTAAAATATATGATATCTTTTGGAATGCATAACTTCCTCTGCTTCACGTTTGAATCATTGAATTATAGATTCATGCAGATTTTACGGCAAATAAAGAATTAGCAACAACGGTCTGTACGGAGATTTTCGTGAGGGTCAACGGAAATAGTTTGGATATCGCACGTATGCGTGCGCATCTCTTAGTACTTCCAAAAGCATTGATCAATCGACATCTACGAATGTCTTTAAGCTAACTGCAATTACTTCAAATCATTCTAAAGGCGAGATCTAGCTCCTCTTTTTCTTTGAGACTAGAGAACCAGGCATGCTTATTAGGCTGGGAGAAGGTTTATCAAAATATGGCAAGAGGCACTTCCGGCTCCATAACATAATTCCACGTATATAGAAAATATAATTTGGAACATTTAATCTTAGTCTTTTTTAATTTTCACGCCGACAAAATCTTACATGACTATGGGGAGTAAGATATAAGAAAAAAATTCATCTATCTTTATACTATTTGCATAACATTATCAAAGAGATTTCTTGAGATTTGCATAGTTAATTGAGGCATTTAGGGATTTCCAGCTCAAAAGCTAGAATTAATTTTTTAAAATCCCACAAAGTGCGTGTAAACTACTCTAGGGCAAGGCCACTTTGCACAAGCCACATGTTTAGATTTAACTTATTCATGGGGCATACAAAGTGTTCGATTGGCCTCTAGGTTGTTAGGCTTGTATGCTCCTCTCTCTCTCTCTCTCTCTCTCTCTCTCTCTCTCTCTATGTAACTGCTAGAAAATACAGAAATAAAAGTATATACAGGGAAAAAAAAAACAATCTTATCTATAAGAATGTGGTGGTCATGAACCGACCTATGTGTATGTTTACGGAATTTTTCTTAATGCAATTGAAACTTGCGCGCATGTACCTCGACAAGTCCGTGAACAAAATTGTTTATTGTCAAAAAAATTGGAGGTGATAGGGCGGAAATCTCTCTGATTGGACATCCAATGTCCTCAAGTTTGTCCGGGCATGCGAATTTTTGGGGTTCGCCCATGCGGCTAAGTCTAAAAAGCAGTTATCCGCCCGAATAAATATCTTCCCATGCGATAGAGACTGCTTCGTTTATATTATTGTCCAACGTCCTCGAGCAGACGATCAAAGTTCACATTTTACCAACAATTTCTTTTGGCCAACACGTTCCTCCAATTGATTGATTAAGACAAAATAGGCACACATGTTCTAGGGGAAAAAGAGATTAGCTCTTGAATTTATTAATTGATCAAGTTACTATATACATTCAAAGGTGAATATAAGTGTCACGGGTTAAATTCAATAATCCCATAAGCTGAAATGTCCGGTCATGGTGTCGATAATATATGTATTTAACAAGAATTGTGAGGTTGATATAGTATATTGCGAGAATTGGCTCATTAATGTATGATTGTATCTGAAATAAATAAATAAATAATAGTAAGAAGAGAAGCAAGTTATTCCACGCCGCACATACATATAACCACGAAATCAGGCGATCCTGTCGCGAATGACTCGATGTAGAGTCATCTAGGGTTTCTACGAGTCACCAGCATTTAAGGACTGCCTGCGGCATCCAGCAGAGACAAAAACAGGGCAAAACCCTCGTCACGAAAGCGAGACATGTTCGTTGATGCAGCCGTTAATGGAGGTTATGGGCCGTTGAAGATCGTCCTCCCACCGTCACTTCTTTAATTTAACAATTTCCGCTCGACCTTTTACGAAGAAAAAGAGCGACTCCCGCTACGCAATGAGTGGCGAGAATTAGGGTTCCTTCGCAGGCTGAATTTGCGAGCATCGTTTAACCCGTCGATGACAAAAGCTCAGATCCGGAGCATCTACGCTCGTTTTGTCTTAATTCGAGGTTGTCCAAAATTTTACCTTTTTCTTTTGGTCGAAATAGAGGAACTATACATTCAAGTGAGATAACCGGTACAACCTACGGCTAGTGCATCAGCACAAACAAGGTGGAGCAAGTAAAAAGGAGGAGAGATGGCCCAGTTTTGGGTTAAGTTTGCACGATTATGGCCTTGGCGGCCCAATCAGCAGCAACGTTGGCTTCTCTTCTACAGTGTCGAAGACTGAGATTAAGGAAAAGAGAAAACAGAACGGCAGCTTCAATAAACAGAGGACGCTCTTCCCATGGCGGCTCTCTGCGTTTGTTCAGCATTTCGACGAGGATGAGACAGTCCGATTCAATGAGCAGATCTGCATGATTGAAGCCTTGCTGAAGCAGGTGCTAGAGAGTGAAAGAAAATGCTTGGATCTCCGCCTGCAAGGCCAAACAAGCAGCGAATTGTCTGGAGAAGCCATCGGTAAGTCTTCCATGGTGATCACGGCAAATACAGGCCATATTTCCTTCCTTGCTACCTGGCTGATGTGCTCCATCGATATTGACCTTCAGGATGCCCAGATCTGGTGGCTTCCAAAGAGATTCTTTGTTCAAGATCGATCTGCCTTTGCTAGTCTAGGTTCGAATGGACAGTCGAGTGACATGGGTCTGAGCTAACGCTACCTCTACCACATGTATTGGGTCGAGACTCTCATGCCGGAAGATAAGCCCGTTACGAGCTCGCTAGATTTGCCAAAGGACTGTCGCGATGGTCTCCAAACCAGGTAATAGTTGCTGTGTTCAAACTCTCTCTATGAGCCAAGCATCAATTCTCTGTATTGCTTGAGGTAAGATCTGAACATTGATTTGGGGATGAGACCATATTCGTTGAGTCCATGGATTGAGTAAAAACAGATGTTCTAGGGTTTCTGGTGCTTGTTGATTGCATACAATACAAGTCGGATCGGTGATAATGTGTCTCTAGTATAAGTTTGCTCTGGTGGATAATGCATTGTGACATAGCGACCATAGGAAATTGCGAATTTTTGGGGCAGTCTGCATTGTCCAGATTTTCCTCCATAACAGTTTAGGATTCTGATATGATGTGGAAGCCCTATTGCCTATTTGTTTTGTTGCTAATTGGGTGAGAGCATGGTAAGCACTCTTAACAGTGTAATGGCCATGTTTTGTAGCAGTCCAAATGATTTTTTCCTTGGCATAGTTGGGTCTTACTGGAAGGGTAATGATCTCGACTATGACCTGATTGTCAAAAAACCTGTTTAGAAGGGGAACATTCTAGGTGTTGTGGTCTTGATCGATGAGGTCAGCCACCAACTAAGTTTCGTCTCGAGCTGTAGGTCCACCTAATATCCCAATAGGTAGCCACCTATATTCACGTACATTGATCAAATGCCCATCTCCAATAGACCATCTAATATTGGGTAAAATTGCATCCCTACCAATCATAAGGCTTTGCCAACCCCATGATGGTTGGGGACCTTTTTCCGCATTCCAGAAGTTCTTTGCATGGAAGTAAAGTCCTTTAAAAAAGTTACTCCATAGAGATAGTGGCTGATGGAGTAAACGTATCTCTATGGAGTAAACGCCATGCCTGTTTCCCAAGCATGGCTTTGTTAAAGTTTATAAGATCACAAAACCCTAAACCACCAGCTTCCTTTCTTCCTTTTAGAACTTCCCAATTTTGCCAATGAATTCCTAATTTGTGCCTATCATTCTACCACCGAAACCTTGCAATTCTTTGTTCAATGGATTTGCAAAGGGACACAAGGAGTTTAAAGATAGACATGGTGTATTGTGGTATCGCCTGTACTACAATCTTAAGAAGGATCTCTTTTCCAGCCTTCCAACTTTGCATGAACTCTCCCCATGATACAAGAAAACATATCCTTTTTGGAACGCCCCCAATCAAATGGTATTCCCAAATACTTACCAGACCTTTACAGCATTGGTACTCTAAGCTCTCTCGCCAAATTTTCCTGTAATCTAGCAAGGCAAGTTTTACTGAAAAAAATTCCAAATTTGTTATGGTTAACCTCTTGCCCGTAGCTAAACGATATTGATTCAAGATATTTGCAAGATTCTGACATTCTTGAACTAGTACCATCTCGAAAGAAAATTGCATCATTAGCGAAAAACATATGGAATAGAGGAGGACACCACCTGTTCAACTTGATGCCCTTGAGATGCCCCATGTTAATAGCTTGGTTAATAAGGTAAGATAAGATATTTGCCAGCAAGATGAAAATATATGGGGATAGAGGATCGCCCTGCCGAAGACCCCTGGTAAGATGGAAATATTGTAGCTGTTCGCCATTAAATTTTACATTGAAGGATGTTGTCGTTATGCACTGCATCACCCACCAGATCCATGTGGAATGGAATTTTAATTTAAGTAAACAATCTTGAAGAAAATCCCATTCCACTCTGTCATACGCCATTTGCATATCCATTTTAAGAACTGCCCGGAAGTGTTGCTTCCTTTTCCTTATCTTGATCTGATGAAGAACCTCATGGACTTTTAAAATATTGTCCTGTATTTACCTACCACCCACAAAGGCACACTATTCCTCAAAATCATATTCGATAGCATTGGTTCAAATGGTTAGCAATCACCTTGGAAATAATTTTATAAGCATAATTACAAAGGCTAATAGGGCAGTATTAATCCAAATGTTTTGGGCATGGGGTCTTGGGAATCAAAGAGATAATGGTCCTATTTAGAGCGGGGGGCATATTCCTTGATATAAAAAAGTTTTGCACCGCTGTAAAGAGATTGTCCTTAATGATATCCCAGTGAAGTTGATAAAAAAGGTCATTTAGGCCATCTAGGCCCGGGGCTTTGGTAGTCCCTAACTAAAAAGTGGCCCGGTACACCTCCTCATGAGTTATCATACTTGTTAACACCTCATTCATCTCCATTGTAACAACACATGGGCATTGGTCTAATATAGGTCCAAAGTTGCGACTGCCCACTGTGGTATATAAGCGTGACAAAAAGGAGGACGTCATCTCTTGTAATTGCCTAGTATCCCGCACCCAATTTTGGTTGTCATCCTGCAGCATGCTAATTCAATTCCTTTGTTGTCTTTGTATGGTGGTAACATTAAAAAATTTGGTATTATTATCTCCCCATTTCAACCAATTGATCCGGGAACGCATTGCCCAATATTGTTCTTCTTGTTGCCACACCTGTTGGATCTGCTCTTTCAAATTTGTTGATGTCGGTTTGTCATAAGAACAATGGGGTTGATTGATAAGATGTTGTAGTTGTTGTTGCAAAGCTGCTACTTTAAGGTGATTATGCAAAAATTTCTAGTGACTCCACTTAGCTAAAGCAATAGAAACAGCCCATAATTTATGCAAGAGGCCGGAATCCTTTACCTGATCTGAGTTCCATGATTTGATAATAACCTCACGACATTCATGGTCCTGGTTCCAAAAGGCTTCAAACATAAAATGACGTTGTCTTTTTCCAGTAGATGCTGTAGTGTTTAATAATAATGGACTGTGATCCGAACCCATAGCAAGTAGAGCAAAAACTTCAGCCTCAAGAAACATTAGGGACCAATCCATAGTACACAACACTCGATCTAGACATTCCTCTATGAAATCATCCCCTTCTCAATTATTCATACATGTGAAGGTGCAGCCCTTACTATCTATATCCATTAGAGAACAATCATTCAAAACAGCTCGAAAAGAAAATAAGCGATGAGATTCAGCTGGTCTTTTCCTTACTTTTTCCTAGTGATAAATGATTTCATTAAAATCGCCGACACAAACCCATGGTAAATGATTGCCAGCTTGATTTGTCTGAGGTCCTCCCATACTTGTTGGCGTAGTTGATAAACTGCGGGGGCATGAATACAGGTGAGTCAACAGGTTCTATCCTCCATATCATCATTGCATATCATATCAAAGAGTCTTTGTTTTTAGTTTCCATAAAAAAAAAAACAAGGTCAGGCTGTTCCTTTGCCACTAGGGCCTTTAGTACTTAAACTGTCAAGGGATTGCCCAAACCCCGACAATTCCAACTTAGGAGCTTCATTTGTGAGTGGGTGGCTATTGAGGGCTAGCCACCTTAGCCCATTGTCTTGCCTCATCTGCTTCCAAGATGGGTGTGTCTAGGAGAAGTGATTCATCTAGATTATCTTGTGTTGAAGTTCTCATCTCACAGGGATTATAGCGCTTGATTTTTTTGGCAAGTCCAATTTTTGGAATAAGTCTAGTGTTTTTCATTTTCTTGGCCTACAGTAATGTGATTAACTGGGTCTATAATCCTTTCATCTTTGTTGTTGCAGGTATCAGAGCAGTGGTGATGGGGCTACTATGCACCATTCCAACTTAACGATTTTGCGCCTTTGGAGTTGTAGACGCAGAGCTGATCGCTGCCATAGGCTGTTGCAAGGGGGCCTCTTCAATGTTAGCAATTGGGGGTAGTAATGGGAGATGGTGGGTCAAAGATGGAGTAGTTTCAGGTACTACCTCATCTGGATGCTCTATTTTTTCCTTTGTTTCATAATAAATTTGCCAGTAAGGGCTGTGCTCCTTGACCTCCGCGCAAAGCCATTGGCCATAAACCATTTTCTCCTTGCCTTCTAGTTTTGCTTCATCAAAAGGAATCTCCTTGCAATACATTGCGTAATGTCCTAGTTTTACACATGAATAGCAAAAGTGGGATAGCCTTTCATAACGAAAATCAACCCATAGAGTCGTGTTATTTATTCTGATCTATGTAGCACCGACACAGACACGCAACACATGACACGACACGACACGCCGACACGTCATTTTTTAAAAATAGAGAATTTCGACACATTCCGACACGTTATATATTAAATATATTTTTATATATAAATCCGTAAATAATAATAATAATAATAATAATAATAATAATAATAATAATAATAATAATAATAATAATAATAATAATAATAATAATAATAATAATAATAATAATAATAATAATAATAATAATAATAATAATAATAATAATAATAATAGCCTAGAATTAATTTATACAAAAAATATTAAATAATATCATTCATTATTTTAATTTGTTACAATAATACACAAAACTTAGAGGAAAAAAATTGTTTAAAGAAAAATGCTGAAATTATATTTTTAAATTTATTTATTTATCATATATAGCATTTTTATTACTTCTTTCATAGTAAAAGACTTTTTAAAAAAATAAAACAATTCTAAAAAAACAAAACTGAAAAAAAAATTGACCCGTGCGTGTATATTTATAGCAATTTTATTACTTGTTTTGTGTATATTTATATTTTGACCCCTCAAGTATTAGAAATTTTTAAAATTGACCCCGTGCGTGTCGGAATCGAGTGTCGGAATTCTGGACTGGCATATCGGAGCGTGTCAGAGAGAGTTGACCACGTGTCGGAGCATGTCGGGACGTGTCGGAGCGTGTCAGACATATGTCGGAGTATCGGACATGACACAAAGGCTTCCAGAGAGTGTCTGTGCTACATAGATTCTGATTAGTTGGCCTGTCTTCAAAGATTCTTGTAAATTAATTTCTACCCTTGCTCTGCCAACTCTAAGTGTTTAAACCCTCTTTCGAATCTACTTTCACTTCTAGCACCCTGCCCACATTAGTAACTACTTTGCTAATCATTTGTTCTGTGCCCCATTCCAAAGGGAGGCCAAAGACTTGCACCCAGAAAGCGCGGGTGAAAAAATCGTAGCAGTACAACGGTGTATTCGATATCCATGATTTAAAAACGACCAAATGACTAGAAAATAACCAAGGCCCGCCTTCCAGGATTCTCTGTTTTTCTGCCTTCGACTGGAATTTTGCGACATACAATCCAGCCTCTCTTTGTGATATTTCAACATGTTCTGTTCTCCACGCACGTTTCAAGGTACTTTGAAATGCTTGAAAATTAATAGAGGGATTAGAATGAATTTTACCTATTAGTGTTAATTGGCATTCCTCCAGTTTTTTAGGTGACGGCTCATCATTCCAAACCTCAATTTCTTGTTCAGAGCAGAGACTGCCCAATCTGTGACATAGGGCAGCAAGTCTGGAGGAATTCTCGTGTTCTTCGTGGTCCATGAGGTGGATTGGTAGAGTCGATTGACAGGAAGGCAAAGGCAGAGCTAGAGCAAAGCTGCAGAAGCCGAATCAACCGAGATATGGAGCGTCGATTGAGGGAAGAAACCTCGGAAATGGGCAATTGTAGCCATGCAGAGACCGAAAAAGTAAACTAGCGACCAGAATTGAGAACAATGCTAAGCCTAAGGGATTAGGGCATCAAAGAGGTAGAATCGATTGGGCGAAGCTCTACCTAGTCAGGTGAAAGAAGCGGCATTGAAGACCAGCGTAGATAGCATCGAGGAAGGAGGGGATTGAGATTACAGGGGGTACTAGAGAGCCATGGATAACGGATGAGATGCAGGTAGAGTGGAAGGTGAAGATTAGGGTTTACGAAATTGAGCTACCATTAAGGTAGAGAGGGCTCTGCATATCGAGAGAAGGTGACTTTGTAAAATTTTACCTTTTAAATCAACAAACTTGACAACAATTGGATGTACTAAGTGTAATTATTATCATTGGTCGGCAATTGAAGGGAAAAATTTTCAATTCGAGAAGGTGCACGACAGTGGTTTGATTTTTTCCATGGGATTCGATTTCACTTTCAAATCCTCATATTTCTAAAGTGATGGAAAACGTCCACGTGGGTATTGCCATCAGCCGGATATAAACAGGATTAAGACGTTGATTCTTGACAGGTTACTGGGTTGGTGCCACGTGGTGGTCGCTTTCAGAGGGGAGAAAATTTATTGTTCATAAGTTTTTAATCGAAGAAATGCTGACTCCTTCCCGGTCAACATGATTTTCGCAGCGGAGAAAAAAGAATTTTAAGAGAAAATACCATTCAAGCGGGTTAATGAAATTGATATATTTTACATTGAATGTGATCTACTTGTCCTCTGTACATTGGATTAGTACACCAAGGATAAAGTTGATAACCTTTCCAATCAGTTGGGATTGAGCTTTTGAGAGTTCTTGTGCTGCTTCATCATTCGCGCCCTCTTCGTCGCCGAGTATGAAACGTTTGGAGTTTGACGAATACTGAATAGGTTGAGCAAGGAAGGCGGTATCCAGTTGAAATTCTTCACACCAGTGCACGTGAAGCAGATTACTTGGATGTAGCTATTGTTACTGCTCTTCAAATACATGTGCAGCAACCATGTGGCGATATTTTGATTTTTCTTATTGGTCAAGAGGAAATTGAAGCAGCGGAAGAGCTTTTGAAGCATAGGTAAGGGGTTTTGGCTCCACAATTGCCGAACTCATTATATGCTCAATATATGCTGATTTGCCTACAGATCTTCAGGCAAAGATATTTGAACCCACGCCAGGGTGGTCCTTACGACAAATATTGCAGAGATGTCACTAACAATTGATGGAATAAGCTATGTGATTGATCCGGGTTTTTGCAAGATGAAATCATACAACACAAGGACAGGAATGGAATCACAGCTAGTGACTTCAATCTCCAAAACTTCAGCAATGCAGAGAGCTGGCCGTGCAGGAAGAATTGGTCCAGGAATGTGTTTCCCGTTGTACACGTTACGCAATCATCAATCAATCTAGAAGATAACACTGTATTAGAGGTTCAACGGACCAACCTTGCTAATGTTGTCTTGACACTAAAAAGCCTTGGAATTAGCGATACACTAAATTTTGATTTTATGGATCGACCGCCAGCTGAATCATTACTCAAAGCTATTGTATGGATCGGCCGCCGGCTGGTTACATACCTCGATTTTTCATTTATTCTTTATTCTCATACTTGACCATCACCATTTTCCCCCTTTTTTCGGGGCCATATGCACTTAAACTCCACCTATTGTATGGTATCTTCCATGTAGATTTGGCGACAGGTGGGATTCGGCTTTAGTTGAGTTAAACAACAGACTTTTTTTTTGTTGTCAGAAAAGAGAATAATATTTAAATAGCAGAAATATTACACCTTAGCGTTTAAACGAAACAGAAGCAAATGCGTCCGCCGCGACCAAAGCTTGCAAAAAAGGAGGAGAAAAAAGAATCCAGTTTTGGGCCAAATCTGGTCGTCCATGGGCCTTAGCAGCCCAGTCAGCGACTGAGTTCGCTCTTCTATCACAGTGCTGCAGACGGAGGTTCGAGAAAAGGGGCAAAATCGATTGGAGCTCGTCGAACAGCGGCCGTTCCTCCCATGGTGGTTGCCTTCGCGCTTGAAGAACTTCAATCAGCTGCAGACAGTCAGATTCGAGTACTATAGATGCGGTAAGTAGCCCCTGCTGTTTCAGACGATTTAGGGTTAAGGTTAGCGCCTGTATTTTCGCTTGAAAAGCCGAAGTTGCTGGAAATCTGGCCGTATATACATCTATTAGGAGACATCTGTGATCTCGACTGATACATGCCATTGTGTCCTCTCTGTTCCCAGGGTAGAAGGAGCCATCAATATTACATTTGATAAAGCCTGGGTCTGGTGGTTGCCAGTAGTGTGCTGAAGGAGCGAGGGAGGCTGCTATACACATACCTGCTGTTTGGGAACCTCTTGGATCAGAAAGATTGGAAATCCGACACTGAGCCAAGGCATCGACAACAGCCCGATTGGGATCAGGATGTAGACCACGGAAGACACTGTTATTACGCAGACGCCACAGCTGCCATAAAACATGAGCAATCATGGGTAATCGAGGTGAGAAATTCTGATCTCTTACTGATTCTGCAAACCACTTATCCAGACGAGTAATTGTATTTGGGTGGAAGGAAAGCTTCAGCTGGGGATGTGTCCATACACCTGCCATCCACGGACAATAGAAAAATATATGTTCCACTGTTTCCGGCGTATTCTGATTGCATATGGTACACATAGGGTTGGATATAATATGTCTGCTATATAAATTTGATTTAGTAGCTAGGGCGTTTTGGCAGGCTGACCACAGAAATATACGAAGTTTCGGTGTGATATGCATTTTCCATATGTAGCGCCATAGCTCAGGAGGTGGATGATACGAAGTTGATGCATGATTACCTTGTGGTTTGCTTGTTGTTTCTGCCAAGGCTTTGTAATTGATTTTGACCGTATAATGCCCTATTGTTGTTGCTGTCCTTATAAGCTGATCTGTTGAGTGGAGAGGTCTTATTGGAATTCTGAGAATTTCATCGACAATAAAGTTGTCCAACATCTGTGTAATAAGGTGGGTATTCCATGTATGGTGGAGAGGATCAATAAGATCAGCCACCAACCTGGGCTCATCTCTAGTTGCAGGTCCGCCAATTTTACCACTTGGTAACCAGCAATGCTCCCTAATATTGATTGATTTTCCGTCACCCACAGACCATCTTGTGTTTGGTAAGATGGCATCCCACCCAATAAGAATGCTTCTCCAACCCTAGGAAGGGCGGGAGCCGTGTTCTGCAAATTCAAAGTCCTTCGAGTGGAAATATAATCCCTTGAGGAGCCGACCCCAGAGCGAATTAGGTTGATGTAGTAATCTCCAGGCCTACTTACCAAGCATGGCATTGTTAAAAGCTGTAAGATCTCGAAAGCCTAACCCACCAGAATTTTTACTTGTTGATAGTAAGTCCCATTTCTTCCAATGCACACCATTTCTATTCTTATCATTCCACCACCAAAAATGTGCAATCCTCCACTCAATCAATCAACAAAGAGACATAGGGAGCTTAAAGATCGACATGGCGTACTGCGGCATAGCTTGGATGACAAACTTGAGAAGGATCTCCTTTCCGCCTTTCGATAACAACAATTCTTTCCAACCCTCCAACTTTGCATTGACTCTTCCTAATATCCAGCCAAATAATTATTTTTTTGATGGGCCCCATTCAGATGGAACTCCTAAATATTTACCATAACAGCTCAACACCGTACTCGCAATTCAGCAGCCAAGTTAGTTTGAAGACTTACCGGGCAACATTTGCTAAAGTAAAGGCCAAACTTATTTCGATTTATCACTTGTCCAGTAGCTTGACAATATTGGTTTAAGATATTGGCCATATTCTGACATTCCGTGATGGTGCCATCAAGGAAGAAAACAGAGTCATCAGCAAAAAATAGATGCGAGAAAGTGGGGCATGACCTAGTGAGTTTGATGCCGTGAAGATTTCCCATAGTAAGAGCATTATGGATGAGGGTGGACAGAGCATTGGCCATTAAAATAAAGAGATATGGAGAAAGAGGGTCTCCCTGTCTGAGTCCTCTGGATGGCGTGAAATAGGGTAGAGATTCCCCATTCAATTTAACACTCATAGTCGTCGTGGTAATACATTGCATCACCATTTGAACCCACCAAGGATGAAATCTCAGTTTAATAAGGTAGGCTTGAAGGAAATCCCATTCAACTTTGTCATAAGCCTTCTGCATGTCAGTCTTAAGGAGAGCTTGGAAGTGTCGTTTCCGATGCCTCGTCTTGAATTGATGGAGGACCTCATGAACAACTAAGACATTGTCCTGAATTTGACGCCCAGACACAAAAGCAGCCTGCTCAATTGATATCAACTGCTCTAACAAAGGTTTTAGTCGGTTGGCCATAACTTTGGCTGTAACTTTATATGCAAAATTACACAAACTTATTGGTCTAAACTGGTCAAGACTTTTAGGATGGTATACTTTGGGAATCAAAACGATAAGAGTCTTGTTGAGATCTGGAGGGAACTTACCATATTGAAAAAAGTCAGTAACCAGACAGTTAAACAGCAGACTTAACACCTCGAATTATGAATGAATTATAAGTTTTGACATTCAATTTTTAAGTGTCATAATGAAAATCAAACAAAATGTCTTAACTTCTTTGAAGGGACTTAAAAGTTGACTTCATTTTATCATAATTTCTACATTTCAAAATTGAGAAATGTCTTTTGCTAGATCTGAATTTTTGGAATTCTCGTTTAATTTTGTCACCAAGGAATAAGATGTAGAGATGGACACTAGATTGATGTATTAGAAACTTGTTGTCTAGTAATGCCATGGTAAAACAAATGTTTTGATGACAACATGAGGACTCAATTAGTTGATAATAAAGATCTTCAAAGAAAAGACTAAGAATGGCTTTGAGCACCATGCAGAAGGTGCATAGATACATGAGCAAGTTTTCATATAAAAAAAAAATACACTTTCAAACAAATTGCACTAAATTTACGTGAACATTGCCCCTAATGAGCATCCTGATCCTGCCAAATGCTCCCCAAGCTACAAACTTCCCTCAATAAAAATCAACCATCACATGCTTGTGGAAATTGACAACTCTATTCACAAAATTGATTAAACAAATCAAAGTGGAAAAACCAGAGCTACAGAATAGGTATGTGTTCCTCCCATACAAGAATTATGGGAGTTCCTTCCTACTATGTATGGTACGACCGTGTTATGCTTTCTGAGTCGTTCAATTCACTTATCCAAAGATGCTAAAACGAGTTTGATTTACCCCTGTACAACGGAATAAATAATTAGAAAAGCACATTTTACTAAACAACATGCTTGGATTAAGATTATCTCAAATAATCCCACATCAGCACATAAACAAAAGTATTCCAAACTTGATGAAGATCACATCTAGCAGAACATGAAATAAAAAGCCAATGTCAAAAACAATGTCTAGCCAGCAAAGTAAAATTCTTGTAGACTGAATTTCTTCCACCAAATAATCAAACTCGTTTGATAGGCATAGCCATAGAACCTAATAACCAAAAGATCAAGCCAGAAGGAAACTGCCACTTAGAAGACAAACAGCAGCTACCAAGAGATTACCTGATTTCAAGACCATATTTGTAGGTCTCCAAAATCTCGTTTCCAGAATGAATCAAGCCAGCTTTCTGGATTTCACCATCCAACCGTCCGCGTCAAAGAGCACATGTTGAGTCTGAAAGGCATGTATTAATAGTGTCCCAATTCTCCTCAGAATCTCTATCGAATGATTTAATTAAAGGAAATCATAAGGAAAGAATAAGCAAAGGAAAAGGGTATTAAGACCATACTAGATTCGATACTATCCCAAGATGAAATATTCATTAAAATTCTGGATTTAGCTTTGCAGGATGATATAAATGGAACAGTATTGAAGATGAAAATTTAGATCTCGATGGAAAGCTACACATAAAGAGTGAACTAAAGTAGAGTAAATAAGAAAATGAACTACCGCTAATTTATTTACACAAGCGAAATGATCTCCCTCCCTCCCCTATATATATTTGTATAAAAATTTGTTCCAACACAATAAATTATATCACAACACATTTACTTTTGTTATTGGGTAGCCAATGAAACACAGAATGATCAGCTGAACATGAATCACCTCGAAAAGAGAATTTCTGAACAAACACAATCAATCAAAGTACTTTGGCTCTCAATGATTCGTCGAAAACTTATTTCCCTTGTGACTCCATAAAAGCAATAGGAGAAAGGCAAATTCAATCAACGATCACTGAACTTGAAAGGATTTTGTTAACAGTTCGCTAAACTTTAGTTTTGATCATCTCATGTCGAGAACTTTTATTTCTTTACAATTTATGCACTTTGACCAAAATCCAGCCAATTTTCAAGCAAAGTATCGATGTGGTATACACATGGTCACATGGCCACCATGTTAGCAATTAGCTGACATTGGGCGATTGAAATCAAAGTTTAGTGATATGATTGGAAACACCACAGTCCAACATTAAGTAAACTTTACACAGGGAGGAAAACGGGGAGAAAGACCATACTTTATAATATATCCCAGCTTCCAAGCACTGCTGAGCAGCTTCAAGCATAAATTGTTGTCTTGTTTTCACGCCCAGTATAAGCCTTGTCAATTCACCTTCTTCCCCAGAACCTCTTGAACCAAGCAAAAAGTAAATCCCACCATCTCGCAATAACAGCTCCATGAGGAGTTGTTTCAGCATCAAACTTCTCTATCTGCTGATCTGCATTTTCCCTTCTGGTCCAAGATAGTCGTCCACCACCCACTACAGCAGCAGTAGCCTGTGCAAAATATTCCAATGCCACTGAAAGATCTCCAAGACGTAAATATGAATACCCATGCTGTCGAATCATGCTAGATGCTTCTGCATAAGCATCCATTACACCAAACTTTGATCCTACCCCTGTACCTTCCATAAGGACGCCATGGTCAACAAGTACGATAGCTATGTGAGTGGCATCAATGTTGTACCCTTCATCTCCTGCTTCTTTAGACAAATAGAGGATAGCGGGTAGGAACTAGATGCTTAGGAGCAGAATATATGTGTATACAAGAGGGTCCTTCCCATTTTTGGTATAGTATGATGCTGCAAACTTATTTAGGTAAGCCTGCAAATCCTCTAAACTATAGGGGACTGAACTCTCACTAAAGATAGCAAATGAACCTCCCAAAGGGAACTCCCTGATGGCTAACAGTTTAAACCACAAGAAATCTTCTATGGTGGTGAAAAGTGCTGAAAGATCTCTTAGTAGCCTTTCGACAAGCCCCTTCAAGAACCAGATATCATTGCATATAGTAACAACCTTTTCTTATCATATGTAGCTCGACCCACCCGATCTCCCATTCTTAACAACTTTTCACATTCTTCTGAAGCAGTAGCCGCTTTGTCAGCAGAAACCACACCTCTAGTATTTATCCATTCTGTGAGCTGCCAATAACAAATAACCATTAGGGGAGAACAACAATCAGTACATTTAGGCAGTAAACAAATAGAACGAGAGGTGCAAACTGAGGGGCATTACAGGATGAGAAGGCAGCGTCTCTTGCTTGATTGTCATAACAAGTTCTCAAGCAAAAGTATATATGTTGAAACAAGACATGTGTAAAATAAGTCAGCTACAGGCATAGGAGTTCTGTGCTTATAAAGCAATTGCAATCAGCAATATCCCCAAGAAAATAGGACAGCCTAAAAAGACTATTGAATTATCCTGATTTTTAGGAGTTGATTATTAGGAATATTCAATCCTAATTTTTTGAGTCCTAATTATTAGGAAATATCTGTAAGTAATTAGTTAGGAAATGATTTATTAGTATCCCTTGATTTGTGGGATTATAGTTATATTATTCATATATGTTTTTTCCTAATTAGTACCTGTGGAAGTCTTACAAATAGCTTTGTAATCCTAGTACAAAAATATAGAGAATTATCACAATTCTTTTCTCTAAATTCTTCATGGTATCAGAGCATTAGGCTCATTTTTCTGGGATAGTGTTGCAGTGCATCCTTCATTGATGCAATAATCTTCCAATCACAGCCTTCATTGCTGGATTTGTCTTTGTCCTTAACAATCTGATCGCAACTGTCATTGTTGTGATTCCTTTAGCTATATTTTTCCCTCTTCGCTTCTAAACTTGTCCCAATTTTTTTCCCTAAAACCTCATTCACTTGCAGCCTTTACTGATTCTGTTTTTGTTTTTGTTTTTTTTTTTTTTTTTTGCTCTTCCTTTCCAAGTACTTTCTTTGTGCCTAGAATTATCCATGTCTGAGACAAAATTGATTGGAGATACTTCGATGAGGAGGCCAACACCAACCATATGACTGGAGATCTACAAAATGTGAGAGCAACTTATAGGCTGAATGAAAAGAGTTATCTCAAATGGTCACAATTCGTCAAGACCTAACTGAAGGGTAAAGGAAGACTCATCCATCTTCTCGGAACAATCCAACACCAGAAGATCGCACGTTCAACGCATGGGATAAGGCAAATTCAATGATCATGTCATGGCTTTGGGATTCAATGGATCCGGCCATAAGTGAAACATGTATGTTTCTCAAAACTACAAAGGAGATTTGGGATTCTATTTGTAGGACTTATTCAAAGGCTCAAGATGTAGCACAAGTATATGAAATCAAGGTAAAGACAAGTGCAACAAAACGAGGGAGCAAAACAGTGAAGGAATATGCCAATTCCCTTCAAAATCTATGGCAAGAACTCGATCATTATCGAGTATTTGAGATGAAGTGTGTAGATGATGCTACAACTCTAAAAACCTTCATTGAAAAGCATCGAGTATATGATTTCCTCACAGGTCTTAATTCTGAATTTGACCAAGTCAGGATTCAGATACTTAGAAAGGAAGAAATCCCTTCTTTGGAAGAGATAATCTCTCTAATATGGGTAGAAGAAAGTCAAAGGGGAATAATGCTAGAGCCTCAAGCTGTGGAAGGGTCAGCATTAGTAACTCGCAATGCCTCAACACAAGAAAGAGGAAAGGTGGATGCTTCGAGGCCTACAAGGAGGGATAATCGAGACTGTTTGTGGTGTACCTATTGTAACAAGCCAAGGCATACAAAGGAACGTTGCTGGAAACTGAATGGCAAACCAACAACCTCAAGCCGAGAGGGGGGAAACAAAGGAGGACAGCCAAGGCCCCAAGCTCATCTAATTGAACAAACCGGCCAACAAATCAGTCACAGTGAAGGACAGGTGAAATAATCCTTCAGCAGTGAGGAAATAGAAAGAATAAAAGGGCTTTTAGGGTCTCTTGATTAACCCTCTGATGCATGTTCCTTAGCACTCTCAGGTAAGTCTCCATTCTTTTTTTGTCTAAATGCCTCAGAAAAACTTTCAAGTGAAGCATGGATAATAGACTTAGGTGCCACTAATCACATGACTCACACTTCACATTTTTTTAGTATCTACACCCCATGTCCAAGCAATAGGAAAATAGTGGTCACACATGGTTCTTTGGCCACTGTTGCAGGAGTTGGTGATATCTATATTAAACCTGTTCTGACTCTAAAAGATGTCCTCCATGTACCAAAACTATCAGCCAACCTAGTGTCCATACAAAGGCTCACCAATGACCTCAAATGTGCAATTTTTTACCCTACCTACTATGTTTTTCAGGAACAGGATTCGGAGAGGAAGATTGGACTTGCTATGGAGAAGAAGGGGTTGTACTATCTTGAGATGCCGAGGATTTCGAAGAAAGTCATAAACAATTCACCCTTGTCATTTCTTAGTGCTTCAAATAAGGATGTCATTTGGCTTTACCATTTTCGTTTTGGTCATCCATCTTTTCGTGTCTTAAATATCAGTTCCTTCCTTGTTTAAAGGATTAGATATGAGTCAATTCCAATGTGATACTTATGAATTTGATAAGCACACCTGTGTATCTTTTCCTATAAACAACAAAAAAAAAGGTTCTCATCCTTTTGATTTGATTAACAGTGACATTTGGGGACTTTCCACAATTCCAAATATCTCAAGGGCTCGATGGTTTGTTTCTCTAATCAATGATTGCACATGGTTATTCTTACTTAAACACAAATTTGATGTAAGTAGTATTGTTCCTAATTTTAATTCTAAGGTTCAAAATCAATTTGGAGTTAAAATTAAGAGCTTCAGATCATATAATGCTAGAGACTACTTTAATCAAATCTTGTCAATCTATTTCCAAAAGGAAGGGATCATCCATGAGTCATCTTGTGTAAACACACCACAAAAAAATGGGGTGGCTGAAAGGAAAAATAGTCATTTGCTCAACACTACTCAAGCATTGTTGTTTCATGGAAATGTCCCTAAGTCTTATTGGGGGGGAAGCCGTCCTTACATCTACATACATGATTAATAGATTGCCATCACGAGTCTTAGATTTCAAAACCCCTATGGCAATTCTTTCTAGCTTTTATCCCAATTTCAGGACAACAAATAATGTCACGCCTAGAGTCTTCGGTTGCACCTCATTTGTACATGTTCATAATCAGCAAAGGGGAAAACTAGATTCTAGAGCTATCAAGTGTGTCTTTATATCAATCGGTGTTACATTTGTAGAAAACAAACCTTACTTTCCACAGTCTTATCTTCAAGGGGAGAAGTCATTAGTTGAAGATAAAGAATTTGACGGTCTTAATCTTGACTTACCTACTAATAATCTTCCAATCCAAGCTCCCACTTCTGATCAACCAATCAGCCTCCAACTCTGATCAACAGGCTCCTCATGAATCAATTTCTGATGAATCAATTTGTGCTACTTAAATTCTGGACTCACTCTCTATGATTGAACCTATTTCGGAACAAAAGTCCACTCTCGTATCTCCCCGTATTTATGACTCTATGAGATTTCCTCAGTATACTCAAGAAAGACAGCTGTTCCAGACCAAACACAAGTTCAAGATTCCCATCTGAGTTTTGCAAATGAATTTCCGGTAAGTTCTGACTCTCCTTTGCATAAGCAGTCAATTGATATGCCAGAAAATGACTCGCATCTTCCCATTGCTATTAGAAAAGGTACTAGGGAGTGCACAAAGCAACCCTTATATCCACTATCTCATTATGTGTCACTTGATTGCCTATCACCATCTCCTAAAAATTTCATTGTGAGTCTAAACACCATTTCTATTCCAAATACTTTATCTGAAGCATTGTCTAAAGAAAAATGGAGGAATGCAATGAGAGAAGAAATGGATGCACTAGAAAAAAAAAAAAAAAAAACCAAACTTGGGAAATTGTTGAAAAACCTAAGGGAAAGAATCTTGTGGGCTGCAAATGGGTTTTTACCTTGAAATACAAAGCTAATGGTTCTCTTAAGAGATATAAGGCACGATTGGTGGCAAGAAATTGATTTGCATCAATACCTAGCTCTTCTTTGTCCATGTCAATGACGTTCATCTTACTTGATTAATAAATAATAATAAAAAAAAAGAATCTAAATCTATTACATAAATGTCACTTCCATTCAAAATCTCGAAATTTTATCATTTAAACCTTTTGATGATTTGTTAATGTAGTCCTTCAAGTCAATTTTAACAGCATAAGTCTAGCACAAGTTCCATAACTTGGCACGGGGGGACACTTAAGTGCCATAACTTTAAAACGGTACACTTAAGTGCCACTTTTTTTTTTCTAGTGGGACACTTAAGTGCCACATTCGGCGACCCTTGCCGGAAATCCTACGTGGCAATATTTTATTATTATTTTTTGCCTACGTGGCTCACCGGAGAGCGAGTTGGCGCAGCTCCCAAAGCAAAGCATAAAAATTAAAAAAAAATTAAAAAATAAGAAATTTAAAAAAAATTAAAAATTTTAAAATATTAAGAAAATTATTATAAAAAAAGGGGGGGAGGTCGAACGGGCGGCCGAGGGCCGAGCCCTTCCCGGCGGCGGCGGGGGAGGCGGCGAGGGCCCGCGACCCCTCACGAGATCCGGGCGAGGGTCACGGCCCGCGCCCGATCTAGGGCGAGGGTCGTGGCCCCTCCCGCATCCGGCGAGGGCTCGCGGGGCCCTCGCCGCCTCCCCGCCGCCGGGAAGGGCCGGCGACGGAGTGGGGAGGGTCGGCCGTGGTCGCCGAGCACCGGCCGGGTCGGCGAGGCCGGCCGACTGGCGAGGCCGACCGGCGGCGAGGGCCCGCGAGCCCTCGCCCAGATCTAGGGCGAGGGTCGCGGCCCTCGCCGCGATCCGGCGAGAGTCGCAGCCCTCGCCGTCGGTCGGCCGGGGGCCGGCGACCCCGGCCGACCCTCCCCCTTCCGTCACCGGCCCTTCCCGGCGACAGCGAGGAGGCGGCGGTGGCGAGGGCTCGGCCCTCGCCCGCCCGTTCGACCTCCCCCACTTTTTTTTTTTTTTTTTACTTTTTTCTTAATTTTTTAAAATTTTTAAATTTTTTAAAATTTTCTTAATTTTTTAAAACTTTTAAATTTTTCTTAATTTTTTAAAACTTTTAAATTTTTCTTAATTTTTTAAAATTTTAATTTTTTTCTTATTTTTTTAATTTTTTGAATACTTTATAATTTAATTAATTTTTATATTATTATTTACACGTAGACAACGAAACGGCGTCGTTTTTGCGTTTTCTCCACCACGTCAGCGTGCAAAACGACGCCGTTTTGGACTAAACTCGCTAGAAAATTGCCACGTCAGCCATTTGGCTAAATTTTCGCCGGAGTGGCACTTAAGTGTCCCATTTTACTCCGATATTGGCACTTAAGTGTACCATTTTAAAGTTATGGCACTTAAGTGTCCCTCCGTACCAAGTTATGGCACTCCAGGTGTCCTCACCTCCAATTTTAACTAGAAATTATTGATGTGAACATTAACCGTCCTACGTAGTCCAAGAGTACCTTGATGGAGATTGAACTTAAATTTTAGTCAATAGTTTGATCGGGATTGAACTGAAAATTCAATGATGGTGTTTCTTTTCACCTATATTATTGGAGCTAGTATTAAGTACAAACTCGACGCACAAGAGGTTGATTTCCTAGAAATGAATCAAAGTAGTGATAGTTGGGAGTGATAGGAATATGTTGAAAGGTCGGGTTCGTTAGTTTTATTCATGAATGTGTATTAAAAATGGTTTCTAAGGAATTATAATTTTCATTGAGAAATTTCATTTTTTTTTCAAAGTGAAGAAAATACCCATTTGCATATAGATTGACACGATTTATAACCATCCATTTTGGAAGTGGTACATATATTGGTGCAAAACATAAAAGCTTTCAAGCTTCAAATACAATAGATTGGCATGAAAAAAGAAACAAAAATACCTAAATCATTCTTCATTTTCAAAGGACAATACCGTTCATTTCTCACTACTACTCTCTTTTCCAAGAGGTAGCTCATAGCTGACTAGATTACACAGGGTGGAAAAAGCAAAATACTTTCTTTTTCCACACCATCCAATATTTTATTTTTGCCTATCACATAAAACACACAGAGCCAAATTAACTAACGATCAATCTCCATTTCTTCGTCTCCCAAGCAAACCACGCACAACCCTTAGACAGCAAAGTTGACGACCGACCGGTACGTCTGTCCGGGCTGCCACCCAGCGGGGATCACGTTGTTGGCAACCAGGGTCCTGCCGGAGTCAAGAGAGGTGAGCTTGATCGAGAATGGGGCGCGCAGCTGGCCTGCGCCATCCAACTTCCAAACCGCGCCCCACGACTGTTGCATCGGAAGCCAAGAGTCAGAGTCTAGAGCCTGCTTCAGGTTGACGGCGCCGAGCTCGCCATCACCATCCTCGTACTCAATTAGCGCAGCGAAATAGTTGGGGTTCGAGCCGGAGTCAACGTGGAATGCCACCTTCGCGCCGGGGAAATTGCACTTTACTCTGCTTGACATTGTAAATAAGCAAGTTAGACAATTTGGTGATTAGTATAAGTTTGGTGAAAGCAAAGTTTCTAATTTATAGCACTTTTCGATGCGTTTTATCTTCCTTTTTTCCCTCTGCGCGTCTGTTAAAATTGGAATTCACTCGAAAGGATCCATAGAGAAAGGATCAACCGTACGGACTTTTTGTATTGAATTTGCAGCACCCCAGCGTTGCGAAGTTCATCGGCCTTGCTGGAGCTCGCCATGGCTCCAAAAGCCGTGCCGCTCAAATCGAAGTGAGCAGATTCAGCAACACAAGGGCCACCAGGGCATTCATCAGTTATAACGACCGTCACCGGGTTCCCGGAACAAGCCGCGTTTTCAGTGCATTTCACCTGAAATTTAATCAACAAGAGCTCAAAAGACTGCACTTCCTAACTACTACTAAATAATCTGTTTGAATAGGACAATCTGTACCGAGTCAAATAATCTATTTAAATACGAAGAATTTAAACTACTTTTAATGGGAGTCTATAAAGCGCGCCGCAGTAGATGTTTTCATGAATTCTATTCCACGATTGTTAATTTAGGAAAAGCATATCTCGTGAACATATATTAACTTTGTCCGTGGCAAATTTTCTCCGATGACGGCGAATATAAAAATAATTCGAGAAACACTTTTCTAGCGAGAAACCTGGTAACAAGCTCCACATCCTTTGCCTGATTTGAACAGAGAAGGCCCTCCTGCGGACACCATTGAAGAGAATGGAGCTTGGGCGACCCCACTCCCATACCCACATGCACCACCTACGTACAAAATATCATACAAAGCATATTGTATATAAAATATTATATATGTATGTATAAATATATATGTATACTTGCAGATCAGGTGAAATGTGTAATTACTAGAGTAGTATTGTCTAGCGTTGTACTTGATTCCAGTTTGACCTCTAAGTCGATATGTGTTTGGTACAAAGCCAAAATCAATCACGATTAGGTGACTGACCTAAGCTACTCATATGTCCGAACCGATTTATACTCGAAAGACTTGATAAGTCAAAATTACTGAAAGGCGTGTGATGAGACCAACGGCGCTTGCATAAAAAGATCTTTACTCCAGGTGAATTGACCAAATAAAAATATAATGTCATTCCATTACCATCGCTTCCAGCGCCGTTGGGACTCCCGTACCACGTCGCACCTGCCGGCGACCAATCACCGTTGGACTGAACTTTCGAGATGTTAAGCGATTTGGGGTTGAAGCAGTGAGACGAGTTTATGAGGAGAGAAAGGAGAAGGGCGAGAGGGAAGCAAATCGATGGAGATTGAAGAAGCGCCATGTGATTCTCGAGACACTTTGGTCAGGAGTTTGATTTCTTGCACTCAATTTGGGCGCAGAACGGGCGGGTATTTATAGTCAAATTGAGAGCACAAAATTCCACTAAATCGGAGTCCTTGTCGTCATTGGAGAATTTTCGGCGATAGTTTTTGCCATTATTTATTGTTATTTTATATGTTTTGCTCGCACTATAACTTTTCTTGCAAGCTGAATAATCCGGCGCAATGATCTCCGTAACTATATCGGCCGCAGATCATATGGGACGTTTTGATGTAGAACAACATGCAAATGCCTTTATAGAAATATTAGAGCGTCATAAGAACAGATGGTCCGATAAATCTAAGATATCACAGATTTCACACGTTTTGTAGATTTTCTAATTGTATTTTGATAACTTTCCCTTTATCAATATATTTTCTTAATTTTGTTATTCGATTTCAATTACTTGGTTATTTTCTAGATGGCGACCTCCCTGTAAATAGGCACCTAAGATATTGTAATCTGCACTTCATTATTCAAAATAAACGTTATCTTTTGGAATCCCTTTCATAATCTTCTCTGTCACGTTTGAATCATTGAAGTATGGATTCACGCAGATTTTATGGCAAGTAAAGAATTAGCAACAGGGGTCTGTACGCAGATTTTCGCGAGGGTCAACGGAAATAGTTTGGATATCGCACGTATGCGTGCGCATCTCTCAGTACTTCCAAAAGCATTGATCAATCGACATCTACGAATGTCTTTAAGCTAACCGCAATTACTTCATATCATTCTAAAGGCGAGATCTAGCTCCTCTTTTTCTTTGAGATTAGAGAACCAGGCATGCTTCTTAGGCTGGGAGAAGGTTTATCAAAATATGGCAAGAGGCACTTCCGGCTCCATAACATAATTCCACGTATATAGAAAATATAATTTGGGACATTTAATCTTAGTCTTTTTTAATTTCATGCCGACAAAATCTTACATGACTATGGGGAGTAAGACATAAGAAAAAAAATCCATCTATCTTTATACTATTTGCATAACATTATCGAAGAGATTTCTCGAAATTTGCATAGTTAATTGAGGCATTTAGGGATTTCCAGCTCAAAAGCTAGAATTAAATTTTTTAAATCCCACAAAGTGCGTGTAAACTACTCTAGGGCAAGGCCACTTTGCACAAACCACATGTTTAGATTTAACTTATTCATGGGGCATACAAAGTGTTCGGTTGGCCTCTAGGTTGTTAGGCTTGTATGCTTCTCTCTCTCTCCCTCTCTCTCTCTCTCTCTCTCTTCTCTCTCTCTCTCTCTCTCTCAAAAAAAAAAAAAAAAAACCATAATTCTAGGATTACCAAACTAAAGTTGTCCAATTCTTTGATACAAGAAACTGTTACCCTTAGAATTTTCTGTTGGAAGGTCTAGGTCCACCGTCCAACTTTATCATTGAGAAGCACGGCCACAACTGCAAATCAAGAATTTAGGCATAGTTGGTCTTTTTTTTATGTATTCTATGTAATGTTGGGGAACCAGAAGGTTAATAGTTACGATGTAACTGTTAGAAAATACAGAAAATATAAGTATATATAGGGGAAAAAAAACAATCTTATCTATAAGAATGCGGTGGTCATGAACCGACCTACGCATGTTTACGGAATTTTTCTTAATGCAATTGAAACTTGCGCACATGTGCCTCGACAAGACCATGAACGAAATTGTTTATTGTCAAAAATTTTGGAGGTGATAGAGCGGAAATCTCTCTGATTGGACATCCAATGTCCTCAAGTTTGTCCGGGCATACGAATTTTTGGGGTTCGTCCAAGCGGCTAAGTCTAAAAAGCGGTTATCCACCCTAATAAATATCATCCCATGCGATAGGGACTGCTTCGTTTATATTATTGTCCAACGTCCTCGAGCAGACGATCAAAGTTGACATTTTACCAACAATTTCTTTTGGCCCACACGTTCCTCCAATTGATTGATTAAGACAAAATAGGCACGCATGTTCTAGGGGAAAAAGAGATTAGCTCTCGAATTTATTAATTGATCAAGTTATCATATAGATTCAAAGGAGAATATAAGCGTCACGGGTTAAATTTGATAATCTCCTAAGCTGAAATTTCCGGTCATGGTGTCAATAATATATGTATTTAACAAGAATTGTGAGGTTGACACAGTATATTGCGAGAATTAACTCATTAATGTATGATTGTATCTGAAACAAATAAATAAATAATAGTAAGAAGAGAAGCAAGTTATTCCACGCCGCACTCCAGCATTTAAGGACTGCCTGCGGCATCCAGCAGAGACAAAAACAGGGCAAAACCCTCGTCACGAAAGCGAGACATGTTCGTTGATGCAGCCGTTAATGGAGGTTATGGGCCGTTGAAGATCGTCCTCGCACCGTCACTTCTTTAATTTAACAATTTCCGCTCGACCTTTTTCGAAGAAAAAGAGCGACTCCTGCTACGCAATGAGTGGCGAGAATTAGGGTTTCTTCGCAGGCTGAATTTGCGGGCATCGTTTAACACGTCGATGACAAAAGCTCAGATCCGGAGCATCTACGCTCGTTTTGTCTTAATTCGAGGTTGTCCAAAATTTTGCCTTTTAAATCAACAAACTTGACAACAATTGGATGTAATAAGTGTAATTATTATCATTGGCCGGCGATCTAGGGGAAAAATTTTCTCCATTCTAGAAGTTGCACGACAGTGGTTCGATTTTTTCAATGGATTCGATTTCACTTTCAAATCCTCATATTTCAAAAGTGATGGAAAACGTCCACGTGGGTATCGCCATCAGCCTAATATAAACAGGATTAAGACATTGATTCTTGACAGGTTACTGGGTTGGGGCCACGTGGTGGTCGCTTTCAGAGGGGAGAAAATTTATTGTTCATAAGTTTCTAATCGAAGAAATGCTGACTCCTTCCCAGTCAACATGTCATGGAGAAGAAAGAATTTTAAGAGAAAATTACATTCAAGCGGATTAAGATTAGTTTGTGAAATTGATATATTTTACGTTAAATGTGATCTACTCGTCCTCTGTACATTAGATTAGTACACCAGGGATAAAGTTGATAACCTTTCCAATCATGTGATTCCACGGTGAGGCACTGGACTAACATACATCATGAACTACAAAGAACAAAGATTATAGGTTATAGATTATAAATCAGATGACGTATGTTCAATAATCATCTCTTGTAATATAAATACCTTTCAAATTTGATATTGTGATGCAAATTAGAAACACCCATCTTTTATTGTTCATCACAATATCAAAGCTTTGCCCAAAAACAAATCATATTTGAGAGTCGTGTCTCAACTTATATCCCTCATATTCTCCGTTCATGTACCTTTTTTTTGGTGGGGGGGAGAGAGCGGAATTTCGATGGTCCTCTGTCCAAAAGTCGCAAATATTAGGTTCACATACGTTAGGCTTTCCTCATTATATCAGCCTCCGTATGGAAGAGTATGGAGCGATAATACATAGAATGTAATTGTACCATCCTCTTGACAATTTGATTTCTAAATAAAACGACTTTTACCCAACTTTTAACCTCGTCGTACGTGATTCAAACCTTCTATTTTGTCTCTGACTGTCATCTTTACCTTGCTATTGCTTGTCATTGTTACGCTACAACAAAGTGTGGATATGCCTACCCTTTGTTCATCGCGATTTTAGGAAGCCACCGCTTTCACGACTCTGGAGCTGCGGTCAATCCGGAACCGCAATGAAAGACGTTATGCGGAAAGCGCGACGCTAATGCAATTCAAAGGGAAACATTTGACTCGCGCCTAATCTTTGCGTCTTGTCCAGCCCACCCCAATTATCCACTCTCTCTCAATCCGGAACCGCAATGAAAGACGTTATGCGGAAAGCGCGACGCTAATGCAATTCAAAGGGAAACATTTGACTCGCGCCTAATCTTTGCGTCTTGTCCAGCCCACCCCAATTATCCACTCTCTCTCTCTCTCTCTCTCTCTCTCTCTCTCTCTCTCTCTCACACACACACACATCGGGTTTGAATCGTTTGTCATCGAGCTATGTATTTGTCCTTTTTAAGCTGAATCGAATTTTCTTCTTGATTAACGATGGAAACTCTGGCTCTCAATGCTGCAACGTTATGCTCTTTGATCTAGGAACATGATATAGAAAAATAGTTCATCCGTATTATGGTAGTACAAAGCTTTTGCATAAGTACAAGCTTTCGGATTAGGACCTGAAGTCGAATACATTTAGTGGCGGTTGGTGAACTGCATGTGATGGACGTGATATTATACAATATATCTGGCGTCTCTAACGAGTAAAAATCTGATGTCTGACTTTTGCTCTTGTTCTTCATCGTGCTAAATAAACAATGCACCTGTTTGGAGCCTGAAAAATATGTTCTAATTTATGCTTATTTTTATGCAAGTTAAGCTAGCATAGTTGGCTTTATGGGAGAACATTCAGGGTCACCGGAAAAATTACCTTGGCTATGCTTGAGGGATTTCAATGAGATTTTGTATTATTGAGAGAAGGTGGGTAAAAGAATGGCCGAAACATATTGGTTAAATACCTTTAGAGACTTTCTAAATGCTTGTATTCACTTGGGCTAATAATTGCGAAGGAGAGGAATATGTATAAGAGAGGTAGGATCGGGTAACTTGTAGCATTGAGCGGAGAATTTTGTACCCTGAAGCTGAAGCGTGCGCATTACCAGCCATCAGTTCAGATCATAGCCCTATTTTACTGCTATTCTCTGCTACACCAATGAAGAGAATCAAGTTGTTCAAGTTTGAAGCATTCTAAACCGAAAATGAAGAGTGTGGAAAAATTGTAAAGCAGGTATGAAACTCTCCACCCTTTGGTAATTTGAGCTTAGCCCATAAATTGAAAGCTTTATCTAAAGAGCTAGATAAGTGGAGCAAGAAACCTTTCCCTAATAATATTGAGGAGATTGATGTTTTGAAAGGGGAAATCCAGCATGTGCTTAATGCACAAAATTTAAATTTTGCAAGAAACAAGGTGAAACAACTAACTGAAAAAATTGAGCAGTGTAAGAGACAGGAGGAGATGTATCGAAGCTTGCGTTCAAGAATCAACTAGCTAAAATGGGGAGACAAGACCACTAAGTACTTTCACAACACAACGATACAAAAAAAGGAAGAGGAACAGAATTTCAACATTGAAAAAGTCAGAAAATAGCTGGATTTGCGAGCCTAGAGAACTTAAGAAGATGACGGCAGAATTTTTTTGAAGAGTTATATATATCGTGGCATGCGATATTTAGATCCTGTGTGTACAAAATTGCCATGTCCTTCCTACGGAGGAGATGAAGCAAAAGCTAACCTCGGGAGTAACGACAGAGGAGGTAAAAAGGGCTGTATTTGAGATGGGAGCCTCGAAAGCACCAGGTCTAGATGATCTTAAATGGTCAATTTTATAAACTATGTTGGAAAGATATCAAGATAGGGTTGTTTCAAATAATGAGGAACTTCTTTGAGACTGGGTATCTTAATCCAATAATTAATAAAACCTACATTACATTGATCCTGAAAGTGCCTTACCCCAAGAGTTTGGATCAGTTTCAACCCATCAGTTTGTGCAACTTTGTGTACAAATTTTTTTGAAAGTCTTGGCAAATTGATCAAAACCATGGCTACCGGAGATCATAGGTGCTAAGTAAAGTGCTTTTGTGGGAGGAAGACAAATACAATATAATATTCTAATAGTTTGGGAGGTCCTTCATCAATTAAGAATGTGATCGAAAAAAGAAGTTTCAAATTGTCCTAAAACTTGATATGAAGAAGGCATATGACAAAGTGGAATAGGATTTCTTGGAGGCATGTATGCTGAAAATATGGTTTGGTGAGATGTGGGTTAATGGGGTGATGACTTGTGCCACAACTATTTCACTCAATGTAAAATTCAACAGAAAGCCACTACCCTTCTTCTAGCCCTCTAGAGGACTTCAATAAGGTGATCCTATCTTCCCATATCTCTTTTTATACTAATGGTAAATTCATTGTCATTTTTAATTAAAACAGCAATTGAGTAGGGCACTATTACTAGGATAAAATTAAACAAGTACTACCCAACACTCTCTCACCTATTATTTGCAGATGATTCTATTCTCTTCTTAGATGGAAGAGTAAGAGAGTGTCAAAACCTAGCTCTAATTCCGATTGCTATGTTTTTGGACAAGATATCAATTTGAATAAGTTAGGCATTTCATTTAATAAAGGGTGTCCACAAATTTGGATAAGAAACATGGCAAATGAACTAAGAGTCCCTATAGTTGAGAAGACTAAAAATTATTTGGTAATTCCATCCAAATGGGGAGCTTCAAAAAAGTAAATTTTTTGTGTGGTTATTAGCTAGAATGAATATGAAATTAGAAGGCTAGAAGGAAAACTTGATTTTAAAATTTGGAAAAGAAATCCTCCTTAAAACGGTGGTTCGAGCATTGCCTCAGTATGCCATGTCTATTTTTAAAATCTCGATTTCTATATGCAAATATATTGAAAGATGAATAACTTCCTTTTGGTAGAAAAATAGTGAATCTAAATCAAGACTACACTAGAGAAGATGGGAGATATTGAAATTGAGGAAAGATTCAGGAGGAATGGACTTCAGAGACCTAATGTGACATCCCGATTTTCCAATCTTATTTTCAATAAATTGAGACGGGCATTTCGTTGGCACGCATATAGTTCTTTTCCTTGAGTCAGCCACTCATGTGAAAACTAGTCTATCGGGTGAAGCCGTTAAGAGTTTCTAATGCATTAGACTCGAGAATTTGACTATGAAGCGACCTTTCGACCGAACTAATCTGCAAGGGTCATTACGGCACAATTAAAAATCGATTAGAGATCGGAGATAGGTCGACTCGACAGAGGCATGTGATCAGGTGTGGGTGATTCCACCAGATCGCACAATTCTTGTCGATCGGCACTAGACCGACTTTTCTGTCGATTGGGTACCCTGTGTTCGTATTTGAAACCTTGAGATTAACCCGACAACCGAAAGTCGCCAATGTTTCAAAGATGTACATTGTGGCTTGAGATGATCAACCACAGGTCAAATGCATGAAAATTTCTAAAGGCTACCCGGTAGGTTAGGCCGCGCTAGTATCGTGCCAAAGTGAAATTAACCGTGGAATTGAGATCGAATTCAGAAATTGGAAGTCTGGGTGTGTCACAAATCATTTCAAGATCATTGAATCATCTTTGGAAGATTTTTCATGCAAGCCGAACTTTTCAGCAAAATAATCAAGAAATGGCTAATTTGGCTCGAGAAATTAGTAGGCCGCTTTTGGTCGCGCTTTTGGGACTTAAGTTGGTCCTATGAACAAGTGAATATGTGAATTGAAGTGTGGTGACATTGGATTAATTTTATGGACTTCAATTTGATTCAATTGGAAGAGAATCAAGTGAAATTGAAGAATTGGCCGTACAAGATTTTGGACCCCGGCGGAAAATGAAAGTGCAACCATTGGAGAAGTTGTGGAGGATTTGAGTGAGTGGAAGATGACATGGGATGATGTCATGGTGGTTGAGGCCAAGGGTTGAGATCTTGACACGTGGACGGTGGAGATTTGCCCGAGAAAAGGTGACCCATCACCATCATCTTCCTCCTTTAATCAAGGAGTTGTCTTGGAACTTGGAAAGGGAGGAGAGAGAGAGAGAGAGAGAGGCATGCGAACCAGAAGCTCGGCCGGCCTCCCCCTTCGCTCTTCCGCTCGCTCGGCCGCCGGCTCGCTCGTCGCCGGAGCCGCTTGCCGCCATCGCCGCCGCTTGCCTTCCGTCTCCCTCTCTTCCCCTGCCGTTCGACCGTCTATCCTCCTTCTTTGGCATGCCTTGAAGGCTTCGAAACCCAGCAGCGAACCCAAGCAGCCATGGCCGTCGCACGCCGCTAGCCGGAGCTCCTCGCCGTCACAGTCGCCGCTCGTTCACGCGCGTCCCACGTAGGCCAGCTCGCCGTTCCGCCTCCGCCCGAGTCTCCAGCACCGTCACCTACGTCGTCCAGCTGCAACTCGTCGTTGCCAAGGCCGCCGGAGGTCTTCCCTAGCCGTCGTGAGTCACCGTCGGTCACCGCTTGAGCCACCGCCGCCTCTCTCCGCCGTTCCTCCGCTCGAACCGCCGCCGAACCACCTCCGTCCCACCTTAACCAGTAGCTATAGAAAATGGGTATGCAGCGGACATTTGGCCCGTTTTGGCCGCCTTCCCGAGCCCGGATGCTCGGCCCGCTTTGAGGAAAGTTGTTCTCCTCGGCGTCCCCGTCGTTTTGGTCCGCTCAGCTTGCTAATCCGATGAGTTTAACTCACTAAATCTTGATTAGACGGTTAATTATGTCCTAAGTGTGCTTAGTCTAAGTTAAGTAAGTTTAGGTGGATATTTTAGTTTATTTAATTGTGATTTGGATTAAAAGGTTTGTTTAATTTAAAGTGTGTTTAATTAAAGGCTAAGATAGTTTCTTTGATAATAAACCTTGATGGGACATAATAGGGTTTTAGTTTTGAATTATTTAATTGTTTCGAAATTCTGGAAATTATAATATTATATTATATTCCGAAATTATTAAAATATTATTATTTAAAAAAACAGAAAAATTATTTTTGACCCCGATTGCTCAGAATTTCGTGCCAATCGCATGCGGTGTGTTCAGATTTTGAAATTGATGGTTGGATATTATAAATTGAGCATGGATGACGAAAACATGGATATTATTATTTAATTAGTTTTCGGAATAAATTTAATTAATCATTAAAATTCGAAAATTTTGTCAGGACCCTAAACTCTCAGAATTTCGTGCCGATCGATGTTGTGTATTTAGAATTTGAATTTGATGATTGATTGTGGCAAATTGAGTGTGATTGCGATAGATAGAGATTCTTTATAAAATCACAAATGTCGAAATTGATGGGAGATTGGTCGTGATTAACCACCTATTAGAGGTCGTGCCTAGTGAGGCCGTGATGAACTACCTATTAGAGGTCGTGCCTAGTGAGGCCGTGATGAACCACCTATTAGAGGACGTGCCCAGTGAGGCCGTGATGAACCACCTATGAGAGGTCGTGCCTAATGAGGCCGTGAATACCACCTATTAGAGGTCGTGCCTAATGAGGCCGTGAATACCACCTATTAGAGGTCGTGCCTGATGAGGCCGTGAATACCACCTATTAGAGGTCGTGCCTGATGAGGCCGTGAATTACCACCTGATTACAGGTCGTGCCGAGTGGGGCCGTGATTGCCACTGGTTATTAAATCTTCCTATCAGGTCGAGATGGGTAGCAGTAATTGAATTGTTAGAATGACATGTAATCGGCCGAGTCGATTGATCGCTGAGACGATCCAAGTGGTTGAATTGTTATGATGATGTGATTGTGCCTTTGTTATTGAGTTACTAAAATTGCACGTGGTTGAATTATATAAATTGTATTAACCTGCAGATGAAGGCTAATGCGAGGTAAGTCTTCTGTGTGATGTGGCTAGGCCACCCGGGGCGTATTTTCTTTCTAATAGGGGTTTAGGGGGTTGACCTTGCTGAGACATCGTCTCATCCCGGTTGTGGGATTAAAATTTCAGGTCCTTGGTGGACGGAGCGACCAGATAGCTTTGGTTGGCCTTGAGGAGTTACAGAGGTGAAGTCATAAGATTTCGTAGGACAATTCCTTTTTAAGAGCCAGTCTTTTGTAGACTTTTGGCCATAGACCTCTGTTTGTAATTCTGTTGAATTATGAAAGTGTTATGTTGTGGTTTTGCTTCCTGCTTTTCTATCCCGTATTTTATTGTTAGGGGTTTTATAATACGTTCCGCTTGTGCATTAAAAAAAAAAAATGAATGGGGTCGACGACACTACCTGAGAATATCGCATTTGATCGACCGCAGTGTGATGTGCGCGCACTCGGGGTTCGGGGCGTGACATCCCCACTTAAGTGGTATCAGAGCATGGTCTGTGTATGGAGTGATAAGGTGCGATGAGTCATGGGATAGTTAGTAGGAAAGGCTTTTAATATGCTAATGCATGTGGTTGATAGCTGTTTGGTAGTATGTTTGTGGGGTCACTCAAATTCTAACCTGATGTTGGAATCGAAAGACAGGCGCCTATAAAGAGCCTGTAGGATGAGTAACCATGAGTGGAAAACTCCTTGGAGGAGGTCGATAGGACCTGTACTTCGGGGTAGGACGCTGACAAGGGTCGGTACCCGAGGTAGTGCGCAGGCTCAGACCAGCGCGAGTGTGAGAGTACCGCCGCAAGTCGGTACTTAGAGTGTAGTAGCACTGAATGATCTTAGGTCCGTTGGGATCGTTCAAGCGCTAGTGTTCCTTGGAAGCTTGTTGGGTCAGTGAGTTCAGGACCAAGCTATTGCTGTTGCCGTTGTTTCTACCGCTGCCAGTGTTGTGATCGCTGTTGTTGTTACGCCTGTTAAGGCCTAATCTGGAATTGTGATCGAGGATCAAGCCTCTGTATCTGAGTCAAGGTTCAGTTTAGACAGAGATGGAAATTGATTAGGGAGAAAGGCCGATGTCAGAAGAAAGGTGCCCTGTTTCACCTAATCGGAATAGTTAAATTGGAAAGTCAGTGCTCAACTCGATCGATGTGTGTCGTGTGTGTAAGGAAAGACATGGATCTGTTATGTGCTGTAAGAGAGAAAGGACTTGCTACAAGGGTTGCCAGTACAGTTATTTGATCAAAGATTGTCCGTATAGACGGATGGAATCACAGCTGTCCCTGACACCGCCGACGATGGAAAAGAACAGAGGAAGCATTCTTCAGGATGTTCAATGGGGTACTTGGAATGGACCCCAGTGCAAGGAAGGGTGCATGATGTCACTTGATGGGAGGTAGAGGACTTACCGATTGTGTGCCGAGTTTGTGAAAAGAGGCTTGAGTCAGCCCAGTGTCAGAATAAAAATGGAGCATAATTTGAATATGGCCAGCACGGCTATTAGATTAGTAACTATCCGTGTAAGTTCATGATAGCATAAGTACCGCTCTTGCAGATAAGATGCCACTAGGATGGCTAGAAGAGCATGAATGGGTCGACCATGCATTAATCAAGGAAATAATGTTTTGAGGTGGTTTATCAGAGTAGCGCATCAGGATTTTGAGTGAAAGTTGTGGAATTTCCGTTGTTGTAATGAAGTAATAGGAAGATGAGTCTTTGATTATAATTGTACCTGATGGGTTTGCTTAAGTATGACTTGGAAGTCATTTATGAAAAGGTTTGGCTCGAGGAGCTTTCTGTTGTTTTGAATCGTGGCAGTGATATAATTCAGTTTGTTCAGCTAGCGAGCGAAAGTTTTGAATTACTTGAAAGTTGAAGAGGAACTTCAATCCTTGTTATTCATCATTGAAGATAACCTGGTTATGGTTGTTGGTTACCAAATCTACATGGTAACTAAAGTGGATGCGTCAGTTAAGGGGCCGAATATGGAGATCATAATCGTGGTACAGAAGTTTTCAAAGGTATTTTCTAGAGAATTGTCAGGTTTGCAGTCAGAAAGAGAAATTGAGTTCGTGATTGAATTAGCACTCAGAACAGAGCTAGTCCCTAAGGCTCTTTACTGGATGGTGTTACCCGAGTTAAAATAACTGAAGGTGCAGATGCATGAATTGTCGAATAGGGGATTCATATGTTCCAGTGCATCACCTTGGGGAGCACCCGCTCTATTCGTGAAGAAGAAAGTTGGTTCGTTGCATTTGTACATTGATATTCTTCAAGGTCGACTTGAGGTTAGGGTATCATCAATTGAGGATCAGGAGGGACACACCGAAGTTAGCATCTCGTACTCGATATGGCAGTTACGAGTTCGCTGTAATATCGTATGGTTTGATGGACACCATAGCTATTTGTTTGGGTCTGATGAGCAGAATGTTTAAGGACACTTGAATCAGTTGTGATCGTGTTCATTGAAGGTATCCCGGTGTGTTCGAAGAGTGCAGAGGAGCACGAGAGATATTTGGGGATGATACTTCAGACCTTGAGGACTCTTCAATTTTATGCTAAGTTTAGCAAGTGTGAGTTTTGGATGACTTGTGTTGTGCTCCTAGGTCACGTGATTGCTCCTAGGTCACGTGATCTCAGGCGAAGAAATCTCCGTAGACCCCGTCCAAGATTAAAGCAGTGAACAGTTAGCCGAGATTGACTCCAGTGACAGAGATTATAAGCTTTTGGGGATTAGCAGGATAGTACAGAAGTTTTATGGAAGGCTTTTCAGCGTTAGCGTTGCAGTTGATTCGACTACTGAGGAAGTAAGAAAAGTTCGTGTGGACAGATAAGTGCGAGTGTAGTTTTCAAGGGCCTAAAAAGAGACTGACTACCGCACTTGTGCTTACTATTCCATTTGGTCATAGAAGTGATGAGATATATAGTGATGCGTCGTTTAAAGGATTAGGTTGTGTGTTGATACAGCAGGATAGGGTTGTGGCATATGCGTCTCGTCAGTTGAGACCTTGGGAGTTGAATATGAGACAGCATCGCTGGATAGAACTCATTAAGGATTATGACTATGATATTTTGTATCACTCTGGAAATGTGAGCAAAGCCGCAGATGCACTGAGTCGAGAGTCCTTAGTTGCGCAGTTGGTATTCAAGGATTGGATCTTATTTGAGAAAGTTCGAAATTTGGTTTTCAAATCTAAAATAGGCCACCTTTTGAATCTTATTACTACCCTTAGAATTGAGCCGAGAATTCATATCAAAATCAAAATGCTCCAGTGGACATATTCAAAAATTCATAAGATTTTATAAGAGAATGCATATGAGAGTGAGGTTGACTTCCAGATTTCTAAAAACAGAACGCTAAGGTTCTGAGGACGATTGTGTGGGATTGACGATGTAAAGATTAAAGAAGAGATCTTATGGGAAGCTCCTGGTAGCAACTTCAACGTTGTCCAGGCAGTGCGAAGATGAGTCAGAATCTACATCATCGGGATTGGTAGATCGGTATGAAGATAGATATCGCCGAACACGTTGTAAGTGTTGGATGTATCAGTAAGTGAGAATTTGGTAATGTATGCCAGGAAAGCTTTTTCAAGCACTTCGAGAGAGTCCTGTGTGGGAATGGAAGTATAACATGATGAAATGTTATGACAGGTTATTAAGGAGTCGGGAAGAGTATTGATTCCTTATGAGGTTGTGGTCGACAGATGATCAGAGTCGACTCACCTTAGTGCAACATGAAAAGATCTCAATTAGAATAGATATATCGAAGTGTGTGTATATCATATAATTTATCTGCATGGGGTGCTGAGACGAATTGTATTTCAAATCTAGATCAGATGTTCCAAGTTAGCAGAACTTTCAAATGGTTCTTTCTTAAGCAGTGCATAGCAGAGAGTGTAGAATTTCGATTGTTGAGATGAAGTCAGGGAAAGAAAGATTTGGCCAGGATCAGTACAGTAGTCGGTGATTGCAGTTGCCAAGATCAGTGTCAGAGTTATATCAGATCTTAACCAGAGATTCCCAATTTCAGCAGATCAGTCAAATAGTTTCTTTTTAATCAGTGCAGAGTAAAGTGTACAGGATTTCAGTCTGTTGAGATAAGATCAAAGATCAGAAAATTGCAAGTCCAGAGTTGGGTCAGAAATCAGTGATTCAGTTGCAATTATCAGAGACAGTTTAGAGACTGTTCAAAATCGCCAGTTTAGCTTCGTAGATTTTGTGTTGAAGACCTTTAGAATTTTAAGTGGGCAAGCGTTTAGTATTTTGGAACCCGAAGTGGTTTGGGCAAGACAGCAGTGATTTAGCAGTATTGGTGCAGAAGGAGCAACCTGAGAAAACAAAGATTCGATGAGACAATTGTACCCCCACCTTTTCTATTTAAGAATTTGGTAAAGATTTAAATTTCGAGGACGAAATTTGTATAAGAGGGGAAGAGTTGTGACATCCCGATTTTCCAATCCTATTTTCAATAAATTGAGACGGGCATTTCGTTGGCACGCATATAGTTCTTTTCCTTGAGTCGGCCACTCATGTGAAAACTAGTCTATCGGGTGAAGCCGTTAAGAGTTTCTAATGCATTAGACTTGAGAATTTGACTATGAAGCGACCTTTCGACCGAGCTAATCTGCAAGGGTCATTACGGCACAATTAAAAATCGATTAGAGATCGGAGATAGGTCGACTCGACAGAGGCATGTGATCAGGTATGGGTGATTCCACCAGATCGCACAATTCTTATCGATCAGCACCAGACCGACTTTTCTGTCGATTGGGTACCCTGTGTTCGTATTTGAAATCTTGAGATTAACCCGACAACCGAAAGTCGCCAATGTTTCAAAGATGTATATTGTGGCTTGAGATGATCAACCACAGGTCAAATGCATGAAAATTTCTAAAGGCTACCCGGTAGGTTAGGCCGCGCTAGTATCGTGCCAAAGTGAAATTAACCGTGGAATTGAGATCGAATTCAGAAATTGGAAGTATAGGTGTGTCACAAATCATTTCAAGATCATTGAATCATCTTTGGAAGATTTTTCATGCAAGCCGAACTTTTCAGCAAAATAATCAAGAAATGGCTAATTTGGCTCGAGAAATTAGTAGGCCGCTTTTGGTCGCGCTTTTGGGACTTAAGTTGGTCCTATGAACAAGTGAATATGTGAATTGAAGTGTGGTGACATTGGATTAATTTTATGGACTTCAATTTGATTCAATTGGAAGAGAATCAAGTGAAATTGAAGAATTGGCCGTACAAGATTTTGGACCCCGGCGGAAAATGAAAGTGCAACCATTGGAGAAGTTGTGGAGGATTTGAGTGAGTGGAAGATGACATGGGATGATGTCATGGTGGTTGAGGCCAAGGGTTGAGATCTTGACACGTGGACGGTGGAGATTTGCCCAAGAAAAGGTGACCCATCACCATCATCTTCCTCCTTTAATCAAGGAGTTGTCTTAGAACTTGGAAAGGGAGGAGAGAGAGAGAGAGAAAGAGAGAGAGGCGTGCGAACCAGAAGCTCGGCCGGCCTCCCCCTTCGTTCGTCCGCTTGCTCGGCCGCCGGCTCGCTCGTTGCCGGAGCCGCTCGCCACCATCTCCGCCGCTTGCCTTCCGTCTCCCTCTCTTCCCCTGCCGTTCGACCGTCTATCCTCCTTCTTTGGCGTGCCTTGAAGGCTTTGAAACCCAACAGCGAACCCGAGCAGCCATGGCTGTCGCACGTCGCTAGCCGAAGCTCCTCACCGTCACGGTCGCTGCTCATTCACGCGCGTCCCACGTAGGCCAGCTCGCCGTTCCGCCTCCGCCCGAGTCTCCAGCACCATCACCTACATCGTCCAGCTGCAACTCGTCGTTGCCAAGGCCGCCGGAGGTCTTCCCTAGCCATCGTGAATCACCGTCGGTCACCGCTTGAGCCACCACCGCCTCTCTCCGCCGTTCCTCCGCTCGAACCGCCGCCGAACCACCTCCGTCCCACCTTAACCAGTAGCTGTAGAAAATGGGCATGCAACGAACATTTGGCCCGTTTTGGCCGCCTTCCCGAGCCCGAATGCTCGGCCCGCTTTGAGGAAAGTTGTTCTCCTCGGCGTCCCCGTCGTTTTGGTCCGCTCGGCTTGCTAATCCAGTGAGTTTAACTCACTAAATCTTGATTAGACGGTTAATTATGTCCTAAGTGTGCTTAGTCTAAGTTAAGCAAGTTTAGGTGGATATTTTAGTTTATTTAATTGTGATTTGGATTAAAAGGTTTGTTTAATTTAAAGTGTGTTTAATTAAAGGCTAAGATAGTTTATTTGATAATAAACCTTGATGGGACATAATAGGGTTTTAGTTTTGAATTATTTAATTGTTTCGAAATTCTGGAAATTATAATATTATATTATATTCCGAAATTATTAAAATATTATTATTTTAAAAAAACGGAAAAATTATTTTTGACCTCGATTGCTCAGAATTTCGTGCCAATCGCTGCGGTGTGTTCAGATTTTGAAATTGATGGTTGGATATTATAAATTGAGCGTGGATGACGAAAACATGGATATTATTATTTAATTAATTTTCGGAATAAATTTAATTAATCATTAAAATTCGAAAATTTTGTCGGGACCCGAACTCTCAAAATTTCGTGCCGATCGCTTTGTTGTGTATTTAGAATTTGAATTTGATGATTGATTGTGGCAAATTGAGTGTGATTGCGATAGATAGAGATTCTTTATAAAATCACAAGTGTCGAAATTGATGGGAGATTGGTCGTGATTAACCACCTATTAGAGGTCGTGCCTAGTGAGGTCGTGATGAACCACCTATTAGAGGTCGTGCCTAGTGAGGCCGTGATGAACCACCTATTAGAGGTCGAGCCTAGTGAGGCCGTGATGAACCACCTATTAGAGGCCGTGCCCAGTGAGGCCGTGATGGACCATCTATGAGAAGTCGTGCCTAATGAGGCCGTGAATACCACCTATTAGAGGTCGTGCCTGATGAGGCCGTGAATACCACCTATTAGAGGTCGTGCCTGATGAGGCCGTGAATTACCACCTGATTACAGGTCGTGCCGAGTGGGGCCGTGATTACCACTGGTTATTAAATCTTCCTATCAGGTCGAGATGGGTAGCAGTAATTGAATTGTTAGAATGACATGTAATCGACCGAGTCGATTGATCACTGAGACGATCCAAGTGGTTGAATTGTTATGATGATGTGATTGTGCCTTCGTTGTTGAGTTACTAAAACTGCACGTTGTTGAATTGTATAAATTGTATTAACCTGCAGATGAAGGCTAATGCGAGGTAAGTCTTCTGTGTGATGTGGCTAGGCCACCCGGGGCGTATTTTCTTTCTAATAGGGGTTTAGGGGGTTGAACTTGCTGAGACATCGTCTCATCCCGGTTGTGGGATTAAAATTTCAGGTCCCTGGTGGACGGAGCGACCAGATAGCTTTGGTTGGCCTTGAGGAGTTGCAAAGGTGAAGTCATAAGATTGGAGAACGTGTCCGACTTATAGGTCGTAGGACAATTCCTTTTTAAGAGCCGGTCTTTTGTAGACTTTTGGCCATAGACCTCTGTTTGTAATTCTGTTGAATTATGAAAGTGTTATGTTGTGGTTTTGCTTCATGCTTTTCTATCCCGTATTTTATTGTCAGGGGTTTTATAATACGTTCCGCTTGTGCATTAAAAAAAAAAAAAATGAATGGGGTCGGCGACACTACCTGGGAATGTCGCATTTGATCGACCGCAGTGGGATGTGCGCGCGCTCGGGGTTCGGGGCGTGACACCTAATATCTTTTAATAAGGCTTGCTTGGAAAACAAGCCTAGAGAATTTCTCAAGAAACACCTTCTTTATGGTGTCAAATTTTAAAAGGGATCTAATTCCCCAATGGTTCATTTTGGAAGGCCTAAAAGGATCCCCACCCTCTTAGGGTTGGCAAAGTATCTTGTTGGGCAAAGAAGCAATTTCATCTTCAGTTATGTGGTTAATAGGTAATATGGAGAATATTAACATATGAGAAGAGAGACGGCTAAAAAGAGATATTATTGGTGGACTAGCGAACTACCCACTCAAGTTGCTAAACTAATTCTAAAAGCGGAAGATAAATGGGATGAACAAACTCTTTGTCGACTTTTTGATGAGCAAATTATTAGTATATACTAAGGGCCTATTTGTTTATTTTTGTTTCTGTTCCCCATAACAAAAATTTCTGTACTTTTTTAAATTTCTGTTCTTTTGTTCCGAGGAATAAAAAAGGAATAGAAACGCGTTTGTTTACACTTTTGTTCTCGGGAATAAAGAATCTATTTTTTTGTTCCTAGGAACAAATTTGGAACAGAAACAAGAAAAACTTGTTTCTTGTTTCCGGGAACACTTTTTGAAAAAACAAAAGAATAAAAACACAAAACTTGTTTCTTTTTTTTCTCATTTTTCTTCTTCTTTTTTCTTCATTTTTTTTCTTTGGCCAGTCGCCGGCCTCAGCCATAGCCGATGACCAGCCATTGAGGGCCAGCAACCTTTGCTGGAGCGTCACCAGCCCTCGGCGAGGCCAACGTCGCACCATTGGCGAGGCTCAACCACGCTAGATCTGGGCAAGGTCGGCCTTTGCCCAGCTCAAGCGAGGCCAAGCCTTGCGCGGCCACGGCGAGGCTCGGCCTCCCCAACCAGGGCGAGGCTGACCTCTCGCCACCTGAGCGAGGCCAGCCCCGCCAGGGCCAAGCTCACCGATGCGTCGTCGATGGCCTAGCGAGGCTCGTCGCCGGACGTCGCCGGCCATGGCTGAGGCCAACAACCAGCCAAAAGGAAGAAAAAATAAAAAAATTAAAAATTTAAAAATTAAAAATTAAATCAAAAAATTAAAAAAATAAAAAAAATTATACAAATTTACCTAATGTGTTTCTATTCTTTTTCTATTCTAGGAACATAAATTTTGTGCAATTATCAAACGCGTTTTCTATTCAAAAATTGTTCCCGAAACAAAATTAGTTTTTTCTATTTTTATTCCCATGAACAATTTTTGAACAAAAACATTACCAAACGTGCCTTAACTATCCCTCTAAAAACTCAACATGCACGAGACAAAGTTAGTGTGGACAAGTATTGAATCAGGTGATTTCACAGTAAATAGCCTATGATAAAGATCAAAAAGCTATTTCACATAACATAGGAGAGCAAATATCAACATCATTCTAGCCATCCTAGGAATCATGGAACAAAATTTGGCATTTAGAAACCCTCTCCCCCCCCTCAAAAGTCAAAATCTTTATTTGGAGTTTATGTCAAAACACAATTCCAACCAAGGCTAATTTAAGTAGGAGAAACATAATACCTAATGCTTTGTGCCCATTTTGCAACTTAGAACGAGAAACAATAAAGCACTGGTTCTTGCTCTGTCCTTGGACCTACTAATTTGGGCAAACCCTACATTGCAAATTCAGATCTCACAAGTGGGACTGTTGAGGATTGAAGAATGGCTGCTGAAATTCAAGGAGAAAGCAATAAACATACCTTCTTTTGAGATCGCAAGTGTTTTGGTTTGTATAGAGAGCGAGAATTGACTTTATCTTTCCAAATAGATGCCTAAATCTAGATTTTCTTGTTGAATCAACACACAACATGCTCAAAAACTAGAGGAAGTGGAAACTTAGAGAAAAGGAAGCCATATCAAAAGAGGAAACCCTACCTCAGAGATGGAAACTGTAATATATGGGCTTTAAAAGAAAATAAAATAAAAGGAAAAGAAAGAGTTTGAAAAGTCAAAAAGGGAAGCTAAAGAGAACTATGAAACCTTCAGCTAGGTTTTAAAAAGAGATAAAAAGGGAGAGAAAGAGAAGAGCACGGCAAGAAGCAGGGGAACGAAGAAACAGGGGAGAGGAAAGAAAGAAGAGAAAGGAAAAAAGGGCAAAAGGAAAAAAAAAAATTACGCACCCGTGGTTCGAATGCCTCATCAAGCTGACTCAAGTGTGTTTTGCAACACCAGTAAGAAATCGAAGCCTTTAATCACTTACTTGAAGCAATCACCGCAATTAGGGCTCGAAATTCGGATTTCTTGGATATTTATGTGGCAAAGCCCGATTTTTGAGTCGTTGAGTTATATATTTTTGTAGAAACAGTACTTTGGGATGTTGTGAAGCTATAGGATATTATGGATCGTGATTTGAGCTTGCGGTTTGTTTGGAACAGAATTTTGAAGTTGGGGGCGCATTCTGGTACTATAGTGAATAGTAGCTTCGAGCCTGTTTTTTTGTTGTTTTCAGTACTGTTTTGGGGCGGCTAAGTTGAGGTTATTGTTGTATGTTAAGAGAGCTTTCTAAAGACTGTAAGACGGCTTGAAATGGATTTTTGTGGAGGAAGTTATGGTGTGACAAAGTTGGTGCATGGGCCGCGCCTAGCGGGAAATGATGGGTTTCCGCTAAATGCGAGCTTTTGTGGTGCATGGGTGTCATTTTATCGGCAAATAGGCCTAGTATAGACAAGTGGTTATGTGAATATCCTTTTTATTCGGCCTTTTGATATTGTTTTTTCTATTAATTGTTAGAAATCCGAATATGTTGGTTCGAGTAAGCGTCGTAGTTAATTTTTGGCTTTTCCTAAGTGAGTGACAATATTTCCTCTTTGTATTTTAAACTCATGTTTTGAGAAATTTGGTGGATTATATATTCTATGAGTTAATAAAAAGCATATTTTGTTGCATAAAACAGGATCGAGCTATTACTGCCATTTTTGTTGTTCGAAAAGAGTTATATTCCAACTTCGATTTAAATGGTTGTTTGAAAAAGGATTTGTGAAAGAATCTTGAAATGTTTTGGAGAATACTTTGATATTTATATATCAAATTTTGAGTTGTGATATGACTTTCTTTCTGATGTTGAATTACTGAATATTGTGATTGGTGGTTGGTGCTCAATGTTTCTGTTGACCCTAAGGGGTGTGTAGGTATGCGTATACTAATTTAGGATATCCTTGTGGATCGAGTTACTGGCTAATAATAGATGGAGACCTTGCCAATGGGGGAATCTTGGTCATCTTGTCACGGGCGTTACGCGTGACCATGGTTAAACATTTGAGTATGAATTGGTCAATGGAGTGGACCATTGACATGTGATTTGAGTTTGGTCGATAGAATGGACCATCGATGTGATTTGATGAGATTAATCAATGGAATAGACCATTGATGCATGTTTTATGAGATTGACTAATGGACTGGACCATTGGTATCTTCAGTATTTGAGTTATGATTATGTATTTGAGTTATGTTTTAAATGTGCATAGTAATTTTTCGATCAGCTTAGAAGAAATGTGTTACTCACTGAGCCATGGTAGCTCACTCCTTTCTTATAATTGTTTTTTAGGTTCTTCAACGAGTCGCGAGTAGGTGTGAGTGTTCGTTCAGGGAGGATTTTTGTGGTGGAAACTTTTTGGTATGACTTAAGCATAGTTAATAGGTTTATAGAAGGTTTATGTTTTGATTTTTGTGGATTATAGATATACTCTGATATTGTAACCAAGTGCCCCTTTTTGTCATATATATATATCAGGTTGAATTTTGGTTACGTTGAGGTTGCATCCTTTGGTAAAAAGACAGCCGTGTCATGCCTCTTTTTCTTGTGAATCAGGGTGTGACAGAAACCTCCAAAAGACAAAGCTTTAAAAGCCAATTTTGATGGCTCCTTCATTGAAGGATCATATTCTAAGATATTACGCCTGCGTTGTTCTGATGCATCAAGAGCTTTGGTCGACGGAGTGGCAAAGTCAGCATCATTATCTTCTACGATCCAAACTAAAACTTTAGACTTGGTTGCGGCACTCTCTCTCCTCGAAGCAAAGAAGATGGAAGTAATTGTACCCAAGTTTGACTATTTAACCTTGGTGAATATAGTTAACAATTCAGATTAGTCTTTGTGGGAAGTGGAAGCCCTTATCATAGAAGCTCTCAATGTTATGGGCCGGTTCAAGGATATTACTTTAGTATACTACTCAAGAAATCAAATAGAGTAGCAAATTGGATCAATGAGGCCCATAGATTGAAAACTTTACCTTCTAATAGGGGAGGTTATCCCCTTCAAATCCTTTGGGATTTACTTTTTTTATGATGTCTCGGATATAGGCTTTGATATTTAAGTACTATCAAATTCAAAAAAGTTTCCTTTGACCAAAAAATAAAAATAGAAAGCTAGCATTGAGGCAATTTTGGCTCACAAACGAGGAAATGAATAGAGAAAGCTCTTGCAAAATCACATTAGATGTGACATCCTGGATTTTTACTTCTACTTTCAATTAAATTAATCGAGCTTTTCATTGACGCACCTATAGTATTATTCTTAAAGCTAATCACTCATGAGATAACTAAATAATCTAGACTGGAAGAAGTCATTAAGGGATTTTAATGCATTAAACTTGAGGATTCAACCAGGAATTGATTACTCGACCATACTCATTTGCAGATATCATTTCAGCAAAGTAAGATTGATTTAAAATCAGAGATAGATCGATTCGACTGAGATGTGCGATTAAACGTGGATGATTCCACTAAATTGCAAAATTCTCGTCGATCAACTAGATTGATTTTTTTGTCATTTTGGTACTTATGTCCTTATTTGAATTCTCAAGATTTTCACGACAATTGAGAGTCGTCAATGCATCAAAGAGGTTCATTGTGGCTCGAAGAAAATCAACAACGGGTTATTTGCACTAAAAAAATTTTGAAAGCTACCTCGATAGCCTAGGTCAAGCTAAAATCGCGTCAAATTGAAATTAACTACGAATTTGAATCCGATTTCAAAAATTAAAAAAAAATTCATGTCACAAATCATTTTTAGAACGTCGACTCAATCTCTGAAGATCTTTCTACAAATTGAGTTTTTGGCAGAAAAAGTCATCAAAAGGCCATTTTTGTACAAAAAAAATGCCGAGGACCGGTTTTTATCACGAAATTGGGATGCAAGTGGGATCAATTGGTGAGGGAAAATACCAATTTGATCGAGGTCTTGATATTGGAATTTTTAAAAGCCAAATTTGATTGATTCAAGAAGGATTGAAGTCCAAATTGAGGGAAAATATGTGCAAATTCGTATGCCCCCTCACCCATGACTTGTGGACCATTTCAAAAGGCTTCTAGAATGATGTGGTGGCTGGAAATGGCTGAGGTTTATAGCTAGGATTGGTGGGGACTAACAAGGGGACCAAGAAGATGAGGTTGAAGGCCAAGAGGATCCACCAAGCCAAACTTGTCTCCTCCCTCCTTCCTCCTTCTCCCCCACCGTCAATCCCCTCCCCTTCTCCCTATTGTTTGAGCTTCAACAAACCTAGCCCAACAACCAACCTCCTCTCCTCCTCCCTAAGCCCCGTTAGACCGTCGGAGCCACCATTGTTCGCCATCGCACGCCCCACGGGCCTCATCACTCATCGTGCCTCACCACTAGCCCAATCATGGCATCTCGCTCAATTCGTGTGACCAAGAGGTCCTCCATCCAACTCAGGCCGCCGTCCAAGCCTCCTCCGCCATGAAGCATTGCCACCGCCTGCTTGGACCCACGACCAACCCCGCTGCCTATTCCAACCCAACCAGCCCAACCGGACCAACTTCTCTCAACTTAGACCAAAACTAGGCCGTGTGAGTCTCTAGGCTACTTTTGGGCCCATTTTCAAGGCTTTCTTGACCCGTTTGGCAAGCTTGCTTTGGAGTTTTTTGCCCCTCGTCGCATCCTCGTCAATTTGAACCGAGCAATTTGTTTAACAAGTGAGTTTAACTCACTAATCCCTGCTTAGTATGTTAATTACGCTTAAGGTCTATTTAGTTTAAGTTAAGCTTGGATTAAGTTGATAGTTAGATTAGATTAGTAATTAAATTCATTATTATTGTATGTTAGGTGGTTAGAGTAGTATGTTAGGGTCTAGACAAGCTTTAGTATTTTTCTAGAGTGATTCGAAAATTTTCCGGATCCATCTTGGCTTTTAATTAGGCTTTACAGGACTAAGTTCTATTTATTTGCATTTAATAATTATTTTTCATAATTATTTATTTATTTATTTATTTATTTATTTATTTATTTATTTATTTATTTATTTATTTTTCGAAAATTAGACTGGGATAACCAGTGACCGGAATTCTGTGCTGATCGCAATGGTGTGATCTATTTATTTAATTGACTATTATTTTGTGCAATTTGGGTGTTGTTTGCAATTTTGGGTATTTATCCCAAAATTTATTTATTTTAGTATTTAACTAGAAAATCACCGGGTGTCAATTTACAATGCCAAAAATATATTTTGAGATTGCTTAAACTAGTGGGATGTTCAAAAGTGGAAATGTTGTATTTTGGCTAAGGCTGACCGTGTACCCACACATGATCATTTTTATCGGATATGATAAAAATGGTGATTTGGTTAACTTCTGGTGAGCATTAATTTATCAGTTTTGGGTGAGCAATATAACTGGTGAGCATTAATTTATCAGCTTTGGGTAAGTAATATAACATTTGGTTAGCTTCTGGTGAGCAATAAATTATTAGCTTTGAGTGAGCAATATACTCTATTATCAGTTTTGAGCGAGCTATACTGTCTATCTTCAGCTTAGGGTGAGTAGTCTTGATTTGATAGGACCTTATAGATAGTGTTGAGTGGATTGATCGAGAAGTGGTCGTGATGACATATAATCTACTGAGTCGATTAATCGATGATTCAATCTGTCTTGATGTGTTGAAATGATTGGTTGAAAATGTCAATTGTACTAACTTGCATGAAGAACAGAGACAATGATAAGACCTCTGACTTGTGATTGTGCTTAGGCAGCCCTCGGGGCGTATTTTTTTTTCTAGTCAGGCCTTAAGGGGTAGAACTCGCTAGGACATTATTTCACCCCGTTGTGGGATAACATTTTATGTCCATAGATGGCAACTTGTGAGTTTTTTGGACGACCTAAGAAGGTTACAAAGTAGACCTCTTACATTCCGTTACATGGGAACCCTAGGGACTAGACCTATGAGCTAGTGAGGTTCATAGTCTGGGTCAACACGGGTCTCACCCATAAGGTGCCTCATCGATACAAGTCATGGTATCGCCAAGCTCAAGATGGCCAAAGAAAGGGTCTCATACCGGAGTCTAAGATACCTCGGTATATTCTAGAGGTCGCTTTTGGAAATGGCACAGCAGATCCTCCTCAAGGCTCGATCATAGACACGGTGGACCCGATTTTTGAAATACCAGAGTTCCTGGTGTAGTTTGCTGAAGGCTCCAGTTGGAGTGTGGAGGGAGATGACGAGAAAGACGAGAACCCATGTTAACACCTAAATTTTTGCACAATTTTTGGGTTAATTTTTACTAAAATAAAAATAAAAAATAATAAAGAAGACATTTTTATTTAAGGATTCTTCACATCCTTTGATTTTCGGTGATCAATTGACATCAGTGATCCCCACGCGTGCCTGCAGCTCCTTCTCGGTGCCTTTTATCTTCGGAAGTTCAAAGGAGGCTCCATCGACATCGGTGATCTCCACGTGTGCCTGCAGCTCCTTCTCGGTGCCGGTGTTTTGTCTGTGAAGAGCGCCCAACGTCAACTAATTTGCTGTTCCCATTGTTCTGCCACGTTAGTCCAAGGGCGAGTCAAGGAGGGCTGAGCATCACAGCAAATTCCTCAACTTCTCCAGCAAATATTTGGATCTTCAAACGTTGACTGTTTGCTGTCCCAATTGCTGCCCACGTCCAGGTGTCGAGGTGTGCTTCAAAGTGGATTGAGCAGTATCGGTGTAGGCGTGTCCGTGAGTTCCTCAGGCTTGAATCGTGTCCATCACGACCCAACCCAATATCGGTGAAGCTTGCTGAATTTGCTGCGTCAACGTTGCTGTTCCATGTTTAACTCGACGCCACATTGATGTCCCGAACATTAGCCCATCGAAATCGTCACAAATTGTGCCAAGCCAAGCCAAGATATTGCCACAACCGTTGCCCTAAAGCTGAGCCGTGCCGTGCCGTGCCCATCGTTGGTCTGTTCTACCGATTGGTTTTTTGGAAAAATTCAAATTTAGGTATAGATCTATTTTACTTTATTTGATAGGTTTAACTTTTAGGTAGATTTAACTTATTAGGTAGATTTGTTTATCTTGTTTGAGGTTTTGATATTTTATCTCTTTGTTTGATTTTTTTCCAATACATGATTGAAATTCCCTAATGTAGCATCCAATTCGCAACCGCACGAATTTTTATTCTATCTATAAGGCTTTAGATGGAATAATTATTCACGCGGGAGTAAAACTGATATCTTGATCTTTAAGGCTTAAGATCAATTTATCGATTTTATTAGCGAGATAATCAAATTTGAATTTCAAATTGAGTGATGGATAATATTCTTGACGATCATGGTTGGTTTGATGTTTATCTCCCCGTAGTGTTGTGAAACCCCCACCCTTGTTTTTAGACTTGTTTTTCTTAGAGCCCAAGTTAAGTCTAGGCTTGTATTATATATGACATGACTTGTATTATATATGACATGACTAGTATGTTATGTATATATAAGTGTGATGTTGGTTTTCAAAATTATGACCCTACTTTCCTATCTCATATTATTGTTGTCTGGCGATTTTTAAATTGCTTTCACATGTGCATTAAAAAGAATGGGTCGGCGATACGTCCTAGGACGTCGCTATTAATTAACCGCAGAGGGATGGGCACGTGCTTGGAGGATCAGGACATGACATTAGATGGGTCCAACTAGATGCCTAAAGGTCAAAGAAACAATTGATAACACTAATCAACCCAGAACTCAATTGTTTAAGTTTATTTAGTAGTCAATGGGCTCAAGTTATGAGCCCCGCCATAGATCTTCCCATTATGAAGGTATTGCAATTCTGCAACGCTACAACCCAGTAGCAAGATTAAAGCCCATAGTTGATTGGTGAACCCCAGTGTATATTGGTATCATATACTCAACACGGAATTTTATGCATCTATAGTGTTGCCAAGCACAGTTTGCCATCACGGTTTGGTCCAAGAGGGGACCATTTGTCAAAGGCTTGTTCTTACCTATTGGTGATGATTAGAGATTTGAGTTGAGATTTGTTGGTGGAAAATAATATCAGACTTGGATTGATGAAAAGTTGACCCAATGTGATAGAATCATATGTGTGGGAGTGAATGTCAGTGCACATATGAGTGGTGCAAAGAAAGAAGTCTCGCATCAGATTTTTTAGCTTAAAGACATAATTGATAATTCTCAATTGGCCATAATTCAATACCTTAAACTTTTGAGTGAATATGAGTCATAATAAGATGCCAATAGACTTGAGTTACAGGCTTTTTTTGGGATCTATCCATTATGAAGGTATTGGATTTTTGCGTGCTTCCCCTAACATGTTCACTTCATGAAGCATATTGAAGAATCATAAATTAAATAGTCTACTTGCGAATGCTTTGCATTGATTTTATATTTCAAAAGCCATTAAAAACTCCTCTTCTACTTTGTCACACTCAACTCATTTGAAAAGATAATAGTATATTTTTTAGACTTATAACAACGACAATGGCCATAAAATTTAAATAGTTAGAGAAAATACCACACAAAAACCATACTGATTGTTTATTAGATAATATGCCTTAATATGTCTTGTTTTACTATAATTGAGTTTATCATGGACTAATTTTTTTTTTTGATTGGAAATTTTTAACAATCATCAATCTTACACTATTAGTCGAAATTTTTAAGCAATCATCAATCTTTAATTAAGTAAAATTAACCGTAATATTTTATTCTACTACATTTATTTTGGATTAGTTCAAAATAATTTTTAACGTTATATATGTAATTACTAATTATCATTGATAATAATAATTACCTATAATTTTTGTATACATAACACGTTGTGTACAGTATATCAACTATGTTGTTATAGATTGGTCTAATTCCTGATATTGCGTTTCACATAGCGTTAGTCTATTTTGCTACAACTTTTATTGCGTGCAACAAATCAATTTTTCTCCTCTGTTATTGTATAGATGTTTTTGTCCATATTTTCATTCTACAACATGACATGTCCTCCCTACTAGAATCAAATTTACTTGAATTTGTAAATATAAATATAATTTTACTCATGGAGTTAATTTTATTTCTCATCACTTTCAATATAATTAGATACATACTATACTTATGATATTCTTCTCTTGAAAAAAAATTGTTAAAGAAAACAATCATCTTCATCACATAGTTGGTGTACATAGTCTATTCCCCTCCTCATACAAAATATCATAATATAATAAACTCTTTGTAATTAGACTGAAACTTTTGTCACTATATAATCAAATATTCGTAATAAGATTCAAGCTTTCAAGAGATTTTCCGGTAAATTTTACTTTTCTTGGGAAGAATGTTAAAACTTTTTTTAAAAGGAATCCTTTCCTTAAATTGAATGCATTTAATGTTCAAGAGGCAGTTTTGGTGTAAGATAATAGATTTTAATGCACTTAAAATACTTTAAATTGCGAATTTTGGGAATTTTGGATAAAAATGACGAAGGATTTATGGATGTCGAAACGGCAGTCCATGAACTAATAAGGGTCCGTTAAAGTCGAGAAATACAAACGCTTTTGCGAAGAATCGGTCTACAAGAAATAAAAGGGGGAGGAAATGCGTGCGTTGAAGACATTAGTCCGTCACGAGGAAGGATACAGCAATGAGAGCTTCGATAAGCATCTTTACATTATTCTTGTTATTTAAAAAAAAAAGATAAAAAAAATAGATATATTAGCTGGAAAGAGAAGTTATAGACAGATATTTTCAACGCAATGTTCCTTTTTTTCAGCCATGAAAGCCGGATTAACTTATCGGACTCAAGAGTTTTCGAGTTGAGTTGGATTGAGTCGGCCCAACTCGACAAATTTTTTTTTTTTTTAATATTAAATGGATAGCATGTAATTTTCCATATTTATTAGTCAAGATGTTGGTGAATCACATTATTCTATGCACCGTTTGATTAATGGGCAAAGCCTAAACAGTCACAATATGTAGTTTTAAAAGAGATCCTACATAATCAAAGCATGATATTAGCGATTTCAACCTGAAATTCCCTAAATATCATGACAACAAATATTTTTCTCTAACTTGTATATATAACTAAGTTTATCGGGAAAAGAATTTCAAGAATAACAAAGTTACCCAGTAGTATATTTATTGTTACGGTGAAGTACATCTGTCGTATGAAATCTTTTTTTCATTCTAAAATAAATTTTCTTTTTTAAATAAGGCCTTGAAATTTTAAGAAAATGCAACTAAAATTATTTTCTTAAGCCAAAAGCATACTAAATTTTTTTTCATTTCATTTTTCTTTAATTGAATAATCATATCAAGGTAGCATCTCAACCTTTAAAGGGGCAACTTCGTACACGCGCACGTCACCTAGGACCGTAACCAAGTTGAGTCCCTTAAATTTGGGAGGACAATAACATAGAATTTCTTTTTTTGATATGCCGATAAATGGGATTGCTTTAGAAGCTGACTCTCTGCCGCAACAATTGATTTAATTGTCACTTATCTTGTGCAAACATTGAAACGTGTGTGGTTTCACCAAAGAGAGGGTCGCTTGCGTATCAATCTCGTCCACAATCAGTGATTCTATAGAAAAAATTCAAGATATTTAACACCTTGCATAAGAAAGCAAAGTCCAAGATATTAACAAACAAGTAACAAAATAAATTTCGCCTCTTATAGCCACGTTTGTACTTCCCATTGAGGTCACATAAGCCATCATATATACCTGTCTTGTTTCGTGAACATTTCAGAATTCTAGGGCAAATTGTCACAATCACATAGCATATTGTCACAAACGAGAGGTTTTCAAACCCAACCGATCAAAGAGATAACCTAGATGATTAACAAGACTTGAAATGTTTTTGGCTCACGGTTTTGATGAGGATTCTAGAAATTCTAGTGATGGTTCTGGAGATGTATACTTGCATTCAAGGTATTTCTTGTATTTAATAGGATTGATGGTGGTGTATAAATATTAGTTGAGGAGAGTGGATCTCCATCGTTTGATCAAGAAATGATCAATGGTAGCAATTGAAATGCCTCATGTATAAGTAGGGGTGCTCTCTCCCTATATTCTCACCTAGAACTTCCCTAAACACTTCTCTCTACGATCCGACTAGACTGGTGAGCAAGTGAGCGATACATTGGCCCTTTACAATACGCTAAAAAGGGAGGCCCCAAGAAAGAGAAACATCATGAGGAAGTCCGTCATCCTTACCGTGTTCGCGCTGGTTCTTATCTCCGGTTTGGTCGATCTCTCGAAAGGTACATTCATCGTTTTTTATCTCGAATTTTCAGAGAAAAATGATATATCTCATTTGCCCATTTTGCGAAGTGAAAGCTCGTTACAAGCACATGGATGAAAAAGGATAATTTTCGCAACCCTTAAGGGACAAAACCTCTACAATTTGACTCTGGTTTTTTCTTATGTTCGTTCGATTATCCAGGAGATCCTTATTTCTGCCGGAAAGAGAAGACGTTCGACGGTGCGTGCAGCAAAGACGGGAGCTATCAGTGCGCTCTCAAGTTCCTGAACGATTTGGGGGCCAGAGCGATGCCGCAGAAGTGCATCTGTACACCGAAAGGAACCAGCCAGCAGCTTTGCAATTGCCTTGTCGTTTGCCAGGATAATGTACCTGCCAAACCCAATGCTTAGTTGTCTATTGCCATTTATTGGTAGATGCCAAGTTTGCACCATCCTATTGAGATGGATCAGTGCTTAATAAGAGTTGCATTTAGTGTCGGTAACAAAGTTGGTAAAGTCATTTTATGTAGTAGTTGGTAATTGAAGATGTCGATAAAAAAGGTAAAAAAGATCCAAATGAGATGAAAGCTTCTTCTTTTCCCTTTTTCGTAAGATAAGAGAAGGTTAATCAAAGAAAAAAGGTTACTTTCTCAAATAAGTATTAATGCAAAACTAGTTATTGAAACCGATCGATGCTTAATAAGAGTTGAATTAGCGTGGGGTCCATTCTACATGCTTCTTAATGCGGTAGGGGTCCGTTTACACAAATTAATGATGAGGGAGAGCGTGTGGCGATTAACGTGAAAATAAGTGTTGGTGAGTACCTACCCTACTAACAATTTCATGAAATCGATAATTTTTCGTAGTCGGTAAGTTTCAATTTTTGTGCCAACTTATCAGTTTATACTTGCATAAATTTCAAACATTTCAAATGTATTAGCTCTTATATGAATTTATCAATCTAAGTTAGATTAACTGACAAACTTTGGCATAGTCAATTAATAACTAGTTATTGAGCTACCTAGTCTTGTTTGAGTAAATTGCCAACGTTTTTTTTTTTTTTTTACTTTATTATATTTTTTATTAAGTTACCAAACTTTATTTGTCTTGGTCAGCAACACCTCAAAAATTTACTATCTTTTTAGAGTTTCCCAATGTAAATTAGTGTGACTCGCCGCCTTTTATCCTATCAATTTACAACCTAATATTGGATTACTAGGTCTCAATTAAGTTACTTATTGATGTTAATTCTTATTTTTTAACTTGCCAACTTTTCTTGTCATTTAAAAACTAGTGTTCGTCTTTTTATTATCACCTTAGATATACCATCTCATTTTAGAAACATTTCGAATGTAAGTACATGGAGCGCTTTTGTTTTGTGAAGAATGTTTACCTTCGATCAGATTAAATTCTCGGGTTATTTTCAAGTGTGTCGGCGGGACATAGAGCAATCGGTCTTCATTGATTTATCTCAAAGCAACTGTGCTTCTGATGGTGTGATTAGCGATTTTTGTGGATTTACTCTGGTGTGCTCTTGGTTTTGCGAACAGGGATTAGTATTTGTTTGCATAGTGTGTCTATCCCTTTGTTTTGGTGTCACGGATCCTCAAATTTCCCAGTGATTGTCCTCACTACAATTCGATATTCTTCATCAGCTCATTTTGTTTTGCTAACCTTGGGTAATGAAAACATTTTAGGAACTATGGATGCAAAGCAGCGCAAGCCTCGTAGACTGTTGGAGGTTTATATTGGCATTATCCTTAGGATGTTATGCCATTCCTCTATCTGATTGTCAGCTATTAACATTGGAACTTAAGCTTATTATGAGAAATCCAATCCTGTCTGTCATGCTAAGTGTGGCTTTCTTTGGGTACTTATGTTAAATTTCTACTTCCGGTTGGCCCTTAATATCAGACATTTCGTTTATTTTTTAATCTTTGATAGTTTTTAACATGGTGAATTAATCGTTATATGACCAGGAAATTTATTTATAAAGGTATCTATGTGGTATAGAACATATGTGGAGATAAATTATGTTTGCAATGATTCGCTTTTGTTTTGCTTTCATTGACTGTGTTTATGGTTTTGTTTTGAGGGTATTTTAAACTTATAATTTGCCTTCCTTTCGTAATGTGTACATTTCTAAAGTTTTCTGTTATTCATTTATATCCTTTTCCTAATATTCTACCCAAGAGAGTGTGGTGTTGCTCGTCATTGGCGGTGGAGGAAAGAAACATGCACTTTGCTTTGCATTGCAACAGTCTCCGTGTTGTGACGCGGTCTTCTGTGCGCCGGGAAATGCCGGCATTTCCAGATCGCGGGACGCCGCTTGCATTCCAGATTGACGTTCTCGATAGTACAACTGTTATTTCTTTATTTCTGGAAGCAGCGAATTGGACTAGTTGTGGTCGGACCACAGGCTCTTCTTGTTGCGGGTTTGGTAAATAATTTAGTTAAAGGCTGGAATCCTTGCCTTTGGTCCTTCATCAGAAGCTTCTGTTTTAAAGGGTTCCAAGAGCTTCATGAAGAATATGTGGGACAAGTGTGACATTCCCAGTCAAGTAGTTTCCTAGTTGGACCTGCAGCATTAGCTTTTAATCCATTTGGTTTACTGACTTATCATCAATCCAAAAATCTGTTACTCTGAACACAATATTGATTATGATATGTCGAATGCCACTGGATGTTGGTGACCATCACATGGAACAACTAACGAATCGGCATCTTGCCGTTTGCTGAATTATTCATACTCCGTCGCATGCTTCATGGAAAAGACTTAGTTCCTCACTGTGTTTACGAATAATTTGTGCAGTATAAGACTTTTACAGACGCATCTGCAGTGAAGCTGACAGCAGTTGAAGGTTGCAAGTTTGTTGGCAGTCTCTATGCTGGACTCATGATAGAGAAGAAATCTTGGATGCCTAAACTAACTGATTTGGAGATCTGAAACACCAGGTTTTCCGACACGTCTTTTATCAATATTTATTTATGACTGTGATGCTATCAAGAGTCCACCTTCAACAATAATGACCAATTTTGTATTGAAGTACCGAGTTGTGGCTGCTTAATGCTTCAGTTTCAGTGATCACTGGCAATCTCTGTCTTCTTTTTCTTGGGCTAAGATCTCTGGTCTCCATTTTCTACAATTTGAACATGGAGTTTTATAGTGAATATAGTGCAGAGTGCTGGGTACTTATGGATGTACCAAATTATCCTATAACTATGTAGAAAAGATGCCATTAGAGATTGATAGGGTAGTTCACATTGGTGCATGGTAATCTTCAGTTTTTCACATCCAATCCCCTTCAGCAGCAGTTCCCCCTCCCCTGTAGGTGAGAATTCAACACTGTGAGCACGTGTGTGCTGCAAAAGAATTAAAAGATACTAATGTGAATGATCAGCAAATATGGAAATTCATGTAGCTTTGATGTATGAGATGATTGTTTATCAGTGTGAGATAAGTGATCATAGTCTAGCGAACAGAGAAGACAATCCGGTAATGACGTTGGGATTTCATCCTTGGCCTTAATGCTCCTACCTCTCAGCATTTTCTTTGTTGCTCAACCTCGGTCCTTTTATCATGTCATCTTGAAGTTTATACTTTATGGAATCCCTATAATGTGCTGACAAGTTGACATTGAGAGTGGGTTTATTTGCCCTCTTGTGCTCCCTCTTACATATAGGTGTTGATATCTCACTTTCAGACTCGGCGCTTAGTGTTGCTGTCAGCGTGCAGGGAAGAGCTGCACCGAGTGACACTGAATTGGTTGCTTGGATCTGCCAATGTGGTGGTAATGGACAAGTACGGCCCATCCGGGAGCCTATGGAAAGGGGAGTGTGATCTGGAATCTTGAAGAACCGGAGCTTGTTGCTCCATCTCTTAAAATATTTCACGCCGGAACTGCTTTCGTCCCAGATGGCAATTTTGTCGCAGCCAGAGATCACGTTCCTGGGTCACTCACCGCCAGGGGATGAAACCGGAAGAAGCGCGCAAAATAGCTTACCAGCAGTTGAAGCTATCAGCTTGCCCGGAGGATTCTGCCAGCATGACATTGGGTGGAGAGCACCTCCAAAGAAGCAATCTGCAAAGCAAACTAAAGCTAATGTTGACTAGGCAGGGCATGACATTTTGTACCGACATGGATGCCGCAACAGTTCATTGGAACATACATATCATTTATCAGTATGGTGGGATAGACTGGCGATCCTCATCGTCACTGATTGTCTGACCAAAGAGTTCCATATTGGAGCAATGGTTTACCGAACTGTAAGTATAGGCAGGGAGTATCGAAGATACATGAAAGGAGCGAGACCACTTCCCGAGTTTGGATTTCAGATTTGTCCCTTGGCGAAGGCAACCATGGGGTGGCTTTGCAATACTAGAGAAGGATGTCCTATCCTGTCTTGATTGGGTAGTTAACCTTCCATCTTCTTTAAGAGAGTTACTTGTATCAGTCATGGATGAAAACTAGGGATGAGTATGGTCTAAATGGGCAAGAACCGAAAACTGGCATAAAGAACCGGTCTAGAAAAATTGGAATATGGAATTACCCGTTGGTTCCTTGGACCTACTTGAGAACCGGATTGTCGGTTCGGTTAAGTTGTCAAGTAAATCCATGGAATCGGTCCTCAATCCATACAAAATTGCATTTATCAATTTATATCATCACACTCACTACAGAATTGCCCAAGCACCAAAAGAACTGTATAAACAAAGTGAATTGCCCAGGCACCAAAAGGAACTTGTATAAACAAAGGAGTATGTGTTAAGATTTGAATAATAAATTACTGCCATTAGAATTAGGCACACTGACGATTGATGGAAGTAAAGACTACATTGTTTGATGCACCTTTGAAGCCTTCCATCTGATAACTAAAACTAAAGGCTCAATATGTACAAAGCGTGCAGAGCTATTTAACATGGTCCTCCGCATCATATGAACAAGACAGAAACAGAGCAACTTAAGAAGTGGACAAGAGAGTTGCAAGAGGCGCGAAAGAAAGTGAGCTAAAGTTGCAAAAGGCGTGAAAGAAAGTGAGCTAAATCGATTTAGTCCGAATGGATATTTTCACACCTAGAATCGAAGATTAGACCAATACCATGAAAAACACCAAATTTTGACTAATTTGGTCTACGTCCAAGCCATTCCTAACTCTTTTGCATACCTCTAAAAAAAAAAAGATGCCTCAACCATCATTGAAAGCCGAAAAATTCACACTCAAGTATATCGGTGGTGTAAAAAAGATAATCTAAACTGAAATTGAAACCGAATAAAAAAAAAAAATTCCGTGTCTTTTCGATGCGGGTTTTATTTCGGTTCGGGCAGAAAGTACAGAAGAAACTACCATGAACACATTCATAAACTTGTTTCCAAACCAATCAACACATAAAGCAGGAAAACCTAAAAGCATCTCCGCCGCCATCCACTCCTCCGCCTCCGCCCCCGCCCCCTCCCCTCGCCCGTCTCCGCAACCATCTCACCTGCCTTAGCCTGCAGCCTCGCCGACCTGAACTCCCTCCCCCATCAGCCTGCGGTCGCGTACCCTTCGGAACAGCGTCCCCTCGATGGGGAACTTTGTCCGGTTATTCTGCCGTGTCTATTGTGGCCGTGGTCTCTGCCGTCATCCCCATTGCCTCTGCCCTTGTTTATGCTGTCGCCCCCGTCGCTGATGTCTGTGTTGTTACCTCCATCCTCGATCAACTCTGTTGACTCTGTGAAGTACGAGGTAAGGTGCTCCCTCTCTCTCTTCAGAGTAAACTGCTTGTTCTAGGTTGAATGTAGCTTAGATGGGCTTACTAGCATGTCGTTTTTCATCTATTTGCGATTGATTTTAGAGATCCTCTGCTTGCCAACTAGAGTGCTCTTGCAATTTTCCAGATTTTTCCTTTTATCACTTTAACATGAATGTTCATATAATGAAAGTTTTTCTGTTGTTAGATGCTGCACCCATTCTTCAAAATGTTTACTACCCATTTATGTTTTGGTTTTCAATTTTTCGAGCTCTAAATTGAGTACTCTGCCGTGACTGTTGCTGAACCTGAGCGTATATTGGGCAAGTAATGCTGTTTTATCTTGTTTTGTCTTGTATCATTGAATGGGTTGCTGTGAAGTCCAAAATATGCCATGCCTTGACATATCAAAGATCTTTTGCCTATATGAATGCCTAATGAGGTGCCTAGTTACCAGAGAATTACGGGATCACAGCTTAGAGTTTTACTGAACTTATGCAAGATTGTTTATTAAATTTTTGCTAGCTGCATAGAGTAGTGGTGGTAGCCATGAATTTCTGTTATGTAAACATGAATGTGAAATATTTTTTCAGGATTGCTAGATGTCTTCGATGAGGGGATTTTTTTCAGGATTGCTAGATGTCGTCGATGAGAGATTTTGGCTATTGGTGAAAAGAATCCACTCAAAGTTCTTGATCTGTCACATAACAATTGAGACATGATTGTTATGAGTTATACATGGAAGAAAGAAGTAAATGGAAGAATTATTTTTCCGATACATCTTCTAGATGTTGTCTTACCACTAACATATGCTATGTCTCTCACTTATCATATCGTAGATGCTGATTGGAAGCAGCAGTTAAAAAGTCAGATCTCTAGTCACTTTGCTGAGAGGTTATAGGAAAAACAGTTGAGAAGTGCTTAATTGGTCGGGGATTCAGAAGGTTTTTTTCAATCATCACAGATAACGCGAGCTCAAATATCTTGGGATTCAATATGTGAAAAAAGAAACTTAAACTCTTGAAACTCTCTAGTATTGAGAGGTGAGTTACTCCTCGAGGTGCTGTGCTCATGTATTGAGTTTGATTGTAAGAGAAGAGATGAAAGATAGAAATGATTCCATGGTTAGAACATTGTGTGGTGTGTGAGGTCTTCTCATGCTCAGATGAGATGGCTCAGGAGTTGCGTTGAGCTAGAGAATGTTGAGTACAAGAGTTTTGTATGTTTGGATGTTGAGACTGTTGGAACTCAACACATATGATGTTGGAGCCAGATTTGGCATATTGAAAATTCAAGATAGCAAACTTGCAGACCTTTCCAAGGCAAAAGTTATGTCACTAGTAATGATTGCGTGTCTATGGGATTGATGATTGATGGACATTGTGAGATTGAGGAATAAAGAATGCACGAAATGACCAAGAGAATGAAGACCAAATTCAATAAGTATTTTGGTAATGTGAACAACATTAATCTTACTTGCTTGCGTACTCGACTCTCGACAAAGTGGAAATATGTAAGATGATTGATATGAAAGTAAGTAGGCAGAGACATTAGGAGATAAAAGTAACATCTCTGATGTTATTGTTCAAGCAATACCGCACTGGTATATGCCCCCAAAGCAACAAATAAGGGGTTGAGGTCAAAAAGTACGAGGATTATAAGCCTATCAAAGTTTCTTGTAGTTGGTGATGACATTGTGATGGCCAAGTACTATATCCAAATGGGACAACAAAGTTTGGAAAAAAAAATCTGAATTTGATAATTGTTCAAAGAAAGCATGAGAAGTTATAGGCCCAACTTTGATATCTTAAATTAGTGGAAAGCAAATGCTTCAAGATATCCTATTCTCTCTTTCACTGCTCGAGACATATTGGATGTGCCCGTCAACTGTAGCATCAGAGGCCACATTAGTACCAGAAGTTTTTATGTAGCTTCTTGAGCCTGAGTATGGTAGAACTCTATATGTGTTCGAGATTATATATAATATATGCCATTCACTTTTAATTGAGGATGACTTGGAAGAACTTGAAAATTTCGAATCAGGTAAAAATAAGTTTTATAGAGTGTTTATTCCCTTCTATATCATGATGGTTACTTTAGTTTTCAATTTAATGCAGAGTTCTCAACTCGATCATGGAGCCAAACTCGAAGGTAGTTTCTCTTGATGACTAATGAAGTTGCAGGTTGGTACATTTAATCCCATTTCTTTTTTTTATTATGAATTTAGTTCTTGGTTCAAGGTAAACTGGTGGACTATGGTCATTTGCTTTCATTATTATATCTGTATCACCATTTATTGTTGGTTATCTTCAATGGTTTGCACATGTGTTTCCACAGTGGGTTAAAGACTTGCTCGATGAACAATGGCTCTTTGGATACTTGGAACCCAGAAAACTGTCAGTTGCCATACTTTGAGAACAGTGCATTGTTTCGATTTTTTTAGTGATGACTGATGGACATAGCTCTGAAGTCGTCTTCTTTGGTTATGATATCAGGAAAAGGAAGAGCTTAAACAGAGAATCGGATCCCATTTCTCATTAAAACAAAATCCCAGGCAGTGCGACCAAAATGTCTGGAGCAATGGAAGAGAAGTAGGATATCTTGAAGAATTTACTTTCCACCAATTCAACATATCAAAGTCAAGGCTGTGACATTCACATGCATCATCTAAATACTATCCAATTCAGATTTTTCTTTCAGATTGTGTTGTCCCATTTGTCAAAGGCACTTTGCAGTCACAATGCCAGTACCAACTAGAGGAGTCTTGGACACGCATATCATCCTCATACCTTTTAACCTCAACCCTCACTTGTTGCTTCGAAGGCACACCAATTTGGTATTGCTCAAATGGCAACGTTGGAGATGTTGTTTTATCTTGTAATGTTTCTATCAGCTAACTTTCATAAAAATCATTGATTAAATGTCTCACATATTCCCACTTATGATGAGGGTCAATTATGGAAGGAATGAACAGAGTAAGATTGATGTTGTACATTGCTAAAATACTTACTGTAACTGAATCTGGTCTTCGTGATCTGGTCATTTACTACAAGCCTATGTCCTCATTCTCACAGAATCACAAACTTTTAAAGTTGTATCATGGAGCAAATTAAAAAAAAGGAAGAAATTGAAGGAACAATCTATAAGCACTCGAACAAAGGTTAGTTATTTCATATAGTAGTTGGTAGATATTGAGGTGTTACAAAGAAAGATTAAAGTGGGGGGTGGGGGGCGGCGGTGTTGGGGGTGTTGTTACTATTTAAAAAGGGTTAACTATGTAAATGGAAAAGGTTGGTAACTCACTCTAAATTAGGTTGGTAATCTTTAAAAAGAGCTAGTAATTAGAGGAGTGATAATCAAGTTAAATTAAGCCTATAGTGGACAAAGCTAAATTCCTGTTGGGCTCTTTTGAAAATATCTCCTTGGCCCATTGTCATTAATCTGCAAATTGTGTAGCAGATTGGGTAACTAAGGCCCATAAAATGAATTCCTTGTCCCATTCTTGGGAGTCCAGCCTCCCCAACATCTTTGGGATTTGCTTTGTTTGGATGCCCCAGAGGGTCTTTTGTTTAAGAACTCTTAAGTATTAATATTAAAATTAAAAATTTAGTGAATCAAAAATTTGACCGGATAAACTCAATTGGCATAAATCTAAAAATTTTAAGATTAAATAAGTCCAATTGAAAGGTTTAAAATTGAATTGATAGAAATGCAACAAATTTAAAACTTTTTTTATACTTTTCTAATGTCTTATATTGATCCTTTTTTATTCAATAGCTTCCACTTCTAACATTTTCAAGACATATAAATCACAGAGGAAACGAAATGTTCACGGGGACGGCAACGGGAGCGTGTGGAGGGGCCAGGGGTCGCAATACCTCAGCCTCTCGTCCTCAATACGTTCGTAGAGATTCAGAATACAAATTTAATTTTATCATCGTATGATTCGACCAAAGGCTCGGTCGAAGCCTAATTTCGATCCCCACAATGACCGCCCCACTTCTGGTTGTCCTACCTCTTTCCCATATTAAACATTTGTGTTGGTAACCATTTTGCTATGTACCGAGAATGATTTTGCATTAGCAAGATGCAGAAGTCGAAGCAATATTATCCATCGTCGTACTGGGAAAATCCTGTCTTCTAAGTGAAGGCATTTCAAATCGAGTATGAGAAATCTCGAACCAGACTCGATTTAATCCTCTAAAGAGAGCTCATTATTTTGAACTCCTTTTGTTTTTAAATAAGTAACATATAAACAAATCAACCTAAACGGCGTAATGCGAGCTTATTGGAGAAAATACCAACCATGGACGAAGGGATAGCTAAAGTGAAACACAAAAGTTCAAGGCACGCCCATCCAAAAGGATTCTAACTTGTTAGACCACAAAATCAAAGCTCATATCTTAATTAGTCATTTCACTTATTCCGGAAAAATCGTCCAAAAAGTTATAAACATTTTTAATTTTGTCAATTGAGTATTAAATTTTGTTGAAGGATTTCAATCTCCACTTGGGATGTTTAATGATTAGAACTCGGTTCAAATAGTCTTATTTATTTAATAACGTAACAAACCAGGAAGCTCCACTTTCAATCGTTGTCCCCCCTCATCATCACCATCGTCTAAAAGAACGGCGCAAAGGGAGCGTTTCAACTGTCTTTTTTCCTAATCAATGAGCAACCACCAATACACTCATTACCCCCTTTTTCTTTGGGTAATTAGAACATTAATAACTATTTGAGTACTTGGTAATTTCCTACCTTTTCAAACTACCAGAGAGCGCCATCTATCCGGCACATTCTCAAATTTTGATTATTTTATAATACTATTTTATTTCATGCATTATAAATTGGTATGTCTTCTTTGAACTTTCCAAAGCTAAATTTTTATAGTCGTACTAAATGGTTATATACCAATAAAAAAAAACAACAAAAATAATCTGTCAGCTGCCCTTTTGATATTCATGTCCAATGTCCATTAACAAATCTCCCTACCATCCATCATTAAGTAGTTGGCCTTTTAATTAGTTGAAACAGAAATTAGCTTCTTTTTAGGACAGAGAGAAATAAACAGGTTTGATTTGCCTGAGATAATCTGGTTCGTTTTGCCATCAGAACATGCCCAGGAATCATGAGATCTCGTGATAGCAGATCACAATTTGTTCTGCCTTGATTGGGCCAAGTGGTTAGTTGCCTGTCTTGGTGGATTACGACTGGAAATGACAATTAGAGAACATGTTTGAACAGTGCTAATCGATGGTCAATAAACTAATAAGCACTGAATCCATTAAGAAACTAGTTTTTTAATTTGTAATTGATTTTGTCGTTTAGCCATGCCAAGGCCCTTTCTTGGGTGTTTCCTCCTGAGATACTGTCTTCTGCTGGAAAAAGGTGGTATTCAGAACGGACGCAGCAGCAGTTTGTGCTTGCTGCTACTCCAGGAAATTATAATTAATGCTTAGGGAAGTGGCACTGATATCTTCCGGATCTTGCCCATAGTTTGATTCACATGTTACAATTTTTCTTTCCTTTTTTCATTTAAAAGCGAGAGACGGTATATATTCTCGAGCAGTCCTCATGCACCAGATTAAATCGACCTCTCAGGTCTGGTAAAAGACAAGCAATCCGTACTAGCAGCACTGCGAGACTAACACGAGATTATCCCCTCTTGGCATGGACCCCAAGTGATCGTATCAAGTAATCGAACCCGAGACTTAATGCTTGTTGAAACACAAAAATCCTAGTTGTTTTATTGCTCGATCAACACTTATAGGTCTCGACTTTTATTTCTTTAGTTATTTTATTTTATAGACCTTGCGAATCGAAATCTTAATTATGAGGAAAGAAACTGGTTTATTCGATATCCTAGTAATAGTTAGAAAGCATACAAATGACTCTCAAGAATGTTTTTGGTAAGCAAGCATTATGATAGTTACTAATTTACAATGATATAAGCAAACGATGACTTTCATCTTTTTAATAGATGGTATAGCAAGTGAGCCTACTATACATACTCAAAAAATTAAAGTAATGATTAAATTAATTATACTTCTGAAAAAATGAGAATCATTCCTAGAGGAAAGAGAAAGGAATTATTATATTTGTCGAGTCATTTTTTTTGTTTGCTACTTAAAGAGAAAATGAAAAGGTCAGCTAAGAAAGGGGAAGGTGGGGGAACAGTCTTAGTGCGCTTGTGAAGGTGTATATCTTATAATTGCTGTTTGGCCCAAATTAGAAAATAAAATGGCCTTGAAAAAGGTGACCCCGTTAACAATGCCAAGGTACACCAAATTGAAAAATTGCCAGCCCAAATTTTTAAATAATTCTTAGGTTGGATGATGATGCATATGGGACAAATGTGGTCATAGGTTTGAGCCAAGTGTTAGGTGCTTGTCTCGCGAGAATCACGAAGAGAAAAACATAATAAAATAACTAGTATTTAATTAAACTCTATGATCTTATCATTCTGATTAATTGGAATATAATTTATACATGAACCTTACTAAAATAGGTGAAAATTCTCCTTTTAACTTCGTGTTAGGAGCTTGTCTTGTGGCCACTTTCCACGTTCTTTCGTTTTGTCTTCTGTTGGCGATACAAGATTATCCAGACCTGAGGAAGCTCTTTGATGATTTTTCTTCAAATTAATTCCGTTGACAAATTAGAATTTAAAATTCTATTTTTTGGAAGTTCATAAGATGGTCAATGGAGGTGGTGTCATTTTGCAACTCTATGTTTCGCACTCTTTGACAAGTGTCGCTTTCTCCTCATTCTCTCTTTTCACATTGATTTCGGTTGAATTACGTACGTTTTCACCATCATGAGCACTTTGATAATTAAGTCGCACGTGATTTTTCTTTTATTGCTATTTGGAATTTTGAACACCTGACTAAATTATCATCGAGTGTTTTGCACGGTTTTAATTACAATCACAATACAATCAAAATTACGCAAAGGTTAATTTTCATAAAGAACAAAACTTCATTTTGTCGTCTACTAAAGATAGCTAGTGATAGTATATGGACCTTAAAACTTGGAGCCATCATGAATTTCCTCAATTTGGATGGAATTACATATTTACACACTCTAGGCTTGACCTAAATCCAGCCTACGCTTGATCGGAAATATTTAAATATTTAAATATTAAACAATTACTTCATTTAACAATTTAAACTTTTTAAATAGTCGACAATGATCATATGAAATCTCATATGTATCTAAGTTATTATATAAATATCTATGAACAGAGTTTAGACAATTAGTTCATATATGAAATGCCAACATTCGGCACCTATTTATGATATTTTTGGCAAGGTAAATTTACAGCCCATATATTAAGATAACATTCAAATTAAGGCATATGTTGAGAAAAAAATAGCAAAAAATACAAAAGTCAAGTCATATCAAATTCAACCTCGATTCCGGGATTATTTAGACGTATCTAAGGTGTGAATGTGTCACTTCAGTCATTGCGCAAATGGGGCACCTCAATTCACTTGAGTTAAAAGTAGGAACTGTTGCCTTATTGTGAATAAAGGTGCGTATGGTTTTAAGGTAAAATCAGGAACCCCAAAACTAGATTGATAGGAGCCGGTCCGGTTCCAAATTCTAGTAAGATCCGGCAAGGCCGACCCTTGCCGGAGCTTGGCCTCATCATGGCCAAGCAAGTTTAGCCCACCTATCCATGGCCGGTGGCTGGTCATCGCCTATGGCCAGTGGCCAATCACTGACAAAATGAAGAAGAAATGAGAGGGAAAGAAAGAATTTTAATAGATATATTAAAATAATTCAAAAATTCAAAAATATATAAATATTAAAATATTATCAATAATTATCTATATCAATGCCGGCAATGCCACCACGTAAGTAGGCCAACTTCCGCCTAAGCAATGTCCAGCCAAAATTAGCCAGAAAAAATTAAATTGGCAACAAGTCAAAACGTTTAGGACTAAATTAGCACTAATTCAAAATATTTATGACTCAATTAGCATCATTAAAAAGTTTAAGACTGAATTAGCACCAATGTAATAGCTTTAATTTATTTATTTTTAACAATTTTCCATCGTGATTTTGAACCGGACTGGAAACTAAGAACCAAAGAACTAGATCGGGATCAGATCAAGAACCGAACCACAAACCTACATATCAATCATTTAATTATCACTCGGTCTTTTTATGCATGTTCTCGACCTGAGTCCTGTGGTATGTTCCTATTGTCCGGAGAAGAATGAAAGCATCCAGAACAAACTCGAGTCATTTTCGAAGCAGAAGTTGCGCACTTTGGCCTTGTCGGTTGCTTCAAACCCTTCTACAGATTATGGTTCTCTTCTTTTTCATCTCGCATTCGTTAAAATATAATAATGCGCAAACTGCTGCTACTGTTACCAGCACGATTATGGTTTTTCTGTGATCTTGTATTTGTCTCCGTGCTCTTGTGGTTAAAAGTGAAGGGTGAGCTTGTAATATTGTTCTTGTAAGGAGGAGAGATTGCACCACCAGAAGCTATTGCATACGCCCAGCGATGACAAAAAACTATCACGGAAGAAGGGAGGATATTATGACTCATTAACAAGATAATGTATTAGTGTTTCATAAAATGTTGCTATTGATAAATGAGAATTTTTATTATAACATTCACTTTCATCTTGCTTAATTAAAAATGAAATCCAAAAAAAAAAAAAAGAATTGATAGGTTCCATGTAAATCCTGAAACTGATTGACAAGATAAGTTATAGATTATAGAGTGTGCAAAGTAGATTTTAGGTTTCAAAAATTGAAAAACCGGCTCCAACAAGTTAGGTTTCAAGTTCTAGATAAAATCTAGACCGACCCTAAAACTGCTCTCATCTTATTGTAAATCTTGTCCATGTGTGTGATTTGGATGTATTTAAGTTAGAATCAGCTTTTTATTCTATTTTCTACTAATTCCGAAATTATTCTCCCATTAAATCTCTTTCATTGAGTTACTACTCAACTCACACATGTTTATGACCCAAAAAAAAAACTCAAACGTGTTTAATAGTTATCCTTTACAGATCCATTCAATTAACTTATTGTTGAATTCCTTCCGAAAAAAATTATTTTTCTCCACATACGTAATTCACAGATGATCACACATATGAGCAACGTATGCCTCAACACTAATATCTTATTACTATAGGCAAATTAGGAAGCACTAACACTCTCCAACAACCTTCGTGTCGTATTGGACACTTCAACACGTGTCCAACACTCTTCCACACTCTCCGACACTTGGTCAACACGTGTTGAAAAATCCGACACCTAATCAACTTTCTCAACACTTTTCAACACTCAAGTTGAAATTTTGACATACGAGTTTCTAACATACAATTTCAACATGCAAGGTCAATTTTAAAAATTTTCAATAAATAAAGGGTTAAAATGTATATATGTGAAAGAATAATAATAATAAATTAGGAAAGAAGAAAAATATAATATTTTCTTTTTTTTCTTTTGACTATCACCTTTTGTGATACATAATTTACCCCCAATTTTTTTCTTTTCTTTTTCAACACGTCTGACATGCAAATCCAAAATATGAATTACTTGTTTTTTTCTCTCCAAGTTTTATAGATTTATTAAAATTGAGCTGAATTTATCAAATTAAAACAATGAAGGTTATTAATAAATGGTAGATTAATGTTTTTAATGTAAATTCATTCTAGGATTATTTATTTAGTTATTTATTTATTTGTGAATTTAAATCAAATTAATTTGATTGAAATAATCATAAAAATAATAATTTATTATGTATATATAAAATATATATTTAATATATAACGTATCACAACATGTCGGAATTCTCTGTTTTCTAAGAAATGACATATCAGCATGTCATGTCGTATCATATCGTTTGTCGCGTATCAGTGTCAGTGCTACTTAATAGACAACATGCCTTTACATGCGTGAACCTATGTAGTAACGGAAGGCCATACTTGCTCACACTCTATAAATTACGCGTGAATCATACTGAATGTGAACCGTGTGTACGAGCCAAATCCTTGAACCTACTCTCTCTTGCTGCCCATGCATGATCTTTCACTAGCCTCCGAATGGCGGGGGCACTTCACGACCGTGCAGGTAGAATTAAGAAATGGAGAATATGTGCTTCGACTCCCACAAAAAATAAAGGGTAAAAAAATGGGAGGAAAAAAAAGAAAGCATTCTCGAGTAGCAAGGAAGATTGCAGCATATACTAATTCCCATAAATGTAGAAGACAGGCCATTGGAACTAGCAGCACTGTGGAATTCACACGGAATTATCCCCTTGTCGTGTAGATCCCAAGTGGCGACATCACCTAGTTAAAACCAAAACCTCACACTTCTTGAAACGCAATAATCTTAATTATTACCACCGGCCATGGTGGCTCCGCTGAGTAGGCTTCTGTGAACCTTTACAAGGAAGGTGAGGAGTTCAAAACCCCCCAAGGGAGCTCTGGGGGAGTCACTTGGTGACTTAAGTGTTCTGCCGGGGGTGGTGGGTCCTCCCGCTCACATAGTACCTGAGAGTTTACGCTTCGGCTATCAGCTAAGGCAGTTCCTCCAGCACCAAAATAATAATAATAATAATAATAATAATAATAATCCTAATTATTTTATAGTTCAATCGATATTTTTAGATCTCGACTTTTATTTATTTTACTTTTTCAATTTCATAGACCCTGCGAATCGAAATCTTAATTATGGCGCAAGAAACTAGTTTATTTGATATCCTAGTAATAGTTAGAAAGCACACGAGTGAACGTCGAGAATGTTTTTGGTAAGCAAACATTATAATAGTTACTAATTTACAAAGATATAAGCCAATGATGACATCTCTTTAATAGATGGTATAGGAGGTAAGCCTACCATACTTATGCGGAAAAATAAATGTAATGATTATATTAATTGTTCTTCTAAAAAATGACAGTTATTCCTTTATTGGAGTCATTTTTTTGTTTGCCAGTTAAAGAGGAAAGGACAAGGTCAGCTAAAAAGGGGAAGGTGGGGAACAGCCTTAGTGCGCTTGTGAATGTTTCTTATAATTGCGATTTGGCCCAAATTAGAAAATAAAATGGCCTTGAAAAAGGTGACCCGATAGACAATGTCAAGGTACAATGGTACCAAATTGAAAAGTTGCCTGCTCATTTTTTAAACAATTCTTTAGTTGGATGACGATGCATATGGGACATATGTGGTCATAGGTTTGAGCAGAGTGTTAGGTGCTTGTCTCGTGAGAATCACGATGAGAAAAACATAATAAGATAATTAGTATATAATTAAACTCTCTGAGATCTAATCATTCTGATTAATTGGGAATATAATTCATATACGAACCTTACTAAAATAGGTGAAAATTGTCCTTTTATTTGTGTTAGGTGCTTGTTTTGTCGCCACTTTCCACGTTCTTTCGTTTTGTCTTCTTTTGGCAGTACGAGATCATCCAGATCCGAGAAAGCTCTTTGTTGATTTTTCTTCAAATTAATTCTGTCGACAAATTAGAATTTAAAATTCTATGTTTAGGAAGATCATACGATGTTCAATGGAGGTGGTCTCATTTTGCATCTCTGTGCTTCGCACACTTTGACAAGTGTCCCTTTTCTCCTCATTCTCTCTTTTCACTTTGATTTCAGTTGAGTTACGCACGTTTTCTCGATTATGAGCACTTTGATAACTAAGTTGCACGTGATTTTTCTTTTATTTTTCGGAATACTGATTGTGGTATTTAAGGTTTTTTGAGCACCTAACTAAGCTCTTATCAGAGTGTTGTCCATGAATTCAATTACAATCATAAGATGAGCAAAATTACACAAAAGTTCATTGTATAATCTATTAAAGATGGCCATTGATAGTATATGGACCTTATTACAATTGTTTTAAAACTTGGAGTCATTGTGACTTTCCACAATTTGGATGGAATTACAAATTTGTACACTAACCTAAATCTAGTCTATGCTTGAGGAAAAGTGTTAGAATATTTATATATTAAATAATTGCTTCATTTTATAAGTTAAGTTTTTTAGGAAAGTTATTAGTGATTCGACAAAATCTCACGCATATCTAAATTACTATATAAATATCTATGAATTGAGTTTAGAGAATCGGTATGTATATAAAATGTCAACATTCCGCACCTATTTATCATATTGCTGCGAGCGTAAATTTCCAGCCCATGTATTAAGATAAGGTTCAAGTTAAGACATATCTCGAGAAAAAAGTAACAAAAACTACAAAAGTCGAGTCATATCAAGTTCCACCTCGATCAGGGAATTATACGGCCATCTCAACCTAAGGTGTAGACTTCAATCATTATACAAAAGGGACACCTCAATCTCTGAGTTAAAAGCGGGAACCGTCACACCATTATGAAAGAATCTTGCCTCTGTGTGATTTACATATCGATGTATTTACATTAGAACTGACTTTTATCTCATTTTTCTGTTATATTTTTAATTTATTCTCCCATTAAGGCTCCATTTATTTCACAGAAAATAAATAATTTGAAAAATATTTTCATAAAAATGACTTGCATCATTTACAAATATAAATGAAAGAAAAGTATTTTCATTGTTCATAAAAATATTCAGATATAATTTATTATTGATGATGAGAATGATTCTCATTGACTAAAATTTTCAAATATTACAAACAATTATTTTTAGGAAAATATTTTCAAACAATTGATTTTGTATGAAATAAATAGTCTAAAAATAAAAATCACTCACTACTATATCTTTCATAAAGCTACCATAATTATCATCCTTTACAAATCCACTCAACTAGCCGATTGCTCAATTCCTTTTGAAAAAATCATTTATTTCTCTCTATATATAATCCACAGACGATTACACAAAAAAAACAGAGCATGCCTCAATAATAATATCTTATTATTCTTGGCAAAAGGTCTTTTCGTGCATGGATGTATTTAGTTGTTTAAAAGTGTCCAAGGTAGATGGTAACCTCAATTGAATTTTTCATCTTAAGAACGGAAGGCCACACTTGTTCAAACTCTATAAATTATGCGTGAACTGTTCTAGATCTGGACCGTTTGTACAAGCCAAACTCTATAGATATCCACAAGGGTGAATTCAAGAAATGTTAGCACCCAAAGGATAAAAGCGAGTGAAGGGTAATAATGTATTGTTTTGAACATTTCAATCCCTAAAGATTTTTGCACTAACATATTCTTCTACATTCTTTATAGGGTTACCGAGTCACCACACCATAGGTAAGTACCCTTCTTCTCAAAATTAAATTTAAAAAAATGGAGAATTTCCATTATAAAAAAAATTATAATAAAAAACCTTGGCACTTTTCTAGAAACAAGCACAAAAATGAATAATTGAGAAAAGAAAAAAAAAATTCTACAAACTTTTTTAACATCCTTTTTATTCCAAAATTGTTTTCGTTTTGAGAGTTATTCATTTTGAATCAAATTTCCCGTGGAGATTAATCTACTCAGATGATCTCGGCAGAGTGAAATGGAAACGTTAACCATGCCAAACAAGAAGTGCTTAGGATGAAGAAATGCAAGCTATATCTAAATACGTCCTTTAAACACTTTTGAGAGTTGAGTGAAAAATGACCTTCTCTTAGGACGAAGGATTCATTTGTATTGAGCGAAAAGATCGAAATGATAAAAACGTTTCCTTCATCAATCCCAAGCACCGTACTAATCTCTTGATAGCCCTTTGGGCCAAATAAAGATAATCCTTCAAAGTACCCCTATCGAGAACGACCCTACATTGGGGCAGCATAGGAAGTTACAGTCATGTTGTAGAGCAAAAGATTGAGAAAGATTCTATTACACTGGCATCAATCTTCTGGTGATAGCTTCAGAGGAATTCTCATCAGAGTTTGACTCATCCCAAGGTGAAGAAGAGCATTTCCTTCTTTATCCAAACACTTATACATGTTGCTTTAACCAATTTGGGCCCGATTATTTATTTCTGAACCCCGAGCAGTGATCATCTCCCTTCACTAGGGCAAGACAAAATAATTGACCACATACAATTGACATTTACGAGAAAACATGAAAAGCATCTCAAAAGTCATAAGAGCTCCAAAAGTTCGACAAAATTAGGGGGTATGAAAAAACAGTGTACCTAGTAAAAGCAAAGTCAATGCCCGTCAAGAAAAAGAGCCGAAAGGTTGCATCTTATGTGAAAGAAAAATTATCAAAGTCCAAGCACTTGTGTAAAAAATCATTGCAAGTGCAAAGGAAGTTAGAGAAAGGAGTAAGGCTTCCATGCAGAAATGATTAGTCAATGGACTTTCGAGATATGCTGTGTTTCAAAAGCCAAATGATTTCGAAAGATCGAGTGACCTGGTCATGATGCCATGATGATTACCAACTCTTTAGAATACCCTCTTGAAAATTTTAAGCCTTTCGTGCCTCTTCCGAGCTAACATTACAACTCTCTTTCAAAGTCTCTTCTGATTTGGATGGTTTGAGTGAAAATGAGAATGCCACATAGAATCTACTGCTTGAAGGAGTGGAGGTAATTCTATCTTGTCTTATCTTCCAAGTTCTCGACTTGTAAACCCGATGAAGATAGCAACAAATGTTCCTTTATTAGCCCCCAAAGCAATAATTCCTTTGTGTAAGCCCTAACCGAGCCTATATTGCGGTCCTTTCAAAAGACCTTTTTGATTGATCAAATTATGCTCATCGCAAATGTTTCTGAAAGCCTTTGACATGGGTTATGTGAGATACCCTCAGCAATCAATTACTTCCCATGCAAATGGATGGGATCAAACATCCATTTTATCGAGAGTGTGTGAGAAACCCTTTATGACTAAGAAGCTCTAGTCAGGCAAGCTTAATGAGCTTTTTTCACGAGTCTTAGTTGTTCTGATAAGAACTTGACTCCCAGAGAATTTAATGACTAATGATACATCCCCAAGCAAAATCACAGTTTTGTGCCACATGATGCTGATTGACATCAAATGTTTTTCTAAAGCAGTCGGACTTAGCTTAATTAGTTTGTTCAATTAATGCTGCAATATTGCCAATACGTTCTTGATAACATCTCTAATAAAATTTGCTCAAGTTGAGTTTGACAGAATTCCTCAGTGGAGCCATGCGGTTTTCAAGGGGTTAGCAAGTGCTTCCCTAAAAACCAAAGGTTCATGGTCAGCCTTAAACCATGTCATCTCCAAAGGTTCATGATTAGCCCTAAACCATGCCATTTCGAAAGGTTCATGGTCAACCTTAAACCATGCCATTTCCAAGGTTGGTGGGTTTATTCTTAAACCACGAGGTTCATGGGTCATCCTTAAAACACAAGGTTCGTGGGTCATCCTTAAACCACAAGGTTAGTGGCTTTTCCTAAACCACACGACGTGTGGGTTCATCCGTAAACCACGCTTGTCATTTTCCAGTTGAAACCCGTTTTTACATGATGAAACTATCACATCCAGTTGAAACACATTTTTACATGGTAAGACCTTTCTTCTAGTCGAAACTCGTTTTTACACGATGGGACTATCACATCCAGTCGAAACCCGTTTTTACACAATGAGACTATCACATCTACTCGAAACTCATTTTTACACGGTAAGACTATCACATTCAGTTGAAACTTGTTTTTACACGGTAAGACTATCACATCCAATTGAAACTTGTTTTTACACGGTGAGACTATCACATCCAGTCGAAACTCGTTTTTACACGGTGAGACTATCACATCCAATCAAAACCTATTTTTACACTGTGAGACCTTTCTTCCCAGTCAAAACCCGTTTCTATACGATAAGACTATCATATCCAGTTGAAATCCGTTTTTACACAGTGAGACCCTTTTTCCAGTCGAAACTCATTTCCACATGATGAGACTATCATATCCAGTCAAAACATGTTTTTACACGATGAGACCTTTCTTCCCAGTCGAAACTCGTTGTTACACGATGAGACCTCCCTACCAATCGGAATTAGTTGTCATACAATAATATTTTCCCATCTCGGTCAAGGGACATCTCTTAGAAAGTAAGGTCATATGTTCATATCATTTCCTCATCCACAGCCCCGATTGTCATCATCTAGAGGCAAAATTTAGGTGTCTCTTGTCTTTGAATGGAACCTCTTTGATTTCCCATTCAAAGAGGGCAGCTGTTGACACCTAAATTTCGTCATTTTACTTAAGACTTAATAGTATAAAAAACTAGGAATTAGTCACTAAAAAAATTATTAAAAATTATTAAAAAATTAAAAATAAAAATCGAGAGAGGCCAGGTCGGGCCGGATCCAACCTTGCTCGGCCTGCCTCTCTTTCTACTTTCCCCTTCTCGTGGGCCTGGGCCCAGCCCCATTTCCTTCCTTTTCTTTCCCTTCGCGTGGCCTAGGCTCTTCCTCCCCTCAACCCAGCTCGCTGGCTTACCTCCTTCCCTGATGTCCTTCAACAACCTATAGAAAACTGAACAAGAGCAGCACAGCGACAAAGGAGTAGGGGGATCAATGCGGCGGGCAGGCAACGTGATCCGCGAGTTGAGGGCAGCTCGGCCAGCAACTAGCAAGGCAGGGGTCTTCACGTGGACCTGCAGAAGAAAAGTGAACAAAAAAGAGGAAAAAGAGAACAAGAAGGAGGGGAAGGGAGAACAGCGAGAAGGGAGAACTCGGGGGAGAGAGGGAGGAGCAGAGGGAGAGGAGAGAAGAGAAGAGAGAGAAGGAATGGAGGGGAGGAGGTGTCATCGACGCTGCTCGACGCCGTCCCAGCCGCCCTCCGACCCCAACGCCATCCGAGCCATCGCCGCCTTCCGTCCCGACGCGCTATTTGCTGATCCTCGCCGAGCTATGCTGAGCACCCCCAACCGTGAGCTCCGTTGTCCCGAGCTCGCCGCCTTAACCATGACACTGCTGCAGCACCTGCAGTCGCGACAATCATCACGCCAGCAGCCCTCCTCCGCCAGACATAGCCGCTCCGAGCCCCCTCGCCTGAGCGACCACCAGCTGCCCGCCGAGTGCCGCCACTACTACCGTGCTCCCCTCTGCTCGAACCCGCAATGCTAGCAGCCCGAGTCGATCGCCAAGCCCTCTCACCGCACAACCTGCAATACCCGCCATCGTTGCTGCCAGCCACCACCATTCCTAGTCCCCTTGCTGCGCAGCCACCGTCACAGCACTAATCTAGCCTCGTCGCAGCACCAGCCCAGCGTTGTGACTACCAAGTCGTCGATGTCCCTGACCATCCCTCATCAGCGCCGCCAAGGAGTAGGGGAGAGAAGATGCAGAACCGGGTCGAGCAAAGCCTCCAAACAAGGTAGGGTTTGGTCTTCGAAGTGGGTCAAGCGTGGGTCACAAACCGGGTAGGGTTTTGAACAATTTGGGTCGAGTTTGGGTTGTTTTTGCTTGTGGGCTTCCCTTTTAAAAAAAAAAAAAAAAGACCGGATTGGGCCTGCACATCAGGCCCAACCCAGCTAGGTTTCCATCGGCCTGGGTTGCATGGCCCAGTTCAATCCGGGTTCAGGCTGTCTTGCCCAATCTAGTCCGAGCTCAAGCCCTTTTCAACGAACCGGGTCAAACCCAACCGGGGATCCAACCCAAGTCGTTTTAAATATATTATATTATAATAATATTTTTAAAAAAAATAATATATATATAAATAAAATTATTATTTTTAAAAAATTAATTTAAATTTTAAATTTTAAAAAAATTTTGAAAATTAAAAAATATAGGGTTTGGTTGGAAATTGTCATGTTTTGCATTCTTAGTGTAATTAGGCCTTTATTTGCTTGCACATTGATTATATCGAGTGTTTAATTTATATATTGAATTATGTTTAATTGCACTTGCTCAATTTTACTGCTATTAGGATCTTGGTAGCTGTGATTATTATTTTAATGATTGTACACCCACATGATCACCTCACGTATTAGTGGATAGGTATAAAATCAATTCAAACTGCCTAATAAAAATCTTTTCAGTTAAAATGAACAAGATTAGGTATCGAAATGGCACTAATTGGTCAATTAGTGTAATCAAGTCCCCGACCCTATATTCTCTGATTGCGTAGGAAGTGAGGTACACTCTCATACCTCATTTGATTTCTAGCCAACCCCAATATGTTATTGGCAACTCTTTTTTGCGAAATTCTTAAAATACCCCAACGTCACGCGAGGTATAGGCTTGAGAGAGCCCACGCCTAATCATGGGCCTTAAGTCCGTCCTTTAGGCAATACCCCTAAACCTACTCCCTCCCCCCGAGGGGTAGGTCGCCACACACATATACATAAATAAACTAAAAGTAAATATCCGTTATGTCCATGTTTTACAACTCATCAACTAGAAACTAGGTTCTTCCAATCAGAGATGCTGGAAAATACGCTCTTTCAAAATTAATGATCAAAGAGCAAACTAAAACAAAAGGGAGCAATGTTCATTGCTCCTGCACATTTTAAATCTAGCCAAAAAAGAAACTGACTCAGAATGCAAAATGAGGATGACATGGGACGTTAATACTTTTTCTCTTAGCAAAAGTATTTTTCAAGATTTTATTTTGAAATTTTACACACCATATACTAGTTATATAAAATATAAGGTTTGCTTACACCAGTGGATCAGAACTAATATTATTTTTGCATTTGAATGTTAAACAAAGTTGATATCGTTTCCAAAAAAAAAAAATTAGACGACTTCTTTTGACAATGATCTATAACATCAACTTGGGTAATCTAAACTTTACAAAATCCGTGTAGGAGATTAAAAATCCTTTGATTTTTTTCCATTGCCAGGCATTTCATATATTACACAGTGGGAAAATTGTCCAAAAAATTCTAAATTTATTATACTTTGGTCAATTCAGTTATAAGCTTTTCAACTTTACCAATTAGATCAAAAACATTTTTACATTGTTTCAATTAAGTCCATCCAGCCAATTTTAGTTGGAAATCGCTAATGTGGATATCGGTTGTCTTATGTGGTAAGACCAACACCGATGTGAACAATTTTAATTATTTTATTTAAAATTTTGAATTTTAATAATTTTTTCTTCTTTTTTCTTTCCTTCTTTTTCTTTCTTTTTTTCTTCCAAGCTCGACAAGGGCTAGCTGACCCTCATTGGTCACTAGGCAAGGGCTTCACAGATTTGTTAAGAAAAAAATTTAAAAATTTAAAAAATTCAAACTTTATAAAAAAAAAAAATTACAAAAATTTGTCTATGTTAGTACCAACCACCCTACGTGGCACTATTGGAGTCCATGTCACTAATTTCCAACTAAAATAGGCAAGATTGACTCAACTGGTAAAATGTGTAAAAAAATTAGTACTCAATTGGCAAAACTGAAATGTTTAGAACTGAATTGGTTAATTTTTGGACAATTTTTCCATTACACAATGCAAACCTCCTTCTTTTACAATGGAAGCATTCTTCAAGGTCCACATACATGCAAGAAGCACTTTTAAACAGAAAATCAACTGGGCGACATCTACGTTGCTTGACCTCAACATAATCGAATTACTAGTCTACATGCCCCACGTATTGACATGTGGTCTAGTGTTACATAATGTAAAAATCACACTAATCATCCGAAACTGCATCGGTGACAACAGTGAATTTGGGAGAAACCATATAGCATTGCAGCCGAAAATATCAAAAGCAGCAGTACTGTCAAATAACATAAGGTGTGGCGTTGATTGATTCTAAATCTATAGGGATTGTTCTGTTGCTTCCCCGTCGCTTGGGCATTAGCATTGTTCTGTTGCTGCGGCACCGCTTCAGCGTTAGCATTTTTCTGTTGCTCTACCGCTGCTTGGGCATTAGCATTATTCCGTTGTTGCACCCTCAGATTGGCAAGGTGCACCCTCAGTTTGTCGTGTAGATCCCAGTTGAGGGCCATATTTTCGTAGTACTTCAGCGACCTGCGGATGTTTACCAATACCGCGAGGGAGTTGTAAATGGAGGCCAGTAAAGAGAGGGCGTAAAAAGTCCATTTCAGTTTACACCTGATCGTCTCCGAGGACGTCAGCATAGAAGAAAAAACAATACCTTGGAAGACGAAGTAGAGATTCATGGATTCCTGAGTCCTACTAATGCGGTTCGAGATAAGCTCTTGTAGACTCTAATTGGCCTCTGTAAGTTGGTCCATGCTCTTCCCTAAAATTTCTGGGCTCGCCATTTCTGATTCTGCGGTTGGGGTCAGCGATTCAAATTCTCTCTGTTTGTAGGTGTTTGTGTAGGACTTAGGACTAATGAGTGACAGAGCCGAAAAAAGGAAGAGCGTCTTTAGTATTGCCATTATGATGCATACCGGCATATATATATAGGTTGGAACACCCATGTGTAGGTTCCATTGAATGAGCTACTCCAGTAGTAGGGGTTGACACGTAGTCATTTTTAAGCATATAGAAATTAGGATTTCAGGAATGTGGCCAATTTTGTGCCAAGGAACATGTGGAGTGCGTCAGACAGCTCATTGTCCTCGCTTTTCAACTTGCTGTTAACAACCCAAATAATTTGAATGATTCAAAACAAGAATTAATTGAAGAGTGTGTCAATAAAGTAAGAGGGAAACGTTCTTCGTCCAGGGTTTCATTCACAGTCAAATATTAATTCCAGGAAAAGAAACAAGTAAAGTCACCTATTTTCTGACCACAAAGTTCACCCCGTTTTTTGGTCCAGCAATTGATAGGTCTTCCGCTCCAGCGGCGGAAAAAAGAAACATGAATATAGAGTCTTCTTGTCTTTTTCATAGCTTGATATACCTTATTACCGTACATACAACAGACGTGTAGAAGATGTGTTTCCTTAATATTGATTCCATTATTCCATAGAACATATCCCCCGTTAATTTTGTCCTGATTAATTTCCAAGTATTACATATTGCTTTTGCCATATTATCAGCTATGGTGGTTATAGAGTTCACACTGTCTTCCAAGAGGTTACAAGTTCGAGACATGTCATGAATAGATCTTTAGTCAGCTTGTGACTCGTGTATTTGCTACCTCATGTAAAAATATGTCCTGATTAACTTGCAGCTTTGTGTATTACATACTGGTTTTGCTATATGCTTAGGTATGGTGGTAAAGAGGTCACCAGTTTGACACATATCATGAACAAACCTCTAGTTATTTTGTGCCTTGTGTATTTGCTACCACGTGTGAACATGTTTCCTAACTTTTGGCAAGCGCTATGGTCACCGACTCATACAGACTAAGGTTACATTTGGTCTTCCATACATTTTTACAGGATAAAGTCAGATAGGATAAGGATATGATAAAATTTGAAATCTTCTACGTGGTGTTTGATATCGTCTAGATAAATAAATAAAACCAAATAAATATTATGCAACTGAGCGTTTGAAATACATTGACATTCTCACTCAACTCACCTCTCTCGCTTTTTCGCTCTCATGGTTAGTGGTCAAGGAAAATGAGACATCACAGACCATCATCATCTTCATCCTTTAGTAAGGGCATCTTCATCCTTTAGTAAGGGCAGGAGGTTAACGATTCCACATCTGGTGTGCACTTCTGCAATTCCCTATTTTCTCACTCTAGTTGCTCAACGTTCCTTCTTTGCAAGTCGCCTTTTGGATTAGTACTCTGAAATCAATACTTGAGTCCACAATTGAACTCAAATCCTTTGTTTCTACTATGAGATTCTGCTCCGAAATAAAATTAAAACATACTATCACCCAAAATTGAAAATCGAAGGAAAAATATAGAACTCGCGACTTGGTTGCCTCAAGAACTTGTTGACAACGCAGAACAAAGTACTAAACAGGGACGGACATAGACCCAGAAAGTCCCGGCAAATAGAACCTAGATTACGTTAGACAACCCCGTGTCGATGACCCATCATCACCATATTAAATGGGTTGTAAAGACGAACCGTCCCTGGTGAGCCCATCAATTTAACCCATCACCATCATCCTTTTATTCAGATCAAAGCAAGAGCGGGGGATGATTGAAAATAATAGCAACGTTCATCGAAATTCCCGATGATAGGCGCTAAAAATGTTCACAAATAGAAGAAACAGTTTAAGACAATGGCATTTGAGGTCGAGGACGGTGATGTTGAGCCGACAAGAAGAGAGATCGACTAAGAGGTGTTCATCTGGTGTGGACGAAGTCGAGCGGTGAGTAGCAAAGCGAGTCCATCGGGTTTTTCTCCTTTTTTTCTGTTTCTTTTTTCCTCAGATTTTCCATAAGGTGGGGATTTTTTGTCCAAATTATGTCCAGATACATTCAAATCTAGTGTTCTCCCAAACACCAGATATTATCCTATCCAAAATTATATTCGGTCCTCCAAACGTAGCTTAAGTAGTAATGACTTAAACAAAATCTTTCGTAAGGAATGTGAAACTCTCATGTTAACACCCAGAAAGGTATATGCACTATCATGCCTCTCTACCTTGTCTTACTTATAAGAAAAAAGAGATCTTTGTCTTTTTTATGAGAACTTGTTTTTAGGCTTGTTAAAATTTATTACGAAGCCTCTATAATGTTATCTCTACTGTCAACAGCATTCATCTCACTTTTAATATTTTCGATAGTAACATTTCATTGAGTTAGGCGATAGAAAAGGACAATAAGCAATGCAGAAGGCGTACATGCTTCCTCCCAAGTATCTTGCATGAATGCAGTCAAACAGGCTATGGTATGGTCACTGTTCGCCCCAACTTATTTCTCCTTGCGCTCGGAAACGAAAAGAAAAAGAAAAACCGCACGAATTAATGAATCCCACCTGTGGGTTTCGATTTTCTTATTCAGAAGCAGTCAGCCGACTTGAGAAATAACAATGTCAGGAATATTTTCCACAGATTCCTATATCTCGCTCTTGGGTTTCGATTTGTCATTTCGACGAGGAGCGAAAGAATGTTCTCTAGACAACCGAAGGAGTCGGGCAATCCATTTTAGTTATTTTCACTACTTTTTTTTAATCGAAATTTGCCTCTCTTTTTTGATTGAGAATATCATTAATCAAAATATAGATATAGAAGTTGCTAATTAGAGTTAGGATTAATACCTTAAAAAATCTCAAATTGGTACACCGATAACAAATTTGCCCTAAATTAATTTTTGACTATTTAAAACTCTATATATGACAAATTTACCCTTTGTTAATTTTCATTAAACTTTAATGTCAAATTACTGAATTTGGTGACACATATCAATTGACGAGTATACTAGTTTAGAATTTCACCTTTCATTTGTCACAAGTGTATCTATTTATGATTTTTTGTGATATTAATTCAATTTAAGAGAAACTAATGCATGGTAAATTTATTAAAAATGTATTAATTTTGGATTTTTGATGATCAAAAAATTAGTTTTGATTAAATTTGTCATAAGTGTACTAGCTTAAAGTTTTTGGTGATTAAAAAATTAACTTGTGGTAGATTAGTCACGGTTGTATCAATTTAAGATTTTTTGTAGCATCAACCCTTGAATTATTTACTTTTTTGTATAACTAGTGGAATATTATTATTTTTTTATCATTTTTATTATAGGTTGAAAGTTACTTTTCCTTATTGAAAAATCAACTAAGTGTGTGAACAAATTTATAGTTACTAATAAGTGGGTGCTTACTTTTCCAATGGAAAAAAAAAAAAAAAAAAAAGCTATGGAATGCAGTATAATTTATTCATTCGATTTAACAATATATTGGAAATTACTTTTCTAAACCAAAAATACTGACTAACATATATAAAGAAGTTACAAATTTATCTATCCATATTCTCTACGTTACCGACCAAAAAATATATATATATCCTATAAGTTTAAGTCAAAAGTGAGTTTCATCTCACTTGTATGTTGGTTATATTTTTTGTTAATAATAAATTTGCTCCTACTCACTACAGTAAATGGCAAAGAACTAAAGTTTCCCTATCATTGAGAACTTTCTCTCAAACCAACTCACTACAACAATATCGAACGTTTTTTACACTCTATTAGCGTCATTTTTGAAATTGGCACAATAAGATGCATTTAGCGATATTTTAAAGATTATTAGCAGCAATTTTCAATATCATCGGTGGCATTTTATTAGTGTTAGTAATATACTTTTTATCCTATGGCAATTCTCTGTTAGGGAAATCCCTTGTGATATTTTGAAGATGACAAAATAAATCAAAAGCTACTAACGTGTTTAATGGTTGAGTAACAGATTATGCAGATGATAGAACATGTAAAGAATATTATCAAAGTTTATACTTGGAAGAACCAAAAGACAGACTCTATGCTAAAGCTGAACTTGTTCAGACTTAGATTGTAAAGTCTATTGCTCTCAGACTTTATATCAAGAATGAGACAAAACATAACATGAGCCCCAAACATATAATGGCTAATGATCTGGTTTGGATTCTACATCAAAATTGATTTGATTGACTCAATCTAATTGATTGACAATTGGATCTTGAAAACAAGAACTTTCTATACGAAGAAGCTTTACTTATGGAAACCAAGATTCTATTTGTATAGGCGATCAGAATCAATTAGGGATTCTACTTCTATCACTCAATGGCTACCAAATCTTCTAAATACGGATCTATCCAATGGGTAGATTGAAAGACGATCCTCGAGATACTGTCTAACAGCTAGTTTGGAAGTGGATGAGTATTTAAGGAGATCAAGGACCGATGAGCAAGTAAAAGACGGAGCGTAAAATTTTTAATTCCAAAATCTGAGCCAACTTCGATCATACACTTGTCTCTTATGAGCTTAAACGTTTGTGATCATGAGAGAAATACCAAAAAAGTGACTTAGTGAGATAGTATGATCTACTACTAAGTGTTTGCACTCAAAGTTATAATATCTTATTGATTGCATAGTGGAATTCAGCAGAATGCTATTAGAGTGGGAGAGTGGACGTAGGCTTGATTTAAGTCGAACCATTATAAACATTGTGTTCTTATTCTCTTCCCTGAACTCCTTTATTTTGTTCGTAGTTGCCAAGGTCTGAACTCGTTCAAAGTCTGTTGTACTTCAGACTCAATTTCAAAAGTCTGTTGTTCGTCAGACTTAGTTTCAAAAGAAAAATATTTCTACTGTTCTTTGCGAAAAAATTTCTTCACACCTATTCACCCCCCTCTAGGTACTGTTACTAGCCCTTTCAATTGGTATCAGAGTCAAGTGCTCGGTTTATAAAAGTGTTTTTACTTTTGAGCTAAAGATCTTCTATGGCTAGTATATTGGCACCAGAACTTATGGAAGGGCAAAACAACACTAGGCCACCATATTTTGATGTAAAGGAATACAACGTTTAGAAGAACAAAATGAAGGCATTCCTAAGATCCAGAGATCCCTTGCAATGGGATGTTGTAGAAAAAGGAATCAATCCCACTGCTGCATCTACATCAAATAAGAATGGCAAAAACAAAGAAACCAAACCCCCTGCTCCTATGTCTCAGATGGAGATGTCCAAAAGAGAAACACTTGATGCAAAAGCCATTTATTCTTTATATTGCGCTTTGTCTCTTGCTGAATATAACAGAATCTCTTCATGTGAAATAGCAAAAGAAGTTTGGGATAAACTTCATGTCACTTATGAAGGGACTAATCGTGTAAAAGAGACAAAAGTAAACTTCCTACTCGGCAAATATGAATCCTTCAAGATGAAGCAAAGAGAGTTGATTGGAGATATGTTCAGCTGTTTTATAGAAATTGTAAATGGTTTAGCATATCAAGGTCAGCCAATTTCTTCGCCAATGAAGGTCAACAAACTCTTGTGAGGTCTTTCAAAAGATTGGAATCATGTCAAGACCTCAATCCGGGAGACTTAGAGGATTATGTCACTCTCCGTTGATGAATTGATTGGCACTCTTCAATCCTATGAAGTGGAACAAATCAACGATGAAGATCCCGAAAGTAAGAAGTCCATCGCTTTAATATCTAACATGGACTCAGAAAATGACATGGACGACAAAGAACTTGCTTTTATGATCAAGAAATTCAAAAAGCTAAGAAGAGAAGGAATGAAATTCAGTGGAAGAAGACAATACAAGCATAATGGCCAGAAAAGAACAATGAAAGAAGATGACGGGCAAGGAAATATATGCTTGATGGCACATTCAGACTCAGATTCAAATTTGGAATCAGAATCAAAGTTTGACTCAGACTCAAACTTAGAATCAAAGTCTGACTCGGACAAAAACTCATAATCCAATGAAGAAATCGTGGTAAGTCATTCAGAAATTCCTACTAAAGTTCTTAAGTATATAAATGGGCTTTGCTTAAATCTCAAATCTTCTCTTAAAAGGATTTCCGAACTAAAAAATGAGAATTCTTGGCTTAGACAACATGATCTTTCTCGAAAAGAAAAGTTTGAAATTTTGCAAAAAGATTTTCTACTTACAAAAGAAAGTTGAGATTTACTTGTTAAAAAAATGATTCTTTAAAGAAAGAATTTTCAAATATTTCGACAAGATTTTCAAATTGATTAAAAACATTAGAGCATATCCTTTCTATACAAGTACCTTACTATAATAAGTTGAGACTTGCTTTCAAAAAGGAAAGTGATTCTCTAATAGATTTTTCTAAAGTCAATGAGAGACTTAGACAAAGACCTCTTAGACTTGCGTACAAGAAGCATTTTGAAAGGATTTTTACAAAACATGTTGGTTGAAATGCCTTCAAGTGTTCAAATTGTGGAGATTCTGAACACTTTGAGAAAGAATATCCTAAAGTCTAGAGACCTGTTAAAAAATATTTGGTGAAAACAGCATATTCTACTAACTCTCATGGACCCAAGAAAAAATGGGTACCAAAGAAAATGTGAGTTGTTTTTGCAGGATATAAAGAAGAAAGAAGAAAGAGAATTTGGTAAGGAAGGTAAAAAATTTTAATTTGATTTGGGCACATAATTCTCATATTCGACATATCATTGATTGATTTAGATTTTATTATAACCGTATTCTATAATTTGAGGAAAGAATCGTGTGATTATTTTTGATATCTTGATTAGAGACAATTAAGTTTATTTTGATTTTATATTCTCAGATTTTGTCATATTTTGTAAAGTGGAAATCTGTTTTACATGATATTAAAATATTCTTTCTTAGATATTCAAGGATTTTATTTTGATTTTATTGTGCCTTGACTAAGTGAGAATTTATTTTTCAAGATATTATTGTGCAAGATATTCTTTTCTTAGATACTTTATTATGATGAGTTTAGAAAGAAGATTTGATTATCTATGGAGATTTTATTTTTTTGCTTTGATACCAATTGAAAGTGCTAGTATGAACACCTAGAGGGGGTGAATAGGTGTGAAAAAAAAATTCGCAAAGAACAGTAGAAATATTTTTCTTTTGAAACTGAGTCTGAAATACAACAGATTTTGAGCGAGTTCAGACTTTGGCAACTATGCGAATCTACGCGGATTTCGGTACAATTAGAAAAATATCTCCTGCGAAGATTGAGGGAGAAAGCGAATCCAAGAGAAAGGAAAGAATCGTGATGATCTCAAAAGGACAACAAATTGAGGGGGAGCATTGATCAATTATGGAAAAATCTTTTTAAATCAATCGTGATCTTGATTATTATGGAAGGAATGAAAAGGTAAATGTGATTAGAACTTACCAAGTTCTACAAAATCCGGTTAGTGCATCTTTTATTACCTTTTATCATTAACAAATCTCTTATTGATATTATCATTTTATTATGACAAAAAGGGTAAGTGAAATTTTATAATGCATCCGTGATTTTTATTAGATATTTGCTTATATATATGATCAAAGTGAGCTTTATTACATATCTTTAATATTTGATTTACTTTATAAAAGCTGATTTTTTGGAAATTGTGTTTCATGCAAGATATTTGTTATCATTTTGTATTCTCTACGTGATACTTTTTCCATTATTATCGCTTTTTGATTATGACAAAAAGGGGGAGAAGATATGAATATGCATATTTGTTGATTGGTTGATATTATTTATTGCATAATATCGAGTTGCGATTATTTTTCTATATATTGTTATGCTCAATTTATTTGCTATCTTCTGATGTCTTTCTATTTAAATTAATATTTTTAAAAGCATATTTATAAATTTGCATATTCAAATATTCTTTGGTCATCATCAAAAATGGGGAGATTGTTAGGGAAATCCCTTCTAATATTTTGAAGATGACAAAATAAATCAAAGGCTACTAACGTGTTTAATGGTTGAGTAACAGACTATGCAGATAATAGAACATGTAAAGGATATTATCAAAGTTTATACTTGGAAGAATCAAAAGACAGACTCTATGCTAAAGCTGAACTTGTTCATACTCAGATTGTAAAGTCTATTGATCTCAGACTTTACATCCAAAACGAAACAGAACGTAACACGAGCCCCAAACATATAACGGCTAGTGATTTGGTTTGGATTCTACATCAAGATTGATTTGATTGACTCAATCTAATTGATTGACAATCGGATCTTGAAGACAAGAACTTTCTATACGAAAAAGCTTTACTTATGGAAATCAATATTCTATTTGTATGGGCGATCATAATCAATTTGGGATTCTACTTCTATCACTCAACAGCTATCAAATCTTTTAGATACAGATCTATCCATTTGGTAGATTAGAAGACGATCCTCGAAATACTGTCCAACAGCTAGTTTGGAAGTGGAGGAGTATCTAAGGAGATCAATGACTGATAAGCAAGTAAGAGATGGAGGGTAGAATTTATAATTCCAAAAGCTAAGTTAACTTTGAACATACACTTGTCTCTTGTGAGCTTAAACGTTTGTGATCGTGAGAGAAATACCAAAAGAGTGACTTAGTGAGATTGTGTGATCTACTACTAAGTGTTTGCAGTCAAAGTTGTAATCTTTTGTTAATTGCATAGTGTAATCCAGCAGAAGACTGTTAGCGTGAGAGAGTGGACGTAGGCTTGATCTAAGCTAAACCACTATAAATCTTATGTTCTTATTCTCTTCCCTGAACTCCTTTATTTTTTTTGTAGTTGCCACAGTCTGAACTCGCTCAAAGTCTGTTGAACTTCAAACTCAGTTTCAAAAGTCTGTTGCTCATCAGACTCAGTTTCAAAAGAAAAATATTTCTACCGTTCTTTGCGAAAAGTTTTCTTAACACCTATTCACCCCCTCTAGGTGTTCATACTAGTACTTTCATTCTCTACTTCATTGGTTTCTCCCACTTGGACGTGCTTTTATGGTTGGTCAATTCAATAGATTAAAGGGTTATATTACAAAAAAATCTCAAACAGGTAAATGTATGATATATTTTTCCTAAACTAATTTTTTAACCAAAAAAAATCCCGAACCGGTACGCATGTGAAAAATTTACCATCTATTAGTTTTCATGAATTTTATTGTAAAATTGCCGAGTTGGATGATACATGGCAAGTAGTGGATGTACCAATTTAGGGTTTTACCCTCCGTTTATCACAGATGTATCAATTTGTGATTTTTCGGAGAATAATTTATCACAAAAATATTAGTTTTGTGCCTTTTATGAGGGAAAATTATTTAAAAATCCATAGACTTATTGCATTCTTGTCAAGTCAGTCTTAACCTACTAATTGAGTTCTAAACATTTTTACGTTTTGCCAATTGAGACCATCCGGCCAATTTTGGTTGAAAATTGCTGATGTGGACATCAGCCATCCTACATGACGTCATTGGTTTTTGACGTGGATAATTTTAATAATATTTCAATATCTTTGGGATTTTTTTTTTCTTTTTCTTTTTTTCTCTTTTCCTTCTCTTCTTTTTTTTTTTTTTCATTTTCTCTTCTTTTCTTTTTCCCTTTTTCCCTCCATCGGCCACCTCTAACTTTTTTCCTTCTCTTCTTTTTTTTTTCTTTTTTCTCTTCTTTTCCTTTTCCCTTTTTCCCTCCGCCAGCCATTGCCATGCCCTCCGCCAACCACCACCAGGCCTTGCCATTGGCCAGCAAGTTGCCACCCTCGGCCTCAGCCCGAGCCGCGGCAATGGTGGTTGGGACCTAGAGATTGTGGCCACCATGGCCACTTGAGCTCAAGCTCTGGCTCATGGTCATGGATGTCGGTGGTTGTCAAGATGTGGAGCCTGTGGCCACCAGGGCCCCTTGAACTTGAGCTCTAGGCTTGTGGCTATGGTCGGGATTTGGAGCTCATCGCCTCATAGCCATAGCCAGTTTCACATATCTTGAGCTCGTGGCCTCGCTGGGATGGCTAGGATCTAGAGCTCCAGATCTCGTCCACCATCGCAGCCATGGTTGTCACTAGAGTGCTCTACAATATATGGAAAAATAGAAAAAGAAAAAATTGTGTTCCGTTAGTAGCACATAGATCTAAGACAAATAGTGGAGGAGGCCATGGCAATGAATAAGGACTACTTGCGATGGAACCCTCTAACAGAGAAACGAGCCAAAAGGAAGCAGAACTCACTGATTGTTTGGATCCCACCGTCAAGAGGAATATGGAAGGTAAACATCGACTGATTGCCGGCAATAGACTCCTTGCCACTATCCATCTCGACTATGGCCATGAGGCGACGAGCTCAAGATATGTGAGCTCCATATCCCAACCATGGCCACAAGCCAAAGCTCGAGCTCAAGTGGCTATGGCAGCCACAAGCTTCAAATCCCAATCACCGCCGACAACCATGGCTGAGGCCGAGGCCAACGAGGGTGGTCCTCGCCTGAGGCCAGCAACTCATCGGCCATCGATGAGGCCCGAGAGTGGCCAATAATGAGAAAAAGGGAAAAAGAAAGAAGAAAATGAAAATAAGACAAAAGGGCAAAAAGGAAGAAAGAAAAGAAAAAAAATTAACTAAAAAATCTGAAAAATATTAAAATATTACGACAAAATTGTCAACACCAATCATAACCCATAAGACAGTCATGGGGTGCATGACAAACCAGAATTTCTATTCCAGAAACAATTTTTCTATTCCAGACCTGTTTTTTGAATAGAAATCCGTTTTGTAACATTATTCCGTTTTTCTATTTCTGGAATAGATTTCTATTCCAGAATTAGGTTTGGAATAGAAATTAGAAGTATAACTTTTCTACTTCTCTATTTCTGGAATAGAAATGAGAAATAAAAAAATTTCTCATCGTTCATCAACCGGTCCTTCATCCGTTGCCGCCGACCACTGTCCGTCGGTCGCCGCTCGCCCGCCGCCCGCTGCCGCTGGCCTTCATTGATCACCGGCCGCTACCGCTGCCGGTCGCCACCACCGCTACCGGTCGCCCATCGCCGGTCACCGGTCGCCGTCGTTTGCCGACCGCCGCCGTTCGTCGGTCGCCGGCCACCATCCATCACCACTATCCGCTGCTGTCCAAAAGGAAAAAAAAAAAATTTCGTTATCAAACGAATTTCTATTTTTAGAGTAGAAATTTTTTGTCGTTATCAAACGGTTATTTTTGCTTAGAAACTCTTCATCTTTAGTTTGGAGGAGAGTGCTGGATCTTTTTGGTGCAAATAGGATGCACGATGTGTGGACTTTGGGTTTCATTGGATTGAAAAATGTCAAGGGGTGCTTCTTTTCAGGCATTGTTGTTTAAACTTGCTTGGTCTGCTACTGGAGATTACATAATGGTGGAATTGCGTTGGATGTAAATGATGTATACAGAAAGATTGTTACTGATGTTAGATTGAGATTGATTGGTTGCAAGTCTGTAAAGAGCAACATTTTGCTTGGATGTCTTGAGATCCTGGACCAGGCATTAGACTGAACCGGCAGCTTCTAAAAAGCAGCAGCCCTACTGTGGATTCATTAAACTAGACAAAGGATACTACGAGCCCCTAGGGTGATCAGGTCCAGAGTGAGTAATTTGCTGACCCGAATCTTATGCCTGACCCTGTTTGTACTGAACCCTATTTTGGAACCACCCTATTTTTCCGGTCCGATTCCAAAGTCAACCCCGTTTCCACTGGAACCTATTTTGCAGCTGCCCAAAATCCTATACAGTTTCGAATTTTACATTAATACATGAGAAAATAACGAAATCCTCCTAATTTATATTGAAACATTAAGCACATATGATCAACAAGTACATGAACTTTTTGACTAAACAAAATTAAGGATTCACAAGGTTAATTATCATAAACAAATATATAAGGCAAAGCAATCCTATGCGATGAATGGTGCGACAGTGAGCTAGCAAGGGAGGGAAGCAAGCGAAGAAGAGAAACGATGAAGTGGGAGCGTTGTGCGAGAGGAAAAATGCAATTCTAAGATTAGAAATTAGGGGGAAAATATAGGGTTTTGGTCTTTTGGGTTTACAAAACCGGTTCCCAAATCAGTCTGGTCGATCCGGTTCCCGGGTGGGTATTTGCTCGGAACCGGTTCCCAGACCAGTTCCAACTAATTCCGAATTTGGGAACCAGTTCCCAGCCCTATTTTTCAGGTGGGGCGGTCCAGTTGCCGAGTATACCCAGTCCGGTTGTTTACCCCTATGAGCCCCATTTGGATCCAAATGAGCCCAAATACGTGGTCTCATATCAAACCCATTAATCCATCTTAGGGGAAACGAGAAATAGTCAAATATAGCCTAAGTCTTTGGCCCCAAAGTACCAAAAGTGCTTCGCAACTAAAGACCAGAGAAGGTATTTTATATGACAATCATACCACGCGGCAGTAACATGTTATTTATGTTAAAATTACATGAGTCGGAGAATTGTGAAAAGTACCACATTCATTGTCGCTTGACTTCAACAGATCAGAAATTTCGGCACAGCCGCAGTCCTTGTGTGTTAAACAGCTGAGGGACATTCGAGAAAGGAACGCAAACTAGATCTGGGGTTTTTGAGTTGATGTCTAGAACGATTCGATCGCTCGATTGGGTACCTTCAAAATTGAAGGCAAGCGAGCTTAAGTATAAAGTTTGGGTTTAACAACATTGTATTAACGCTGCAGGATAGTGAAGGTACAAGAAATTGAAGAGCAGGAGAAGCCAGAAGGGATTGCAATACATGATTAAAAAATAACAAAAAAACAAAAAGAAGGCAAAAGCCTCCAAATGCCTTACGTAGGCTTTGGATGAAGAACCGCAAATGCAGCATAACATCCTTCATGAACTCGCTGACTTTCTTCATCTTTGGCCCGGAATTCTTGAACGACTTCTGGGGATACTGATGATGCACTTCGCGTCTACACCGAGGTCAACTATCAAAGAACAAAATTCGCTAATAATGGAAACTAAGGACATGTATGATAACGATTCCTTTCTAGAAATTAATTTCTGACTAGAAATTAATTTTCATATTTTTATTCTCTAGATAAGTTTCTAAGCAGAAATATGCATTTGATAACCTTATAAAATTTATGCTTTTAAAATAGAAATTCGTTTAATAATGACACAAAATTTCTCCACCCCCTCCACAAGTAGTGATGGGAGGCGTTTGGCTTCTGACGACCAACAACCGCAGGGGGGTCACCAGTGACCGGCAATCAGTGGCAGGAGGCATGTAGGCAGCAGCCAGCAACCAACGGGCGGCCAGTGGTGAACGATCAGCGATCGGTAGTAGATGGCTGGAGTCCAAGGGCCAGCTATGGGCATCCAACAACTGGTGGTGAGCAATTGGCGGCAGGCATCTGACATACGGTGGTCAGCGGTAGGCATCTGACATCCCACGAGCGATGGGTGGGTGGAGGGCAATGATGAGAGTAAACAACAAGAAGAGTTTTCATTACTCACCTTTGTTCTAGAAATAGAAAAGGTAAATATTTTAACTTATGATTTCTTGTTGAAATCTATTTCTAAAGTAGAAAGTTGTTACATAAATAATTTTTAAAAAAATAAAATTATCTCACCAAACAAATTTATGTCCCAAATCTATTTCAAAGAACAAAAAATAGAGAAATTAAAAAAAAATAGAATGATTATCGTGCGCGCCTTAAGTCACTTACCCTTTTAATGGTGGCAAGAAACTGATTTGTATCAATACCTAACTCTTCTTTGTCCATGTCAACGACGTTCATCTCACGTGATTAACAAAAAAAAAAATCTAAATCTATTACATGAATGTCACTTTAGTTCAAAATCTCAAAATTTTATCATTTAAACATTTTAACGATTTTTTTTTTTTGGCTAGAAAAACCGCTTTGGCCGACAGCCGCCACGTAAACCCCCAGATGACGCTAACGAAGAAACCACCACCCCGGCGCCACACGTCAATCACCTAATAGCCCGCCAGCCCCCTTGCCACTTGCGTCGCAAGGGCTTTGAACTCCTGACCTTCTCTCAAAGGACTGAAGCCTACCTAACGGAGCCATCACAGCCGGTGGTCATTTTAACGATTTGTTAATGTAGTCTTCCGAGTCAATTTTAGCTAGAAATTATTGATGTGAACACCGATTGTCCTGCATAGTCCAAGAGTACCTTGATGGAGATTGAACTTAAATTTTAGTTAATAGTATGACCGGGATTGAACTGAAAAATCAATTATGATGTTTCTTTTCACGTATATTATTGGAGCTAGTATTAAGTTCAAACTCGACGCACAAGAGGTTGATTTCCTAGAAATGAATTAAAGTAGTGATAGTTGGGCTGATAGGAATATGTTGAAAGGTCGGTTTCGATAGTTTTATTTATGAATATGTAACAAAAATGGTTTCTAAGGAATTATAATTTTCATTGAGAAATTTCATTTTTTTCAAAGTGAAGAAAATACCCATTTGCATATAGATTGACACGATTTATAACCATCCATTTTGGAAGTGGTACATATATTGGTGCAAAACATAAAAGCTTTCAAGCTTCAAATACAATAGATTGGCAAGAAAAAAGGAACAAAAATACCTAAATCATTCTTGATTTTCAAAGGACAATACCATTCATTTCTCACTACTACTCTCTTTTCCAAGAGGTAGCTCATAGCTGACTAGATTACACAGAGTGGAAAAAGCAAAATAATTTCTTTTTCCACACCATCCAATATTTTAATTTTGCCTATCACATAAAACACAGAGCCAAATTAACTGACGATCAATCTCCATTTCTTCGTCTCCCAAGCAAACCACGCACAACCCTTAGACAGCAAAGTTGACGACCGACCGGTACGTCTGTCCGGGCTGCCACCCAGCGGGGATCACGTTGTTGGCAACCAGGGTCTTGCCGGAGTCAAGAGAGGTGAGCTTGATCGAGAATGGGGCGCGCAGCTGGCCTGCGCCATCCAACTTCCAAACCGCGCCCCACGACTGTTGCATCGGAAGCCAAGAGTCAGAGTCCAGAGCCTGCTTCAGGTTGACGGCGCCGAGCTCGCCATCCCCATCCTCGTACTCAATTAGCGCAGCGAAATAGTTGGGGTTCGAGCCGGAGTCAACGTGGAATGCCACCTTCGCGCCGGGGAAATTGCACTTTACTCTGCTTGACATTGTAAATATTTGCACATAAATAGACTTTTAATAAGCAAGTTAGACTATTTGCTGATTTGTATAAGTCTGGTGAAAGCAAAGTTTCTCGTTAATTTAAAGCACTTTTCAATGCGTTTTATCTTCCTTTTCTCCCTCTGTGCGTCTGTTAAAATTGAAATTCACTCGAAAGGATCCATAGAGAAAGGATCAACCATACGGACTTTTTGTATTGAATTTGCAGCACCCCAGCGTTGCGAAGTTCATCGGCCTTGCTGGAGCTCGCCATGGCTCCAAAAGCCGTGCCGCTCAAATCGAAGTGAGCAGATTCAGCGACACAAGGGCCACCAGGGCATTCATCAGTTATAACGACCGTCACCGGGTTCCCGGAACAAGCCGCGTTTTCAGTGCATTTCACCTGAAATTTAATCAACAAGAGCTCAAAAGACTGCACTTCCTAACTACTACTAAATAATCTGTTCGAATAGGACAATATGTACCGAGTCAAATAATCTATTTAAATACGAAGAATTTAAACTACTTTTAATGGGAGTCTATAAAGCGTGCCGCAGTAGATGTTTTCATGAATTCTATTCCACGATTGTTAATTTAGGAAAACCATATCTCGTGAACATATATTAACTTTGTCCGTGGCAAATTTTCTCCGATGACGGCGAATATAAAAATAATTCGAGAAACACTTTTCTAGCAAGAGGGAAACCTGGTAACAAGCTCCACATCCTTTGCCTGATTTGAAAAGAGAAGGCCCTCCTGCGGACACCATTGAAGAGAATGGAGCTTGGGCGACCCCACTCCCATACCCACATGCACCACCTACGTACAAAATATCATACAAAGCATATTATATATAAAATATTATATATGTATGTATAAATATATATGTATATTTGCAGATCAGGTGAAATGTGTAATTAGTAGAGTAGTATTGTCTAGCGTTGTACTTGATTCCAGTTTGACCTCTAAGTCTATATGTGTTTGGTACAAAGCCAAAATCAATCACGATTAGGTGACTGACCTAAGCTACTCATATGTCCGAACCGATTTATACTCGAAAGACTTGATAAGTCAAAATTACTGAAAGGCGTGTGATGAGACCAACGGCGCTTGCATAAGAAGATCTTTACTCCAGGTGAATTGACCAAATAAAAATATAATGTCATTCCATTACCATCGCTTCCAGCGCCGTTGGGACTCCCGTACCACGTCGCACCTGCCGGCGACCAATCACCGTTGGACTGAACTTTCGAGATGTTAAGCGATTTGGGGTTGAAGCAGTGAGACGAGTTTATTAGGAGAGAAAGGAGAAGGGCGAGAGGGAAGCAAATCGATGGAGATTGAAGAAGCGCCATGTGATTCTCGAGACACTTTGGTCAGGAGTTTGATTTCTTGCACTCAATTTGGGCGCACAACGGGCGGGTATTTATAGTCAAATTGAGAGCACAAAATTCCACTAAATCGGAGTCCTTGTCGTCATTGGAGAATTTTCGGCGATAGTTTTTGCCATTATTTATTGTTATTTTATATGGTTTGCTCGCACTATAACTTTTCTTGCAAGCTGAATAATCCGACGCAATGATCTCCGTAACTATATCCGCGGCGGATCATATGGGACGTTTTGATGTAAAACAACATGCAAATGCCTTTATAGAAATATTAGAGCGTCATAAAAACAGGCGGTCCCACAAATCTAAGATATCACAGATTTCACACGTTTCGTAGATTTTCTAATTGTGTTTTGATAACTTTCCCTTTATCAATATATTTTTCTTAATTTTGTTATTCGATTTCAATTACTTGGTTATTTTCTAGATGGCGACCTCCCAGTAAATAGGTGCCTAAGATATTGTAATATGCACTTCATTATTCAAAATAAACGTTATCTTTTGGAATCCTTTTCATAATTTTCTCTGCGTCACGTTTGAATCATTGAAGTATGGATTCATGCAGATTTTATGGCAAATAAAGAATTAGCAACAAGGGTCTGTACGCAGATTTTCGTGAGGGTCAACGGAAATAGTTTGGATATCGCACGTATGCGTGCGCATCTCTCAGTACTTCCAAAAGCATTGATCAATCGACATCTACGAATGTCTTTAAGCTAACTGCAATTACTTCATATCATTCTAAAGGCGAGATCTAGCTCCTCTTTTTCTTTGAGATTAGAGAACCAGGCATGCTTCTTAGGCCGGGAGAAGGTTTATCAAAATATGGCAAGAGGCACTTCCGGCTCCATAACATAATTCCACGTATATAGAAAATATAATTTGGGACATTTAATCTTAGTCTTTTTTAATTTCATGCTGACAAAATCTTACATGACTATGGGGAGTAAGACATAAGAAAAAAATCCATCTATCTTTATACTATTTGCATAACATTATCGAAGAGATTTCTCGAGATTTGCATAGTTAATTGAGGCATTTAGGGATTTCCAGCTCAAAAGCTAGAATTCATTTTTTTTAAATCCCACAAAGTGCGTGTAAACTACTCTAGGGCAAGGCCACTTTGCACAAACCACATGTTTAGATTTAACTTATTCATGGGGCATACAAAGTGTTCGGTTGGCCTCTAGGTTGTTAGGCTTGTATGCTCTCTCTCTCTCTCTCTCTCTCTCTCTCTCTCTCTCTCTCTCTCAAAAAAAAAAAAAAAAAAAAAAAAAAAAACCATAATTCTAGTTTTACCAAACTAAAGTTGTCCAATTCTTTGATACAAGAAACTGTTACCCTTAGAATTTTCTGTTGGAAGGTCTAGGTCCACCGTCCAACTTTATCATTGAGAAGCACGGCCACAACTGCAAATCAAGAATTTAGGCATAGTTGGTCTTTTTTTTTTATGTATTCTATGTAATGTTGGGGAACCAGAAGGTTAATAATTACGATGTAACTGTTAGAAAACACAGAAAATATAAGTATATATAGGGGAAAAAAAAAATCTTATCTATAAGAATGCGGTGGTCATGAACCTACCTACGTATGTTTACGGAATTTTTCTTAATGCAATTGAAACTTGCGCACATGTACCTTGACAAGACTATGAACGAAATTGTTTATTGTCAAAAATTTTGGAGGTGATAGAGCGGAAATCTCTCTGATTGGACATCCAATGTCCTCAAGTTTGTCCGGGCATACGAATTTTTGGGGTTCGTCCAAGCGGCTAAGTCTAAAAAGCAGTTATCCACCCGAATAAATATCATCCCATGCGATAGGGACTGCTTCGTTTATATTATTGTCCAACGTCCTCGAGCAGACGATCAAAGTTGACATTTTACCAACAATTTCTTTTGGCCAACACGTTCCTCCAATTGATTGATTAAGACAAAATAGGCACGCATGTTCTAGGGGAAAAAGAGATTAGCTCTCGAATTTATTAATTTATCAAGTTATCATATAGATTCAAAGGTGAATATAAGCGTCACGGGTTAAATTTGATAATCTCCTAAGCTGAAATGTCCGGTCATGTTGTCAATAATATATGTATTTAACAAGAATTGTGAGGTTGACATAGTATATTGCGAGAATTAACTCATTAATGTATGATTGTATCTGAAACAAATAAATAAATAATAGTAAGAAGAGAAGCAAGTTATTCCACGCCGCACATACATACTCCCACGAAATCAGGCGATCCTGTCGCGAATGACTCGATGTAGAGTCTCTAGGGTTTCTACGAGTCACCAGCATTTCAGGACTGCCTGCGGCATCAGCAGAGACAAAAACAGGGCAAAACCCTCGTCACGAAAGCGAGACATGTTCGTTGCTGCAGCCGTTAATGGAGGTTATGGGCCGTTGAAGATCGTCCTCGCACCGTCACTTCAGGTTTAATTTATCAATTTCCGCTCGACCTTTTTCGAAGAAAAAGAGCGACTCCCGCTACGCAATGAGTGGCGAGAATTAGGGTTTCTTCGCAGGCTGAATTTGCGGGCATCGTTTAACACGTCGATGACAAAAGCTCAGATCCGGAGCATCTACGCTCGTTTTGTCTTAATTCGAGGTTGTCCAAAATTTTGCCTTTTAAATCTACAAACTTGACAACAATTGGATGTAATAAGTGTAATTATTATCATTGGCCGGCGATCTAGGGGAAAAAATTTCTCCTTTCGAGAAGTTGCACGACAGTGGTTCGATTTTTTAAATGGATTCGATTTCACTTTCAAATCCTCATATTTCAAAAGTGATGGAAAACGTTCACGTGGGTATCGCCATCAGCCTAATATAAACAGGATTAAGACGTTGATTCTTGACAGGTTACTGGGTTGGGGCCACGTGGTGTCGCTTTCAGAGGGGAGAAAATTTATTGTTCATAAGTTTCTAATCGAAGAAATGCTGACTCCTTCCCAGTCAACATGTCATGGAGAAGAAAGAATTTTAAGAGAAAATTACATTCAAGCGGATTAAGATTAGTTTGTGAAATTGATATATTTTACGTTAAATGTGATCTACTCGTCCTCTGTACATTAGATTAGTACACCAAGGATAAAGTTGATAACCTTTCCAATCATGTGATTCCATGGTGAGGCACTGGACTAACATACATCATGAACAACAAAGAACAAAGATTATAGGTTATAGATTATAAATCAGATGACGTATGTTCAATAATCATCTCTTGTAATATAAATACCTTTCAAATTTGATATTGTGATGCAAATTAGAAACACCCATCTTTTATTGTTCATCACAATATCAAAGCTTTGCCCAAAAAAAAAATCATATTTGAGAGTCATGTCTCAACTTAGATCCCTCATATTCTCCGTTCATGTACCTTTTTTTTGGTGGGGGGGAGAGAGTGGAATTTCGATGATCCTCTGTCCAAAAGTCGCAAATATTAGGTTCACATACGTTAGGCTTTCCTCATTATATCAGCCTCCGTATGGAAGAGTATGGAGCGATAATACATAGAATGTAATTGTACCATCCTCTTGACAATTTGATTTCTAAATAAAACGACTTTTACCCAACTTTTAACCTCGTCGTACGTGATTCAAACCTTCTATTTTGTCTCTATGACTTTCATCTTTACCTTGCTATTGCTTGTCATTGTTACGCTACAACAAAGTGTGGATATGCCTACCCTTTGTTCATCGCGATTTTAGGAAGCCGCCGCTTCCACGACTCTGGAGCTGCGATAAATCCGGAACCGCAATGAAAGACGTTATGCGGAAAGCGCGACGCTAATGCAATTCAAAGGGAAACATTTGACTCGCGCCTAATCTTTGCATTTTGTCCAACCCACCCTAATTATCCACTCTCTCTCTCTCACATCGGGTTTGAATCGTTTGTCATCGAGCTATGTATTTGTCCTTTTTACGCTGAATCGAATTTTATTCTTGATTAACGATGGAAACTCTGGCTCTCAATGCTAGGGGTGTCAATGGTTCGGTTCGGTTCGGTTTTTCAAAAAAACCGAACCGAACCGAACCGTTAAAAAAAACTCTTGAACCGAACCGAATGAGACCGAACTGAACCGAATCGAACCGAAAATTTCGGTTCGGTTCGGTTCGGTTTTTCGGTTTTTAGTTTAGCTTTTGGTTTTTTCTGTTTTTCTTTTCGGTTCTTTTCTTTCATATTTTGGCTGGATGAAGCGGATAAAAAGTTTGGGACGCTCGGAGGCGAGGACGACGGCCATGGATGGCGTGCAGATGCAGGACATGGTGATTACCCGTGCGGGCATTACGAGTCAAACCACTTAAACAACATGTAAAAGCCCAACAAAAACCTCAGCATCTCAGCATCTCTCTCTCATTATTCAAGTTTTATCATCGTTTTTCAAGGACTCCGCGACTTTGGGTGCTGTCTTTGCCTTCGCCAGAGACCCATTTTCTTGGTTTTTTCTTATCTTTCTTCTGCCACCCAAAGTCCAAGGCCCATCTGCTCGCCTTTTCAATCTCGCTGAGACTCCACTGCTTCTCGTCGAAAGACCACTTCTCTCCTCTCCTCCGCGACCGCCCTCCATTGCCCATCAGCTTTTGGTTGTATCTGTTTTTCTTTTCGGTTTGTTTTCAGCCTAAACCGAATGAGGCCAAGACGGATCTGGTTCGGGCATTATGTCGAACATCTAGTGGTTGTCGACCGTTTGGGGGCGTCCGAAGACATCCGAGACAAAAACTCAAGCCAAAATCAACATACAGCAAACAAAAAATGCTCAAGGTCGACTCCGAAACGACTCCTTCACATTAAACACGAGCATAAACAAGGAACAAGGAGTCCCCCCTCGGTTGAAGCAAGACAGGGCAAAACAGAGCATCAAACGGGAAAGTGGTCCAGAGGAGACGAGAGTCGGGAGAGAAAATCAAACCATTAAAATTCGGTTTTATTATCGGTTTGTGGTTCGGTTCGGTTCGGTTAACCAATAAAAACCGAACCAATAAAAAAATATCGGTTTTTAATGAGAACCGAACCAAAAAAACCGAATTTTTCGGTTCGGTTCGGTTCGGTTCTTGACACCCCTGCTCATTCCCATATCCTTTGTCCTTAAGAAACTCATCAACGTAGTTCAATGGAGTACCAGTCTTCTTTAAAGCACGGCAAAACTTATAAATAAAGGAGGGCCTTTGAATTCTTACAAGATTTGCGTCTTCAACGATTTCTTCCTCTTGTTGATGACCAACACCCTATGGACTAGTTGGTGGAGAATGACGCTGCTCAGAATGTTGTGGGCTCTGTTGCTGATTTGGAGACTCTTCTTCCTCGGTGAGATCGAAGTGCGTAGACCCCTCACTCATTCACCGTGGTCCCCTGCTTGCGATCCTCAAAGACTTTCTTGAAGACGACATCTTTCTCAGTCTTTGAAAGATTCCTTGCTTGACTTTCCCAAGAAAGATGACAACTTTTTCGAAGATTAAACAAAGGAAGAAAACAGGAATGGAAGATCGGTGCTTTCTTAGGGTTTTTGGAGAGTAAAGCGAAGAAGAAACCACAGTGCATAAACAGTTAAAAAGAGGCATACGGAACGTCATAAAAGAAAGTAAAAAGATGCATTTTCAAAAATTAACTGTCTTTTTCGAGAAAATAGTCATTTCAAAAATAACTTCTTTTTCGAAAAGGAAACGATGCAATAATCACGTCAATTAAAGATAGCAATAATCAAACACAGTTGATAATCGTACCTTTTCAAGATAAGATTCAAGAGAGAGAATAACTTACAGTCAAAGTCTTGTTTGTTTGAGTCTGAGAGTCTCTAGACTTTAACTTCTTCAAACCTCAAAATGTTGAGTCTGGAACGGATAATTTCAAATTGATTTTTCTTTAAAGGCTTTGTGAATATATCCGCCAGTTGGTTCTTTGAGTCAACAAACTGAATCGAAAATTCTCCATTTTGAACATGATCTCTAATGAAGTGATGTCGAATCTCTATATGCTTTGCTCTTGAGTGAAGAATTGGATTTTTAGTAAGATTGATTGCACTGGTGTTGTCGCAGTTAATCTCCGTGCATGAATTTTCAATTCCAAAGTCTCTTAGCTGTTGTTTTATCCACAGAATTTGTGAACAACAACTTCCAAGAGCTACATACTCTGCTTCTACTATAGAAAGAGCTAATGTAGTTTGCTTCCTTGAAAACCAAGACACTGTCCTGCCTCCAAGTAGTTGACAGGTACCCGAGGTACTCTTTCTATCAACTCTGCATCCGGCTAGATCTGCGTCTGAGTATCCAAGAAGAGTAAAGTCTCCCTTTTTAGGATACCAAAGGCCGATGCTTGAAGTTGAAGCAATGTATTTGATAATACGCTTTAGAGCACTTAAATGAGATTCTTTAGGGTCTGCTTGAAATTTGGCACAAATGCAAACACTAAACAAAATGTCAGGTCTAGAAGCAGTAAGATAAAAAAGTGAGCCAATGATACTCCTGTATAGCTTCTAGTCGACTTTCTTTTCTCCTTCATCTTTGTCTATCTTTAAGGAACTTGACATTGGTATATCAGCCTTTTTGCAATTGTTCAGTCCAAACTTTTTGACAAGATCATTAGCATATTTTCTTTTACGAATAAAAGTTCCTTCCTTCAGTTGTTTCACTTGAAGCCCGAGAAAGAAGGTTAACTCACCCATCATGCTCATTTCAAATTCATCCTGCATAGTTTTAGAGAATTTCTTGCACAGACTTTCATTAGGAGATCCGAATATAATATCATTGACATATATTCGAACTAGCACAAAACTTTTTCTTTCTCTTTTGATAAACAAAGTAGTGTCTACTTTACCTTTTTTATAAAACCGTTTTGAATTAAAAACTTACTCAGCCTGTCGTACCAAGCTCGAGGTGCTTGTTTTAAACCATATAAGGCCTTTTTGAGTCGAATCGAGTCGGTTTCCTTGGGTCTTCAAACCCAGGTGGTTGTTCCACATAGACTTCCTCATGGATGAATCCATTTAGGAAAGCACTTTTGACGTCCATTTGGAATAACCTGAAATTTTTATGACAAGCAAATGCAAGTAATAAACGAATTGCTTCTAACCTTGCTACTGATGCGTAAGTCTTGTCATAGTCTATCCCTTCTTCTTGCGTATATCCCTTGGCCACGAGTCTTGCTTTGTTTCTTATGACTTTTCCTTTCTCGTCCATCTTGTTCCTGAAAACCCATTTAGCACCAATAATAGATTTACCTTTTGGTTTAGGAGTTAACTCACAAACATCATTAATGCTGAATTGCCTGAGGTCTTCTTGCATAACTTCAATGCAGCTTTCATCAGTCAAAGCTTCTTCTATGCTTTTGGGTTCTATTTCAAAAATAAGAGCCACAGCACTAGACTCTTCGCGCCTTTTGGATCTTGTGCGAATTCCTTCATTGATGTCGCCAATAATAAGATCTTTGGGATGACTAGACTTATGCTTCTAGTTGCTGATTAATTTGTCAGATTGATGGTCACTTCCTTCACTTGAATCTTCAACAGTCATTTGTTGCTAGTCCTTCAAAGTCTGAGCTGCTTCCTGAGATTTAGACTTTGTAGAGTCTGGAGCAGGTTCAGGTTCTTCAATATGAGTTTGAATAGATTCATTTTGCATAGAATCTTGGAATTTGACATTCATTGATTCCTCCACAGATTGACTCTTCTTGTTATAGACTCTGTACGCTTTGCTTGAGATTGAATATCCAAGGAAAATGCCTTCATCTGATTTTTCTTCAAACTTGCCAACTCGATCATTTGCATTTTTCAATATAAAACATTTGCATCCGAACACATGAAAATATGAAATAATAGGCTTCTTTTCTTTGAATAATTCATAGGGGTTTTTTCTAGAATAGGCTTTAGAAAAACTCTATTGATAATATAATAAAGCGTAGAAACGCTACAACCCAAAATCGTGAAGAGATGTTGCTTTCAATTAAAAGAGTTCTAGCCATTTCTTGAAGTGATCTATTCTTTCTTTCCACAACTCCATTTTGCTCTGGAGTATATGGAGAGGAGAACACATGCTGAAAACCAGATTCATCACAAAATTTTGTAAAATCTTGATTTTCAAATTCACCTACATGGTCTGTTCTTATACTTGAAATAACATACCCTTTTCATTTTGAACCTTCTTAGCAAATTTTTCAAAATAAGAGAAGGTTTCAGACTTACTTGCTAGGAAATATACCCAAGTAAATCGTGAGTAGTCATCCACAATTACTAGGCAATATTTCTTACCTCCAATGCTCTGTGTTCTAGTTGGTCCAAAGAGATCCAAATGCAGAAGCTGCAGTACACGGTTAGTGGAAACTTGATTTATTGGTTTAAAGGAATTTCTTACTTGTTTTCCCAATATGCATGGTGTACATAGATCAGACTTTTAGTATTATAAATTAGGTAGACCACGAACAAGCTTCTTTGCTGAGATTTTAGCTATCTGCTTCATATTAATGTGCCCAAGCTTTCTGTGCCATAAGCTTGCTTCGTCTTGGATTGAGATTAGACATTGCGATTCATCTGGTTTCACATCCAAGAGGTAGATATTTCCATGTCTTCGACCCATGAATGACTGAGTAGAGTCTTTACTGGTTCCTGAACATATTCCCTCTTAAAAGTAGATTTTGAAACCAGTATAACACAGCTAACTGACACTGAGCATATTGTAATTGAGTCATTCAACTAAAGAAACATTGCTTATTGTGAGGTTTCCAATCTTTACACCAAATGAGACTTTTCCACCATTATTCCACTATTATTCCTTTGCTATTTCCTCCAAATGAGACTTTTCCACCATTCACTTGAACAAGCTTTATGAAGTAATTTGAATCTCCTGTCATATGTCTTGAGCATCCACTATCCAGATACCATTTTACCTTTTTCTTGATAGTGACCTGCATTTAAAAAGAAACTCAAACTTTCTTTGGTACCCATATTTTCTTGGGTCCATTGGAGTTAGTATGACATGCGGTTTTTGCCCATACTTTCTTAACAGGTTTCCAAACCATAGGACATTCTTTTTCAAAATGATCTGCACTATTGCACTTTGAACATCTGAGAGCATTACGACCTACTGGTTTTACAAAGATCTTTTTAAAATGATTTTTGTAAGTATCTCTTGTGGGTCTTTACTTAATTCTTTCTTTCACCTTTGGAAAATCAATTAAATGAATGGTTTCAGCAGTCATTCCCAAACCAGATTTGTTGAAATAAGGTCTTTGAACAGAAAGAATTTTTTCCAGTTTTTCAGATCCTATAGAAAATTTTTTAGAAATATTTGAGATATCATTTTTCAATAATGCATTTTCTTTTGAAAGATTATCTTCACTTTCTCTAAGAGAAGAAACATAGAAAGATTATCTTCACTTTCTCTAAGAGAAGAAACATTCATGTCTAAACATTTCACCTTTTCTTTCAAAACATTTTCCTGTTGTTTTAGAGCAGAATTTTCTCTTTTGAATTCGGAAATCTTTTTAAGATAAGTTTTAAGACTAAAACACAACTCATCAATATATTTAGAAACTTTAATAGGGATTTTAAAGTTACTCACCTCAAATTCACTGTCTGAATCTGATTCTGTCTCGGAGTTTGAATCTGAATCTGATTGTGCCATTAGACATATATTGGCATAATTATCATCACTTTCTTCACACTCTGTATCACTCCAGGTTTTTGCTTTAAGAGCCTTTCGATACTTTTTAGATTTTCCTTTCTTCTTCCTCAGAATAGGACAGTTGGGTCTGATGTGTCCCTTTTTCTTACATTCAAAGCAGACTACATCTTTGTTTGATTCATCATCCTCAACAGACTTAGTATGTTGCCTTTGAAAACTTTGTTTCTTTGGATTGAATCTTCTTCCTTTTCTGTTCAGCTTTCTGAATCTTCTTATCATGAGAGCAAACTCCTCATCATCCATATCATCTTCAGAATCTATAACATCAGAATCATCATTGGATTTTAATGCAATGGATTTCTTACCTTTAGGGTCTTCGTCTTCATTGATTCGTTCCACTTCATAAGACTGAAGAGTCCCAACCAACTCATCAACAGATAGTGGCATGATTCTTTGGGTCTCTCTGATTGAGGTCTTTATGTGATTCCAATACTTGGAAAATCCACGCAGTAGCTTGTTTACCTTCATGAGATCAGAAATTGGTTGACCTTGATTTTCAAGACCATTCACGATTTATGTAAAACGACTAAACATGTCAGTTATAGATTCTCCTGATTTCATTTTGAAGGCTTCATATTGACCGAGGAGAATGTTGATTCTAGTCTCTTTCATTCGATCGGTTCCTTCATAGGTAATATGTAATCTATCCTAGACTTCTTTTACTATAACACAAGAAGATATTCCGTTATATTCAGTAGGAGATAAAGCACAATATAAAGAATAAATTGCTTTTGCATCAAGAGCTTGTCTCTTGATTATCTCTTCTTAAGTTATTTCACTAGACTCAACAGTATCTTTTCCTCTCTCTGAGACAGGTGCAGCTTTAGGAATGATTCTTTTTTCTACAACGTCCCATTCTAGAGGATCCTTTGATCTTAGGAACGCCTTCATCTTGTTTTTCCATATGTTGTAATCATTTCCATCAAAGTAAGGTGGTCTGGTAGTACTTTGCCCTTCTACCAACCCTGGAGCCAACATACTAGCCATGGATCTTTAACTCTGAAGTAAAACACTTCAAACAAAGTGAGTACACAAGCTCTGATACCAATTGAGATAGCTAGTATAAGCACCTAGAGGGGAGGTGAATAGGTGTAAAAACAATTTCTCGAGAAACGACAGCGATACTAGGCAAACGATAGAAAGGAAGTTCTCTTTTGATTAACAAAATGAATTACGATCAAAGTAAAGTAAAGAGTAGGGAAGAGAAAATTAAACACAAGGTTTATAGTGGTTCGGCTTATTCCAAGCCTACGTCCACTCTTTCACACTGACAGCCCACCGGCTGGATTTCACTATGAACAAAAGAAATGTTACAACACAGTTCTCCCTTGATTCCACAGTGTAGATATTCTACCACACTTCCTCAAGGTTTCTCACGAATATAGACTCTCTTTTGCGTACAAGATTTCGCTCAAATGAATTTACTAAAAAACAAGGAGCTTCAGACTTTGGAATTCTTCTATCGTGCACCTCCTCGAACAACTAGAATGTCTTCCTTATATACTCATTTATGCCATCATACCTGTTGGCACTTACCAAAGGAATTCCTCCAATCTACACGTTGGACGGAATCAATTAGGAAGATCATTCGAGCTATTAAAGGAACATGTCGATAGCCCATCAATCATGTTCGCCCATACAATCAGGATCTCGGTTTCCATAAGTAGAACCTTCCAAGAATATTTCGCCAATCATCGGATCCTTAATCTCCGAATCAATCATGATCAAATAAAGGATTCCGTTATGTCATATCCAGCCAAGAGATCTTCTCCAGTCGATAAGGTCACATCATTAATGAAACATCCAGTTCTTGATAGCCTTTCTTCAACGGATTAGAAACTGTCAATGAGAATAGACTTTGAGTCTTGAGTCTGGCTGTCCGGAGGTCTTCAGACTTTAAATAGCAGAGTCTGCAAATCTTCAGACTAGACTGATGGAAACGTTTTGTCAGCTTCAAAACACTTCAAGAAGATTTCTCCAACACTACTGAGTTGATTGATCGATGATTCGATCTGTCTTGATGTGTTGAAATGATTGGTTGAAAATGTCAATTGTACTAACTTGCAGGAAGAACAGAGACAATGATAAGACCTCCGACTTGTGATTGTGCTTAGGCAGCCCTCGAGGTGTATTTTCTTTCTAGTCGGGCCTTAAGGGGTAGAACTCGCTGGGACATTGTTTCACCCCGTTGTGGGATAACATTTTAGGTCCATAGATGGCAGCTTGTGAGTTTTTTGGACGACCTAAGAAGGTTACAGAATAGACCTCTTACATTCCGTTACATGGGAACCCTAGGGACTGGACCTATGAGCTGGTGAGGTTCATAGTCTGGGTCGACACGGGTCTCACCCATAAGGTGCCTCATCGATACAAGTCATGGTATCGCCAGGCTCAGGATGGCTAGAGAAAGGGTCCCATACCGGAGTCTGAGATACCTCGGTATATTCTAGAGGTCGCTTTTGGAAATGGCACAGCAGATCCTCCTCAAGGCTCGGTCGTAAACGCGGTGGACCCGATTTTTGAAATACCAGAGTCCCCGGTGCAGTCTGCTAAAGGCTCCAGTTGGAGTGTGGAGGGAGACGACGAGGAAGACAAGGACCCGTAGTGTTGTGAAACCCCCACCCTTGTTTTTAGACTTGTTTTTCTTAGACTGGCTTGTATTATATATGACATGACTAGTATGTTATGTGTATATAAGTGTGATGTTGGTTTTCAAAATTATGGCCCTACTTTCCTATCCCATATTATTGTTATCTGGGGATTTTTAAATTGCTTCCGCATGTGCATTAAAAGGAATAGGTCAGCGATACGTCCTGAGACGTCGCTATTAGTTAACCGCAAAAGGATGGGCACGCGCTCGGAGGATCGGGACGTGACATCAGAGGGGTCCAACTAGATGCCTAGAGGTCAAAGAAACAATTGATAACACCTAATTAACCCATAACTCAATTGTTTAAGTTTATTTAGTAGTCAATGGGCTCAAGTTATGAGCCCCGCCATAGATCTCCCCATTATGAAGGTATTGCAATTCTGCAACGCTACAACCCAATAGCAAGATTAAAGCCCATAGTTGATTGGTGAACCCCCAATGTATATTGGTATCATATACTCAACACGGAATTTTATGCATCTATAGTGTTGCCAAGCACAGTTTGCCATCATGGTTTGGTCCAAGAGGGGACCATTTGTCAAAGGCTTGTTCTTACCTATTGGTGATGATTAGAGATTTGAGTTGAGATTTGTTGGTGGAAAATAATATCAGACTTGGATTGATGAAAAGTTGACCCAATGTGATAGAATCATATGTGTGGGAGTGAATGTCAGTGCACATATGAGTGGTGCAAAGAAAGAAGTCTCGCATCAGATGTTTTTAGCTTAAAGAAATAATTGATAATTCTCAATTGGCCATAATTCAATACCTTAAACTTTTGAGTGAATATGAGTCATAATAAGATGCCAATGGACTTGAGTTACAGGCTTTTTTTGGGATCTATCCATTATGAAGGTACTGGATTTTTGCGTACTTCCCCTAACATGTTCACTTCATGAAGCATATTGAAGAATCATAAATTAAATAGTGTACTTGCGCATGCTTTGCATTGATTTTATATTTCAAGAAGCCATTAAAAACTCCTCTTCTACTTTGTCACACTCAACTCATTTGAAAATATAATAATATATTTTTTAGAGTTATAACAACGACAATGACCATAAAACTTAAATAGTTAGAGAAAATACCACACAAAAACCATACTGATTGTTTATTAGATAATATGCCTTAATATGTCTTGTTTTACTATAATTGAGTTTATCATGGACTAATTTTGTTTTTGATTGGACACTATTAATCGAAATTTTTAAGCAATCATCAATCTTTAATTAAGTAAAATTAACCGTAATATTTTATTCTACTACATTTATTTTGGATTAGTTCAAAATAATTTTTAACATTATAATGTAATTATCATTGATAATAATAATTACCTATAATTTTTGTATACATAACACATTGTGTACAGTATATCAACTATGTTGTTATAGATTGGTCTAATTCCTTATATTGTGTTTCACATAGCGTTAGTCTATTTTGCTACAACTTTTATTGCGTGCAACAAATCAATTTTTCTCCTCTGTTATTGTATAGATGTTTCTGTCCATATTTTCATTCTACAACATGACATTTCCTCCCTACTAGAATCAAATTTACTTGAATTTGTAAATATAAATATAATTTCACTCATGGAGTTAATTTTATTTCTCATCACTTTCAATATAATTAGATATATACTATACTTATGATATTCTTCTCTTGAAAAAATATTTGTTAAAGAAAACAATCATCTTCATCACATAGTTGGTGTACATAGTCTATTCCCCTCCTCATACAAAATATCATAATATAATAAACTCTTTGTAATTAGACTGAAACTTTTGTCACTATATAATCAAATATTCGTAATAAGATTGAAGCTTTCAAGAGATTTTCCGGTAAATTTTACTTTTCTTGGGAAGAATGTTAAAAAAAAAATTTAAAGGAATCCTTTCCTTAAATTGAATGCATTTAATGTTCAAGAGGCAGTTTTAGTGTAAGATAATAGATTCTAATGCACTTAAAATACTTTAAATTGCGAATTTTGGGAACTTTGGAGAAAAATGACGAAGGATTTATGGATGTCGAAACGGCAGTCCATGGACAAATAAGGGTCCGTTAAAGTCGAGAAATACAAACGCTTTTGCGAAGAATCGGTCTAGAAGAAATAAAAGGGGGAGGAAATGCGTGCGTTGAAGACGTGAGTCCGTCACGAGGAAGGATACATCAATGAGAGCTTCGATAAGCATCTTTACATTATTCTTGTTATTTAAAAAAAAAAAAGAGAAAAATAGATATATTAGCTGGAAAGAGAAGAAGTTATAGACAGATATTTTCAACGCAATGTTCCTTTTTTTCAGCCATGAAAGCCGGATTAACTTATCGGACTCAAGAGTTTTCGAGTTGAGTTGGATTGAGTCGGCCCAACTCGACAATTTTATTTTATTTTTTTTTAATATTAAATGGATAGCATGTAATTTTCCATATTTATTAGTCAAGATGTTGGTGAATCACATTATTCTATGCACCGTTCGATTAATGGGCAAAGCCTAATTCTCAAATAAAACAGTCACAATATGTAGTTTTAAAAGAGATCCTACATAATCAAAGCATGATATTAGCGATTTCAACCTGAAATTCCCTAAATAATATGACAACAAATATTTTTCTCTAACTTATATATATAACTAAGTTTATCAGGAAAAGAATTTTGAGAATAACAAAGTTACCTAGTTGTATATTTATTGTTACGGTGAAGTACATCTGTCGTATGAAATCTTTTTTTCATTCTAAAAGAAATTTTCTTTTTTAAATAAGGCCTTGAAATTTTAAGAAAATGTAACTAAAATTATTTTCTTAAGCCAAAAGCATACTAAATTTTTTTTTCATTTCATTTTTCATTAATTGACTAATCATATCAAGGTAGCATCTCAACCTTTAAAGGGGCAACTTCGTACACGTGCACGTCACCTAGGACCGTAACCAAGGCGAGTCCCTTAAATTTGGGAGGACAATAACATAGAATTTCTGTTTTTTGATATGCCGATAAATGGGATCGCTTTAGAAGCTGACTCTCTGCCGCAACAATTGATTTAATTGTCACTTATCTTGCGCAACGATTGAAACGTGTGTGGTTTCACCAAAGAGAGGGTCGCTTGCGTATCAATCTCGTCCACAATCAGTGATTCTATAGAAAAAATTCAAGAAATTTAACACCTTGCATAAGAAAGCAAAGTCCAAGATATTAACAAACAAGTAACAAAATAAATTTCGCCTCTTATAGCCACGTTTGTACTTCCCATTGAGGTCACATAAGCCATCATATATACCTGTCTTGTTTCGTGAACATTTCAGAATTCTAGGGCAAATTGTCACAATCACATATCATATTGTCACAAACGAGAGGTTTTCAAACCCAACCGATCAAAGAGATAACCTAGATGATTAACAAGACTTGAAATGTCTTTGGCTCACGGTTTTGATGAGGATTCTAGAAATTCTAGTGATGGTTTTGGAGATGTATACTTGCATTCAAGGTATTTCTTGTATTTAATAGGATTGATGGTGGTGTATAAATATTAGTTGAGGAGAGTGGATCTCCATCGTTTGATCAAGAAATTATCAATGGTAGCAATTGAAATGCCTCATGTATAAATAGGGTGCTCTCTCTATATTCTCACCTAGAACTTCCCTAAACACTTTTCTCTACGATCCGACTAGACTGGTGAGCAAGTGAGCGATACATTGGCCCTTTACAATACGCTAAAAAGGGAGGCCCCAAGAAAGAGAAACATCATGAGGAAGTCCGTCATCCTTACCGTGTTCGCGCTGGTTCTTATCTCCGGTTTGGTCGATCTCTCGAAAGGTACATTCATCGTTTTTTATCTCGAATTTTCAGAGAAAAATGATATATCTCATTTGCCCATTTTGCGAAGTGAAAGCTCGTTACAAGCACATGGATGAAAAAGGATAATTTTCGCAACCCTTAAGGGACAAAACCTCTAGAATTTGACTCTAGTTTTTTCTTATGTTCGTTCGATTATCCAGGAGATCCTTATTTCTGCCGGAAAGAGAAGACGTACGACGGTGCGTGCAGCAAAGACGGGAGATATCAGTGCGCTCTCAAGTTCCTGAACGATTTAGGGGCTAGAGCGATGCCGCAGAAGTGCATCTGTACACCGAAAGGAACCAGCCGGCAGCTTTGCAATTGCCTTGTGGTTTGCCGGGATAATGTACCTGCCAAACCCAATGCTTAGCTGTCTATTGCCATTTATTTGTAGATGCCAAGTTTGCACCATCCTATTGAGATGGATCAGTGCTTAATAAGAGTTGCATTTAGTGTCGGTAACAAAGTTGGTAAAGTCATTTTATGTAGTAGTTGGTAAATTGAGATGTCCGTAAAAAAGGTTAAAAAAGATCTAAATGAGATGAGAGCTTCTTCTTTTCTTTTTTTCGTAAGATAAGAGAAGCTGGTTAATCAAAGAAAAAAGGTTACTTTCTCAAATAAGAAGTATTAATGCAAAACTAGTTGTTGAAATCGATCGATGCTTAATAAGAGTTGAATTAGCGTGGGGTTCATTCCACATGCTTCTTAATGCGGTAGGGGTCCGTTTACACAAATTAATGATGAGGGAGAGCATGTGGCGATTAACGTGAAAATAAGTGTTGGTGAGTATCTACCTACCTAACAATTTCATGAAATCGATAATTTTTTGTAGTCGGTAAGTTTCAATTTTTGTGCCAATTATCAATTTATACTTGCATAAATTTCAAACATTTCGAATGTATTAGCTCTTATATGAATTTATCAATCTAAATTAGATTAACTGACAAACTTTGGCATCGTCAATTAATAACTAGTTATTGAGCTACCTAGTCTTATTTGAGTAAATTGCCAACTTTTTTTTTTTTTTTTTACTTTATTGATTTCTTTTATTAAGTTACCTAACTTTATTTGTTTTGGTCAGTAACACCTCAAAAATTTACTATCTTTTTTAGAGTTTACCAATGTAAATTAGTGTGACTCGCCGCCTTTTATCCTATCAATTTACAACCTAATATTGGATTACTAGGTCTCAATTAAGTTACTTATTGATGTTAATTTTTATTTTTTAACTTGCCAACTTTTCTTGTCATTTAAAAACTAGTGTTCCTCTTTTTATCATCACCTTAGATATACCATCTCATTTTAGAAACATTTCGAATGTAAGTACATGGAGCGCTTTTGTTTTGTGAACAATGTTTACCTTCGATCAGATTAAATTCTCGGGTTATTTTCAAGTGTGTCGGCGGGACATAGAGCAATCGGTCTTCATTGATTTATCTCAAAGCAACTGTGCTTCTGATGGTGTGATTAGCGATTTTTGTGGATTTACTCTGGTGTGCTCTTGGTTTTGTGAACAGGGATTAGTATTTGTTTGCATAGTGTGTCTAACCCTTTGTTTTGGTGTCACGGATCCTCAAATTTCCCAGTGATTGTCCTCACTACAATTCGATGTTCTTCATCAGCTCATTTTGTTTTGCTAACCTTGGGTAATGAAAACATTTTAGGAACTATGGATGCAAAGCAGCGCAAGCCTCGTAGACTGTTGTAGGTTTATATTGGCATTATCCTTAGGATGTTATGCCATTCCTCTATCTGATTGTCAGCTATTAATAAGCTTATTATGAGAAATCCAATCCTATCTGTCATGCTAATTGTGGCTTTCTTTGGGTACTTATGTTAAATTTCTACTTCCGGTTGGCCCTTAATATCAGACATTTCATTTATTCTTTATCTTTGATAGTTTTTAACATGGTGAATTAATCGTTATATGACCAGGAAATTTATTTATAAAGGTATCTATGTGGTATAGAACGTATGTAAAGAGAAAAATTATGTTTGCAATGATTCGCTTTTGTTTTGCTTTCATTGATTGTGTTTATGGTTTTGTCTTGAGGGTATTTTAAACTTATAATTTGCCTTCCTTTCGTAATGTGTACATTTCTAAAGTGACCCTGAAGTGGTTGCATGGATCTGCCAATGTGGTGGTAATGGGCAAGTACGGCCTATCCAAGAGCCTATGGAAAGGGGAGTGTGATCTGGAATCTTGAAGAACCGGAGCTTGTTGCTCCATCTATTAAAGTATTTCATGCCGGAACTGCTTTCGTCTCAGATGGCAATTTTGTCGCAGCCGGAGGTCACGTTCCTGGGTCACTCACCACCAGGGGATGAAACCAGAAGAAGCGCACGAAATAGCTTACCAAGCAGTTGAAGCTATCAACTTGCCCGGAGGATTCTGCCAGCATGACATTGCGTGGAGAGCACTTCCAAAGAAGCAATCTGCAAAGCAAACTAAAGCTAATGTTGACCAGGCAGGGCATGACATTTTGTACCGACATGGATGCCGCAACAGTTCATTGGGACATACGATATCATTTATCAGTATGGTGGGATAGACTGGCGATCCTCATCGTCACTGATGGTCTGATCAAAGAGTTCCATATTGGAGCAGTGGTTTACCGATCTGTAAGTATAGGCAGAGTATCGAAGGTACATGAAAGGAGCGAGACCACTTCCCGAGTTTGGATTTCAGATTTGTCCCTTGGCGAAGGCAACCATCGGGTGGCTTTGCAATACTAGAGAAGGATGTCCTATCCTGTCTTGATTGGGTGGTTAACCTTCCATCTTCTTTAAGAGAGTTACTTGTATCAGTCATGGATAAAAACTATGGATGAGTATGGTCTAAATGGGTGGGAACCGAAAACTTACTTCAAGAACCGGTCTAGAAAAATTGGAATCCGGAATTACCCATTGGTTCCTTGAACCTACCTAAGAACCAGATTGTCGATTCGGTTAAGTTGTTAAGTGAATCCATGGAACCAGTCCTCAATTTATACAAAATTGCATTTATCAATTTATACCATCACACTCACTTCAAAATTGTCAAAGCACCACAAAGGGAAATGTATAAACAAAGAAATACATGTTAAGATTTGAATAATAAAGAACTAGGCAAAGACTACATTGTTTGATGCACCTTTGAAGCCTTCCGTCTGATAACTAAAACTAAAGGCTTAATATGTACAAAGCCGTGCAAAGCTATTAACATATTAACTTGGTCCTCCGCATCGTATGAACAAGACAGAAACAAAGCAACTTAAGAAGAGTTGCAAAAGGCGTGAAAGAAAGTGAGTATATATATATATATCAATTTAGTCCCGATGAGCATTTTTACATCTAGAATCGAAGATTAGAACGGTTCCCATGAAAAACACCAATTCTAAGCTAATTGGTCCGCTTTTGAGCCGTTCTCAACTCCTTTACATACCTCTAAAAAAAGTCGCCTTAACCATCATTGAAAGTTGGAAAATTCACTCTTAAGTATATCGGTGATGTAAAAAAGATGATCCAAACTGAAATTGAAACCGAATAAATAAAAAATTCCGTGTCTTTTCGATGCGGGTTTTATTTCGGTTCGGGCAGTAAGTACAGAAGAAAACTACCATGAACACATTCATAAACTTGTTTCCAAACCTATCAACACATAAAGGAGGAAAACCTAAAAGCATCTCCGCCGCCATCCACTCATCCGCCTCCGCCTCCGCCTCCGCCTCCTCCCCTCGCCCGTCTCCGCAACCATCTCACCTGCAGCCTCGCCGACCTGAACTCCCTCCCCCATCAGCCTGCGGTCGCGTACCCTTCGGAGCAGCGTCCCCTCGATGGGGAACTTTGTCCGGTTATTCTGTCGTGTCTATTGTGGCCGTGGTCTCTGCCGTCATCCTCATTGCCTCTGCCCGTGTTTATGTTGTCCCCCCCGTCGCTGATGTCTGTGTTGTTACCTTCATCCTCGATCAACTCTGTTGACTCTGTGAAGTACGAGGTAGGATACTCTCTCTCTCTCTCTCTCTCTCTCTCTCTCTCTCTCTTCAGAGTAAACTGCTTGTTCTCGGTTGAATTGTAGCTTAGATGGGCTTACTAGCATGTCGTTTCTTTGTCTATTTGCGATTGATTTTAGAGATCCTCTGCTTGCCAACTAGAGTGCTCTTGCAATTTTCCAGATTTTTCCTTTTATCATTCAACATGAATGTTCATTTAATCAAAATTTTTCTGTTGTTAGATGCTGCACCCATTCTTCAAAATGTTTACTACCCATTTATGTTTTGGTTTTCCATTTTTCGAGCTCTAAATTGAGTACTCTGCCGTGACTGTTAGGGGTGTGCAACGGGAACTGCCCGAACCGAGAACTGACCGGACCGGACCGAACCGGTCGGTTTTGGGCGGTTCCCATGGTCGGCGGTCCGGTCCCCGGTTCCTAATCTTGGAACCGGTGGCGGTTGGTCCGGTTCCCGGTTTCAAGGTGGGAACGGACCGAACCGGACCGACCGGACCGAACCAATTTTTTTATATATAATTTATATACATATAATTAATAAAACATATAAACATGATAACTTATTGCAACCAAAGTTGCAATTTGAGGTAGCAACCTCTTATGTGGCCAAGAGACCATTAAAACCCTTTTTGTTACACTTTTATTTATAGAAAAAATCTCCTTGTTAGTTTCGATGTGAGATTAAGACTTCAAGAGATCCCGTGAATCACACGAGTGAAGTTTGAATAATTTGCACGTGAAACACGTGTGATTAGTTTTGTTGAATTGCCCGAGAATCGAATTGGATTGATCGGTTGAGAGCGCAATTACTCTTTAGTTCTTTATTGCAAAAAAGTAGAGTCGATTTTTTTGGACCGGACCGGACCGGACCAGAACCGATGGTTGGTCCGGTTCCCGGTCCTAGGACCAAACGGTCCGGTCCACGGTTCGCAATTTTGGGAACCGGTGCTCCCGGTCCGGTTCTCGGTTCCAAGGTGGAACCGGACCGAACCGGGAACCGATCACCCCTAGTGAATGTTGCTGAACCTGAGCGTATATTGGGCAAGTAATGCTGTTTTATCTTGTTTTGTCTTGTATCATTGAATGGGTTGCTGTGAAGTCCAAAATATGCCATGCCTTGACACACCAAAGATCTTTTGCCTATATGAATGCCTAATGAGGTGCTTAGTTACCAGAGAATTACAGGATCACAGCTTAGAGTTTTACTGAACTTATGCAAGATTGTTTATTAAAAAATTTTGCTAGCTGCACAGAGTAGCGGTGGTAGCCATGAATTTCTGTTATGTAAACATGAATGTGAAATATTTTTTCAGGATTGCTAGATGACTTTGATGAGAGATTTCAGCTATTGGTGAAAAGAATCCACTCAAAGTTCTTGATCTGTCACATAACACTTGAGACATGATTGTTATGAGTTATACGTGGAAGAAAGAAGTAAATTGAAGAATTATTTTTCCGATACATCTTCTAGATGTTGTCTTACCACTAACATATGCTATGTCTCTCACTTATCATATCGTAGATGCTGATTGGAAGCAGCAGTTAAAAAGTCAGATCTCTAGTCACTTTGCTGAGAGGTTATAGGAAAAACAGTTGAGAAGTGCTTAATTGGTCGGGGATTCAGAGGGTTTTTTCAATCATCTTGGATAATGCAAGCTCAAATATCTTGGGATTCTACATGTGAAAAAAGAGACTTGAACTCTTGAAACTCTCTAGTATTGAGAGGTGAATTACTCCACTTGAGGTGTTGTGCTCATGTATTGAGTTTGATTGTAAGAGAAGAGATGAAAGATAGAAATGATTCCATGGTTAGAACATCATGTGGTGGGTGAGGTCTTCTCATGCTCAGATGAGATGGCTCAGGAGTTGCATTGAGCTAGAGAATGTTGAGTACAAGAGTTTTGTCTGTTTGGATATTGAGACTGTTGGAACTCAACACATATGATGTTGGATCCAGATTTGGTGTATTGGAAATTCAAGATAGCAAACTTGCAGACCTTTCCAAAGCAAAATTATGTCACTAGTAATGATTGTGTGTCTATGGGATTGATGATTGATGGACATTGTGAGATTGAGGAATAAAGAATGCACAAAATGGCCAAGAGAATGAAGAACAAATTCAATAAGTATTTTGGTAATGTGAACAACATTAATCTTACTTTATTCATTGCTTGCGTACTTGACCCTCAACAAAGTGGAAATATGTAAGATGATTGATATGAAAGTAAGCAGGCAGAGACATTAGGAGATAAAAGTAACATCTCTGATGTTATTGTACAAGCAATACCACACTGATATATGCCCCCAAAGCAACAAATAAGGGGTTGAGGTCAAAAAGTACGAGGATTATAAGCCTATCAAAGTTTCTTGTAGTTGGTGATGACATTGTGACGGCGAAGTACTGTATCCAAATGGGACGACAAAGTTTGGAAAGAAAATCTGAATTTAATAATTGTTCAAAGAAAGCATGAGAAGTTATGGGCCCAACTTTGATATCTTAAATTAGTGGAAAGTGAATGCTTCGAGATATCCTATTCTCTCTTTCACTGCTCGAGACATATTGGATGTGCCCGTCAACTGTAGCATCAGAGGCCACATTAGTACGAGACGTTTTTATGTAGCTCCTTGAGCCTGAGTGTGGTAGAACTCTATATGTGTTCAAGATTATATATAATATATGCCATTCACTTTCAATTGAGGATGACTTGGAAGACCTTGAAAATTTTGAATCAGGTAAAAATAAGTTTTATAGAGTGTTTATTCCCTTCTATATCGTGATGGTTACTTTAGTTTTCAATTTAATGCAGAGTTCTCAACTCCAATCATGGAGCCAAACTCGATGGTAGTTTCTCTTGATGACTAATGAAGTTGCGGATTGGTACATTTAATCCCATTTCTTATTTTTATTATGAATTTAGTTCTTGGTTCAATGTATACTGGTGGACTATGGTCATTTGCTTTCATTAGTATTTCTGCGTCACCATTTATTGTTGGTTATCTTCAATGGTTTGCACGTGTGTTTTTACAGTGGGTTAAAGACTTGCTCGATGAACACTGGCTCTTTAGATACTTGGAACCAGAAAACTGTCAGTTGCCATACTTTGAGAACAGTGCCTTGTTTCGATTTTTTTAGTGATGACTGATGGACATAGCTCTGAAGTCGTCTTCTTTGGTTATGATATCAGGAAAAGGAAGAGCTTAAACAGAGAATCGAATCCCATTTCTCATTGGCGGTGCAACCAAAATGTCTGGAGCAATGGAAGAGAAGTAGGATATCTTGAAGAATTTACTTTCCACCAATTCAACATATCAAAGTCAAGGCTGTGACATTCACATGCATCATCTAAATACTATCCAATTCAGATTTTTCTTTCGGATTGTATTGTCACGTTTGGCAAAGGCACTTCGCAGTCACAATGCCAGTACCAACTAGAGGAGTCTTCGACACGCATATCATCCTTATACCTTTTTACCTCAACCCTCACTTGTTGCTTCGAAGGCACACCAATTTGGTATTGCTCAAATGGCAACGTTGGAGATGTTGTTTTATCTTGTAATGTTTCTATCAGCTAACTTTCATAAACATCATTGATTAAATGTCTCACATATTTTTCACTTATGTTGAGGGTCAATTATGGAAGCAATGAACAGAGTAAGATTGATGTTGTACATTGCTAAAATACTTACTGTAACTGAATCTGGTCTTCGTTATCTGGTCATTTTACTACAAGCCTATGTTCTCATTCTCACAGTATCCATCAATCATAGCATGAATGACGTAGAAATCCTTAATACAATGTTTACTATTGAATAAGAATCACAAACTTTTAAAGTTGTATCATGGAGCAAATTCAAAAAAGGAAGAAATTGAAGGAACAATCTATAAGCACTCGAACAAAGGTTAGTAATTTCATATAGTAGTTGGTAGATATTGAGGTGTTAGCAAGAAAGATTTAAAAAGGGGGGTTACTATTAAAAAAAGGGTTAACTAAGTAAATGGAAAAGGTTGGTAACTCACTCTAAATTAGGTTGGTAATCTTTAGAAAGAGCTAGTAATTAGAGGAGTGATAATCAATTTAAATTAAGCCTATAGTGGACGAAGCTAAATTCCTGTTGGGCTCTTTTGAAGATATCTCCTTGGCCCATTGTCGTCGATCCGCAAATTGTGTAGCAGATTGGGTAACTAACCCCATAAAATGAATTCCTTGTCCCATTCTTGGGTAGTCCGGCCTCCCAGCATCTTTGGGACTTGCTTTGTTTGGATGCCCCGAAGGATCTTTTGTTTAAGAACTCTTAAGTATTAATATTATTATCTTGTTTTCGACAAAAAAAAAATTAAAAATTTAGTGAATCGAAAATTTGATCAGATAAACTCAATTGGCATAAATCTAAAAAGTTTAAAATTAAATAAGTCAAATTGAAAAAGTTTAGAACTGAATTGATGAAAATGTAACAAATTTAAAACTTTTTTTGGTACTTTTCTAATGTCTTATAGTGGGAACATTTGATCCTTTTCGATTCAACAGCTTCCACTTCTAACATTTTCAAGACATATAAATCACAGAGGAAACGAAATGTTCACGGAGATGGCAACGGGAGCGTGTGGAGGGACCAGGGGTCGCAATACCTTAGCCTCTCGTCCTCAATACGTTCGTAGAGATTCATAATACAAATTTAATTTTATCATCGTATGATTCGACCAAAGGCTCGGTCGAAGCCTAATTTCGATCCCCACAATGACCGCCCCACTCTGGTTGTCCTACCTCTTTCCCATATTAGTCATTTGTGTTGGGAACCATTTTGCTATGTACCGAGAATGATTTTGCATTAGCAAGATGCAGAAGTCGAAGCAATATTATCCATCGTCGCACTGGGAAAATCCTGTCTTCTGAGTGAAGGCATTTCGAATCGAGTATGAGAAATCTCGAACCGGACTCGATTTAATCCTCTAAAGAGAGCTCATCATTTTGAACTCCCTTTGTTTTCAAATAAGTAACATATAAACAAATCAACCTAAACGGCGTAATGCGAGCTATTAGAGAAAATCCCAACCATGGACGAAGGGATAGCTAAAGTGAAACACAAAAGTTCAAGGCATGCCCATCCAAAAGGATTCTAACTTGTTAAGACCACGAAATCAAAGCTCATATCTTAATTAGTCATTTCACTTCTTCCGGAAAAATCGTCCAAAAAGTTTTAAATATTTTTAATTTTGTCAATTGAGTATTAAATTTTGTTGAAGGATTTCAATCTCCACTTGGGATGTTTAATGATTAGAGCTCGGTTCAAATAGTCTTATTTATGTAATAACGTAACAAACCAGGAAGCTCCACTTTCAATCGTTGTCCCCCCTCATCATCACTATCGTCTAAAAGAACGGCGCAAAGGGAGCGTTTCAACTGTCTTTTTTCCTAATCAATGAGCAACCACCAATACACTCATTACCCCCTTTTTCTTTGGGTAATTAGAACATTAATAACTATTTGAGTACTTGGTAATTTCCTACCTTTTCAAACTACCAGAGAGCGCCATCTTTCCGGCACATTCTCAAATTTTGATTATTTTATAATACTATTTTATTTCATGCATTATAAATTGATATGTCTTCTTTGAACTTTCCAAAGCTAAATTTTTATAGTCGTACTAAATGGTTATATACCAATAAAAAAAACGACAAAAATAATCTGTCAGCTGCCCTTTTGATATTCATGTCCAATGTCCATTAACAAATCTCCCTACCATCCATCATTAAGTAGTTAGCCTTTTAATTAGTTGAAACAGAAATTAGCTTCTTTATAGGATAGACTGAAATAAACAGGTTTGATTTGCCTGAGATAATCTGGTTCGATTCGCCATCAGAACATGCCTAGGAATCATGAGATCCCATGATAGCAGATCACAATTTGTTCTGCCTTGATTGAGCCAAGTGGTTAGTTGCCTGTCCTGGTGGATTAAGACTGGAAATGACAATTAGAGAACATGTTTGAACAGTGCTAATCGATGGTCAATAGGCCCCATTTGTTTGTATTTCTTTTTTTTTGTTTTTAAACAGTTTTTCTGTTTTTTGTTCCCGGAACAAAAAAGGAACAAACGCGTTTGGGTGCGTTTTGTTCCTTTTTTTTTTTTGTTCGAACAAAAAAGTTAAAACGTAAACAAGAACACAAATTTTGTGTTTTTTATTTCGAAACACTTTTGAGAAACATTTTTTTTCTTTTTTCTCTTATTTTCTTGTTCTTTTTTCTTTTGGCCGGTCGCCGGCTCGCCATGGCCGGCGCCGGCCGATGAGGGCCGGCGGCCTCGCCCGCCCACGGCAAGGCCGAGGCTCGCCATCCCGGCGAGGCCGACTCGCGCCCGGGCAAGCTCGATCTCGCCCAGATCCGGCGAGGCCGAGCTCGCCCGGCCGGCCGGCGAGCCTCGGCCTCGCCCGGGCGGTGGCTCGGCGAGGCCGCGCCTCACCCGCCGCCGGGCGAGCTCGGCCTCGCTCGATCAAGGCGAGGCGACCTCGCGCCGCCCGGGCGAGCTCGATCTCGCCCGGATCCGGCGAGGCCGAGCTCGCCTAGGGCAAGTCGGTGTCGCTGGCGGTGGCCCGGCGAGCGCCGCGCCGCCGCGCCGGGCGAGCTCGGCCAAAAGAAGAAAAAAAAATGAAAAAGAAAAAAGAAAAAAAAAAGGAAAAATAAGAAAAAAAATAGAAAAAAAAAAAAAAAATAAAAAAATTTAAACTAATAAGCACTGATTCTATTAAGAAACTAGTTTTTTAATTTGTAATTGATTGTCGTTTAGCCATGCCAAGGCCCTTTCTTGGGTGTTTCCTCCTGAGATACTGTCTTCTGCTGGAAAAAGGTGGTATTCAGAACGGACGCAGCAGCAGTTTGTGCTTGCTGGTACTCTAGGAAATTATAATTAATGCTTAGGGAAGTGGCACTGAAATCTTCCAGATCTTGCCCATAGTTTGATTCACACGTCACAATTTTTCTCTCCTATTTTCATTTAAAAGCGAGAGACGGTATATATTCTCGAACAGTCCTCATGCACCAGATTAAATCCACCTCTCAGGTCTGGTAAAAGACAAGCAATCCGTACTAGCAGCACTGCGAGCCTAACACGAGATTATCCCCTTTTGGTATGGACCCCAAGTGGTCGTATCAAGTAATCGAACCCGAGACTTCATGCTTGTTGAAACACAACAACCCTTGTTGTTTTATTGCTCGATCAATTATTTTAGGTCTCGACTTTTATTTCTTTAGTTATTGCATTACATTGACCTTGTGAATCGAGATCTTAATTATGAGGAAAGAAACTGATTTATTTGATATCCTAGTAATAGTTAGAAAGCATACAAACGATTCTCAAGAATGTTTTTGGTGAGCAAGCATTATGATAGTTACTAATTTACAATGATATAAGCAAACGATGACTTTCATCTTTTTAATAGATGGTATAGCAAGTGAGCCTACTATACATACTCAAAAAATTAAAGTAATGATTAAATTAATTATACTTCTGAAAAAATGAGAATTATTCCTAGAGGAAAGAGAAAGGAATAATTTTATTTGTCGAGTCATTTTTTTTGTTTGCTACTTAAAGAGAAAATGAAAAGGTCAGCTAAGAAAGGGGAAGGTGGGGAACAGTCTTAGTGCGCTTGTGAAGGTGTATATCTTATAATTGCTGTTTGGCCCAAATTAGAAAATAAAATGGCCTTGAAAAAGGTGACCCCGTTAACAATGCCAAGGTACACCAAATTGAAAAATTGCCAGCCCAAATTTTTAAATAATTCTTAGGTTGGATAATGATGCATATGGGACAAATGTGGTCATAGGTTTGAGCCAAGTGTTAGGTGCTTGTCTCGCGAGAATCGCGATGAGAAAAACATAATAAAATAACTAGTATTTAATTAAACTCTATGATCTTATCATTCTGATTAATTGGAATAAAATTTATACATGAACCTTACTAAAATAGGTGAAAATTCTCCTTTTAACTTCGTGTTAGGAGCTTGTCTTGTGGCCACTTTCCACGTTCTTTCGTTTTGTCTTCTGTTGGCGATACAAGATTATCCAGATCTGAGGAAGCTCTTTGATGATTTTTCTTCAAATTAATTCCGTTGACAAATTAGAATTTAAAATTCTATTTTTTGGATGCTCATAAGATGGTCAATGGAGGTGGTGTCATTTTGCATCTCTATGTTTCGCCCTCTTTGACAAGTGTCGCTCTCTCCTCATTCTCTCTTTTCACATTGATTTCGGTTGAATTACGTACGTTTTCACCATCATGAGCACTTTAATAATTAAGTCGCACGTGATTTTTCTTTTATTGCTATTTGGAATTTTGAACACCTGACTAAATTATCATCGAGTGTTTCGCACGGTTTTAATTACAATCACAATACAATCAAAATTACGCAAAGGTTAATTTTCATAAAGAACAAAACTTCATTTTGTCGTCTACTAAAGATAGCTAGTGATAGTATATGGACCTTAAAACTTGGAGCCATCATGAATTTCCTCAATTTGGATGGAATTACATATTTGCACACTCTAGGCTTGACCTAAATCCAGCCTACGCTTAATTGGGAATATTAAAATATTTAAATATTAAACAATTACTTCATTTAGCAATTTAAATTTTTTAAATAGTGGACAATGATCACATGAAATCCCATACGTATCTAAGCTATTATATAAATATCTATGAAAACAGAGTTTAGAGAATCAGTTCATATATGAAATGTCAACATTCGGCACCTATTTATGATATTTTTGGCGGGGTAAATTTACCGCCCAAATATTAAGATAAGATTCAAATTAAGGCATATGTTGAGAAAAAAAATAGCAAAAAATACAAAAGTCAAGTCATTTCAAATTCAACCTCGATTCCAGGATTATTCAAACGTATCAACCTAAGGTGTAAATGTGTCACTTCAGTCATTGTGCATAAGGGGCACCTCAATTCACTTGAGTTAAAAGTAGGAACTGCTACCTTATTGTGAATAAAGGTGAGTATGGTTTTAAGGTAAAATTAAGAACCGCATAACTAGATCGATAGAAGCCGGTCTAGTTCCAAATTCTAGTAAGATCCGGCAAGGCCGACCCTTGCCGGAGCTTGGCCTCATCATGGCCAAGCAAGTTTAGTCCACCTATCCATGGCCGGTGGCTGGTGGCCTATGGTCAGTGGCTAATCACCAGCAAAATGAAGAAGAAATGAGAGGAAAGAAAGAAAAATAGATATATTAAAATAATTCAAAATTTTAAAAATATATATATATTAAAATATTATCAATAATTATCTATATCAATGCCGGCAATGCCACCACGTAAGCAGGCCAGCTTCCACTTAAGCAATATCCGGCCAAAATTAGCCAAAAAAATTAAATTGGCACAAGTCAAAACATTTATGACTAAATTAGCACTAATTCAAAATATTTATGACTCAATTAACACCATTAAAAGGTTTAGGACTGAATTGGCACCAACGTAATAACTCTAATTTTTTTTTTTTAACAATTTTCCTTAATGTTTTTTGAACCTGACCGGAAACTAAGAACCAAAGAACTAGATCGGGAATCAGATCAAGAACCGAACCACAAACCTACATATCAATCATTTAATTATCAGTTAAGTCTTTTTATGCATGTTCTCGATCTGAATCCTGCGGTATGTTCCTATTGTCCGGAGAAGAATGAAAGCATCCAGAACAAACTCGAGTCATTTTCGAAGCAGAAGTTGCGCACTTTGGCCTTGTCCGATGCTTCAAACCCTTCTACAGATTATGGTTCTCTTCTTTTTCATCTCGCATTCGTTAAAATATAATAATGCGCAAACTGCTGCTACTGTTACCAGCATGATTATGGTTTTTCTGTGATCTTGTATTTGTCTCCGTGCACTTGTGGTTTAAAGTGAAGGGTGAGCTTTTAATATTGTTCTTGTAAGGAGGAGAGATTGCACCACCAGAAGCTAATGCATACGCCCAGCGATGACGAAAAACTATCACGGAAGAAGGGAGGATATTATGACTCATCAGCAAGATAATGTATTAGTGTTTCATGAATTGTTGCGGTTGATAAATGGGAATTTTTGTTATAACATTCACTTTCATTATGCTTAACTAAAAATGAAATCCAAAAAAAAAAAAAGAAACATGAAACAAAAAAAAAAAATTATAAGTTCCCGTGTAAATCCTGAAATTGATTGACAAGATAAGTTATAAATTTTGGGGTATACAGAGTAGGTTTTAAGTTTCAAAATTTAGGAAACCAGCTCCGACAAGTTAGGTTCCAAGTTCTAGATAGAATCGAGACTGACCCTAAAACTGCTCTCATCTAATTGTAAATCTTGTCCCTATGTGATTTGTATATTGATGCATTTAAATTAGAATCAGCTTTTTATTTTATTTTCTACTAATTCCGAAATTATTCTGCCATTAAATCTCTTTCATTGAGTTAGTACTCAACTCACACATGTTTATGACCAAAAAAAAAAAAAAAAAACTCAAACATGTTTAATAGTTATCCTTTACATATCCACTCAATTAACTTATTGTTGAATTCCTTCCGAAAAAAAAAAAAACTATTTTTCTCCCCATACGTAATTCAGAGACGATCACACATATGAGCAGCGTATGCCTCAACACTAATATCTTATTACTATAGACAATAGGCCTTTACATGCGTGAACGTATTTAGTAACAGGAAGGCCACACTTTTCAACTTCGAGTTGGAATTTTTTTTTTTATCGATACAATTTCAACATGCAATTCAATTTTAAAAATTTTCAATCTCAAATCTATATATGTCAAAAAAAAAATAATAATAAATTAAGAAAGAAAAAAACTAATATTTTCTTTTTTTCTTTTTGACATCTCACTTTCTATGATACACAATTCGAAACCCATTATTAAAACTATTTCTTTTTTCGTCCCCAAATCCCTAATATGAAACCCTCCAAGTTTTATAGATTTATTAAAATGAGTTGATTTGTCAACCTAAAACATCCCCCTTCCATATTAAATGGTAGAAATGTTTTTCCTGTAAATTCATTCTAGGATTATTTTTTTATTTATTTGTGAATTTAAATCAAATTGAAATAATCATAAAAATAATAATAGTTAGGCCACATTTATTCACAATATAAATTACGCGTGAATCATACTAGATCTGAACCGTTTGTACGAGCCAAATCCCTGAACCTACTCACTCTTGTTGCCCTTGCATGATGTTTCACGAGCCTCCGAAAGGCGGGGGCACTTCACAACCGTGCAGGTGAAATTAAGAAATGGAGAACATCGTGCTTCTACTCCCACCAAAAATAAAGAATTAAAAAAAATGGGAGGAAAAAAAAAGCATTCTCGAGTAGCCAGGAAGATTGCAGCATATACTAATTCCCATAAATGTAGAAGACAGGCCATTGGCACTAGCAGCACTGTGGAATTCACAACGGGATTATCCCCTTGTCGTGTAGATCCCAAGTGGCGACATCAACTAATTAAAACCAAAACCTCACACTTCTTGAAACGCAACAAGCCCATTATTTTATAGTTCAATCGATATTTTTAGATCTCGACTTTTATTTTTTTCTACTTTTTCAATTACATAGACCCCGCGAATCGAAATCTTAATTATGGCACGAGAAACTAGTTTATTTGATATCCTAGTAATAGTTAGAAAGCACACGAGTGAACGTCAAGAATGTTTTTGGTAAGCAAACATTATAATAGTTACTAATTTACAATGATATAAGCCAATGATGACATCTCTTTAATAGATGGTATAGGAAGTAAGCCTACCATACTTATGCGGAAAAATAAAAATAATGATTATATTAATTGTTCTTCTAAAAAATGACAGTTATTCCTTTATTGGAGTCATTTTTTTGTTTGCTAGTTAAAGAGGAAAGGAAAAGGTCAGCTAAAAAGGGGAAGGTGGGGAACAGCCTTAGTGCGCCTGTGAATGTTTCTTATAATTGCGATTTGGCCCAAATTAGAAAATAAAATGGCCTTGAAAAAGGTGACCCGACGGACAATGCCAAGGTACAATGGTACCAAATTGAAAAATTGCCTGCTCATTTTTTAAACAATTCTTAGGTTGGATGATGATGCATATGGGACATATGGGGTCATAGGTTTGAGCAGAGTGTTAGGTGCTTGTCTCGCGAGAATCACGATGAAAAAAACATGATAAGATAATTAGTATATTATTAAACTCTCTATGATCTAATCATTCTGATTAATTGGGAATATAATTCATATACGAACCTTAATAAAATAGGTGAAAAAATTGTCCTTTTATTTGTGTTAGGTGCTTGTCTTGTGGCCACTTTCCACGTTCTTTCGTTTTGTCTTCTTTTGGCAATACGAGATCATCCAGATCCGAGAAAGCTTTTTGATGATTTTTCTTCAAATTAATTCTGTCGACAAATTAGAATTTAAAATTCTATTTTTCGGAAGTTCATAAGATGGTCAATGGAGGTGGTCTCATTTTGCATCTCTCTGCTTCGCCCACTTTGACAAGTGTCCCTTCCTCCTCATTCTCTCTTTTCACTTTGATTTCGGTTGAATTACGCACGTTTTCCCCATTATGAGCACTTTGATAATTAAGTTGCACGTGATTTTTCTTTTATTTTTCGGAATATTGATTATGGTATTTAAGGTTTTTTGAGCACCTGACTAAACTCTTATAAAGTGTTGCCCATGAATACAATTACAATCATAAGATGAGCAAAATTACACAAAAGTTCACTGTATCATCTATTAAAGATGGCCATTGATAGTATATGGACCTTATTTGTGAATTTCCACAATTTGGATGGAATTACAAATTTATACACTGACCTAAATTATTCTATGCTTGAGGAAAAGTGTTAGAATATTTATATCTTAAATAATTGCTTCATTTTACAAGTTAAGTTTTTTAGAAAAATTACTAGTAATCTTACAAAATCTCACGCATATCTAAATTACCATATAAGTATCTATAAACTGAGTTTAGAGAATCGGTACGGCAATAAAATGTCAACATTTCCGCACCTTTTTATCATATTGCTGCGAGCGTAAATTTCCAGCCCATGTATTAAGATAAGGTTCAATATCAAGTTCCACCTCGATCAGGGAATTATTCGGCCATCTCAACCTAAGGTGTAGACTTCAATCATTATACAAGAGGGACACCTCAATATCCTTGAGTTAAAAGCGGGAACCGTCACACTTTTATGAATGAATCTTGTCCCTTGTTTGATTTGCATATCGATGTATTTAAATTAGAACCGGCTCTTATCTCATTTTTCTGTTATTTTTAATTTATTCTCCCATTAAAGCTCTATTTATTTCACAGAAAATAAATTATTTGAAAATATTTTCATAAAAATGACTTGTGTCATTTACAAAAATGAATTAAAGAAAAGTATTTTCATTGTTCATAAAAATATTCAAATATAATTTATTATTGATGATGAGAATGATTCTCATTGACTAAATTTTTTAAATAATACAAACAATTATTTTTAGGAAAATATTTTTCAAACAATTGATTTTCTACGAAATAAATAGAGTCTAATAAAAAATCACTCACTACTCTGTCTTTCATAGAGCTACCATTCAACTTACACATGTTTAATTATTATCCTTTACAAATCCACTAAATTAGCCGATTGCTCAATTCCTTTTGAAAAAATCATTTCTTTCTATCTATATGTAATTCACAAATGATTATGCAAAAGAACAGAGCGTGCCTCAATAATAATATCCTATTATTCTTGGCAAAAGGTCTTTTCGTGCATGCATGTATTTAGTTTTTTAAAAGTGTCCAAGGTAGATGATAACCTCAATTGAATTTTTCAGCTTAAGAACGGAAGACCACACTTGTTCAAACTCTATAAATTATGCGTGAACTGTTCTAGATCTGGACCGTTTGTACGAGCCAAAGCTCTGTACTTACCCTGGCTTACTGCCGTTGCATGATGTTTCACAAGCCTCCAATTGGCAGAGGCACTCTACGATCGTGCCACAGAATTAAGAAAAAGAGCATATCGTGCTTCTACTCCCACCAAAAATAAAGGGTTAAGTAAGGAAGATTGCGGCATGTACTAAATTCCAACGAGCTGTAAAGCCAATTGCTTTTGAGAGCCTCATTTTACTATTTTCACGCGGAGTGAGATTCTTCTTATTTATCTAAATTGTACAATTTAGACAACATTGTTTAACTCCCAAACGACTAGTTTTAAACTCTCACATCCACTCATTAGATTCCCTCGCCGATTTCTTTATTTGCAAATTTCACCTGTGAACATAATTTAAACTTCGCGGCAGCTAATCAAAATTTACAAGATAGGGGCACGGGAGGGGACCTAGATAGCCTTGAAATAAGCTAACGCCAGATACTTAAAAAAAAATATCAACTAGTCAATGTATATAAAAGTCATTTAATTATGTAAAACATTGCAACTTAAGAGATAAAACAACATAATATAAATCAAAATCGCACATCTCAAGACTTCAATGCATACCGCTGGATAAAGCAATTTTCTGTTAATTCGCAAACGATAAATTATCCCATTTACCTTAGTAAAAAAAAATTGAATTTCTCCATATATTCATTACAAAAAGAAAGGGAGACAGAGTAACATCACAGTACAATGGCCGTACTCAACCCCCCCAGAAAGATAAAACCACCTGTACATCAATCACCACATCTGTACACTCATTTTCCCTTTCCCTTTTTTTTTCCTTCTTTCGATTTTTTCTCGAATTTTTTGTCGACTATGATCAAGGGCTTTCTAGAGCATGATTCGGGCGACGTGATGATGATTGAGCCTCGGATCCCCCGCCCTCTGCCTCGAGAACTTGATCTCCTCTGCACACCGGAGAGCTCTCTCGATCTGGTAGCCGCCTCCGATGCTCACCTCTCTCTCCAGGTGACAGATGTAGCTCTCGAACACGCTCAGGTTCACGTGCAGCTTGAACCCCATCAGGAACAGAAACTCCAGCTCCAACCTGTTGATTTCCTCCGTCCCCAGTCCCCCGACTCGCGCGAAGTAGGAGTTTCTGTAATTCCTGTTCCAAGAAAAAGGGAATCGAGAATTAGACATTCGGTGCCTTAGATCATCAGATTTTTGGAGAATTTAATGGCTGTGTTTGAAAGGGTCGTTTGAAATTCATGTTTTTTGGAATTTTGTTTCGAGGATGGAAGTGAAAACGATGGTAATGTCGGTAACGCATCGCATGACATTTAAGTCATCTTAACCTTTTTGTCATGATTCGAAATGATTTTCAGAAATGGAATAGAAAGTTCAAGAATGGCATTTTTTTACTTGGCTTTTCGGGACCAAGTTTCTTGGAAATGCCAAGACAAAACCCGAGTTTCACTCGAATTCAACCATGGAGAAAAAGATTGGAGGAGGGAAAAGGAGAAAGAAGGTAGAAAACTCACATGTCCTCCACATATTTGGAAGCCACCATGATGGTCGTGATGAGGAGCCTATGGACATTCCTGGCATTGATCCTGAACCCCGGGTTGGCCTGGCAGAACCGGTCTATGTACACGTACGCCACCACGTAGACCGACGGGCCGGCCTTCGTGTACCGAAAGATCCTCTCGAGGTAGCTCTGTATCGTCATGTCCGGCGACTCATGGCAGTCGAAGACGCGCGTCTTCACGTCCTTCGACAGCGCCCACGAGCAGCTCCGCGCGATCCTCTCGTTCCGGGACATGGTTCGCTCGATGAGCGAGGCGAGGACCGAGACGACGAGCGGGGTCTTCGAGTCCTGCCGGTAGGTGAACGAGTAGAGGTCAGACCGGAGCGTCCTTGGCGAGATCGTCGCAAGAGAAGACGAACCCATTTCTCGAAACGTATTGCCCAGGGGAGAATTTCGAATTGGAGAGCGTTTGTGGGGAGGCTCTTGCGCTTGGTTTGGGGGAGTAAATTTGAAAATTCTCGGTGGTGTTGATGTTGAGCTGAGATGATTGGGAAGGTTTTGAGGGGGAGGGGGTTTTATATAGGGACCCCAATGAGTAGGTACTAAGAGAGTGAATGGAATAGAGGGAAAGGAAACGACAATGAATCATCAGAAGGAAAATAGGGTTTTTTTCTCTTTCCATCTTTTGGAAGGTGGGTGGAAGCAAAGATAATATTAAAGATTGTGCATTGAAAGTACGGTGTACAGACACAACAGCTCAGCTAAGCGAATTGTATAATGCATGGGGCTCTAAGCTGCTTTGATTTCATTGGATTTGACCTAATTTAGATTTGCCACTTAGGAAGGGTTTCACACGTTGGGAGACCTTGACAGCTCACCGACAGTCTGATATGGGACATGATATGATTTTATATGGCAGGAAGAGGAGTTCATTGAGGGCAGATTGTCCTCCTCTTCTTCAGTGTCCTAAGGCCGACTTGAGCTTTGACTCTTCTTTTTATTTTCTCATCTTATTTGAGCATTGAGTGGTTCTTGAATCATTATAGAGAGTGTGCCGTTCATTCAAAACCGATTTCTTGAATCAGTAGTTTTTGAAATGTGGGTAAGAGTGATTAGTAAAGACTCCATTGATTATTTGGGTTACGTTTGATTTTCAGAGTTTAGACGATCATTTGAATAAAAAATAATAATTCTATTTATGTTTATTTAGAAGAGTGGAATGTAAATGAGACCCAGAAATCTAAACGAGCTGAAATAATAACCCCTCCTTTCTCCTATTTAATTAGCTTGGTCCACTCATTTTTATCATAACAAGGATTGGTCATTATGATTTCTCATAATTGAAGTGGTCCAGAAAGTCGAATTTCACGATCCGTAATTTTCAAATCCTCATATGAAACTCGTGGGATTTTCCATGACTTGCGTAAAGTGACATTTTTACATTATAAATTCACTTGATGAGCAATAATTTAGATCTTCATGATTCAGCAAAATATTTTTTTGACATAAATAGAAACTCTGATCACATTGAAAAAATGGATCTGACAAGTGTTTGTTTTCCATATATGAATTAACCCATACAAATCTCGGGAAAGATTTTCTTGGACGATTTTTTCTGAAAATTAAAAATCGCCGCCGACAGTTCGTATGGCGCTTGGAAGAAGAGTATGGACCCACATTAAATGACATAAACAAAATAAACTTGAAGCGAATCAGGAAAAAAAAATTATAAAAAAGAAAAAGAAAGGGTGAGAGAGAAATAAATTTATAAAAAAAAAATGATCAAAATGAATAGAAATAGAAATGGAGATATGGAGACGGCAATTATGGAGGTACGACTATGGTCTCGACATTTGTGTCGTCGGAAGTGAGAGAGCGAGTGACCAGACCAGTTACACGTGCGCAACTGAGTTGACTCACTTCCAGATCCAGCCCCAACACACTCAAGTCTCAAATCTCAGATGGAAAAATGAAACTTCCCTTCCCATTTCCTCCCCTTCCGTACGGAGAGATTCACTGCCCATTTCCCCCATTTTTTTTGTAGTTTTCTTTCTGGCCGGTTCCTGGGGACAGTAGTATTGAATGAGCTTGTGTCCAGGTTCTCCACCTTAAATGTTCACCCAATTCAATTTAAGAATTTTAGAAATGTCTAGGCGTATCACAAAAGATCGGTTTTCTCGTCCGGGAGTTGGCAGGCTCGCCTATCTGGACATGCCGGAACGATCTCGCGAGCCGGTCGGATTTGCGAACTCTGCAATGTTTGAATGGGGTTAGAAATGGGCAACTTCTTCGGCACAAAAAGACTAGATGTGTGAAGGAGTACACAGCAGATATCGTTAGTGGTAGATTGGACCAGTTTGAAAAGCGAAATGCAGACGAGTAAACCGCGGGATCGACCGGGCTGTCGATAGTACCGACATATGGAAGTTACGGGGTGCGCCCAATGTGGATTAGCTCGGCACGTGTGAGAGTTGAATTTCATGGGGCTCACGGCTCGGATACGCTGCAGGTCTATGTGATTCGGGTGCTGCAAATAACGTTGTACTTATGTGACAATTTCCACATGAAAGCAAATTGGTCCACCAAAGATACCAAGATCTCGCATCAGTGAGCTTGAGGGATATTGACACAATTATTTGCGCAATCCCTCCTCTGACATGAAGCATAAATATCGAGTGCCGACTCGTACGAACCTTTTCTGCGCCTAAATGTTGTGGTGGCTGTTGTCTCCGCCCGGCAGAAGTACTTCACGGAAATGCAATCGCATGATACACGTGAAAAAATAAGTAAATCAATCGTTAACGTAAAGAAGCATATGAATCGACTTTTAACAAAGCGGTCTATATTAAGAAAATTTTGTTTTCAACGATGACGTTTGAACTTTGTTTACTATGCCTTCAGGTGTTCTGCATTTCACCGAGCATCATCTCCAGATGAATCCGTTGTTTTGCTACATTGGAGGTTAGTCCGGATAGAACTCTTTCTGAGTTTTTGCTGTAATTTGCTTATAATTCAAGGCATTGGTTTCGGATTATTACAAGTGCCCAATTGCCGAATTTTAAGCAAATTAGTGAGTAAATGAACTAATTTAGATATAAGATTTTGACAGTAAATGTAGTGTACATTACTTAAGAGAAGTATTTGGTACGTAAGGAATCATTAGTCGTTACCTGAAAGACCAGCGTATTTGTAGCCGCTATTATTTGATTTCCTCGGTCCCCCGATGTCGTAGCTACACAACAGGTGTGCTGGTAAGGTCGAACATCGCAGTCTCTTGCAACAGGCAATCAACGTCATTAGTCATCTAAATCAAAGAGAACAAAAAATGAGACCCCGGAAATCGAAAGAGCTTGAATTCTTGAATCGAGTTTCTTTTTCTCCACGTCAACACTTAGTTTTCCAAGTCGATTTCAAAATTGAAACCGAGTTCATCAGATCAATTCAGAAGAAAAAAGAAATTTTCAACTACCATGTTGGATTAACTGTGGTCAATAGGAAGAGGCTAGAACGTGCGACTAGGTGAATGCACTTGTAGAGGAAGAATTGGCATGGTCGGGCATACGGACGATCTTCCCTTTTCTCCTGAGGTGTACAAGTTGATGCATTGTTTTGAAATTGTTCTTCTTTCTTTTGTATGCTCGGTACTCGTAAACATGAGCCAGAAACTAAGGGCACATTTGCCCAGAAATGATTTCTCTTAATTCCATTCCTAAACATTTGAAGATATACAATAACTATCCAAAAATTTTATTCCCAAAATAAAAATATATTTGGTAGAACTCTCAAAAAATTTTGTTTCTTTTAATATTTTAATACTTTTAATATGCTTCTCTTTTTTTCTTTTTCTCATTGTCCGACAAGCTCGCCGGAGGCTCTCCCGACCACCGTGAGCCGACCTCAGATTTAGACGAGCCTCACCTGGGAGGCTCTACCTTGGCCAGGTGAAGCAAGGTCAGCCTTGCCCTAACCTAGTGAGGCCCAACCTCATGCCAACCAGTGACGCCAAGCCTCCCCATGGCTTGACATCGCCGGGCCACGATGAAACTCCAACAAGGTCACTGGCCTTCGTCTAGGCCAAGCCGATGACCAGCCAAAAAAGAAGAAGAAAATGAAAGAAAAAAGGAAAAAATTAGACTTCATTCTAAGAATTATTTCCAAGAACAAAAAGCACTTTTTTTTACTTCTCAAGTATAAAAAAGTTACCTATTCATTTTCTTTTTGTTCAGGGGAATAAAAGAATATAATCACTTGTTCCCGGAGTGTTACAAAACAATCTTAGCCAAAACAATCTCAACCAATTTCTTCACTTTCATCATCATGTGACATTGCAATAACCACGGTGCCAAAGGTCCCCATGGAAAAAAAATTGGCTCAGGAATTTTCTGAGTTTGAGTTTGTCCTACAATGTACAAAGGCCAATTACAATGTCCAAGTTTCGGCCGAAAACAAATAGACAGACAAGGTCTATACAGGAAACATTTAAGAAAAAGAAAAAAGAAACTACGGCCACAAAGTTACAGTCAGTGGGCGCTGTCGGATATCCAACCGGAGACCACGCTCTCGTCCACAGTTTTCGGACCCCCGCACGATCTTGCCACTGATTCAAAAAGCTTCTCGATCTCGGGAGCGCAGCGTATGAAGGATCGGTTCCAAAAGTTGTATCGCGGATTCTGCAAATCATAGATCCAACAATTTTAACGAAACCATGTAAATGGCAGGCATCTCACTACAGTAACATTTCCGAAACACGGTATACCTTGATGAGTTCGATAAAGGTTATAAGGAGACCCCAGGGATGAGGGCGGTTCACAATTAGTCGTTCGAACAACACTCTCGTAATCTGCTCTTGGACAATCTCCTGCTTTAAGGCACCACGAAAAATAAATGGTAAGACTCGATGTAAAACAAATTGTTTTGACCGCATGAGCCAACACCAATGAGAACCGCATGAGCCAACATCAATAACCTCAGTAACATTAACGTTTTATACAGACAAAGACGGAAGCATTGAAAGCTGAAAGGAGAAAGCTAGCATAGAAATTACAGCACCTATGCTGTTGGTTGTAAGCAGCTATAGAGCTAGCATAGACCTATTTCGCAAATGAAAACTTACAAAGTTTGGAACACACTTCCAAAAGTGAAATTCAAGTTTGTGGCTAAAATCTCAACAGTGTCAAAACTATCAAAGTATGGCAACTCAATACAAATTAAAATCCTTCAACCCTAGAAAGACAGCTATTAACTATATGCCAACTAAGCATCTACTTACCATGTGATTCTTTGCATTCTTAAGAACAATATGTCAGTCCAATATATAACCAAACAACATGGAAGCTATGAGCTGCACTGTTTTCTTCTTGCTCAGAAATAACTCTTTGGAAACATCAAACATATTCTACCAACTACAATGACATTCTAACACACGTAACACCACCCAAAGTAAGGAAAATGAGTGGCAGCGCAATTACCTGATTCGCTTCTGCAAATAAGTAGAGGAGGACAAAAGAGAAATAGTGTGTATGGGTATTTGGGTAACGTAGTTGATTAGCAATTGCATTCAGAAAGAGATAGCGTCCTTCAGTATCCAACTCCACTATCAGGGTCTGAAAAATATCCAGTGCTGCACTGATCAGGAAAACAGCCAACGAAGCAGGATTTACGGGTGTTTGTGCATGAGCTGTCCTCGACTGTAGCTGCTGAATGGCCTGAAATATAGATATAGAAGTGAACAGCCATACGTCACAGAGCAACTGAGAGAGCGCTTCTCAAAGAATCTAATGTTCGGAGTATGCATTTTAAAAACTGTTACCCACATAACTCCACTCTCCAGAGAGAGAAAATTGTACATATTCAAGTGGGAGGATGAAGGAAACATTAAAAAACTAAATCAGACGTCGTTTTATCCCATAAGACTATTTTTCTGCCAAAATCTTTCTGCGTAATAGTGGAAAAAGTTAAATGATGTTTTATTCCTAAAATATAGAGATGTCTTCACCTCAACACCATAATGTTAGCCCTCCCATGTTTAGGACAGAGAACACATAAAAGGAATAAACAAATTGCCAGTTCTATAAAAGAAAAAGACGAGAGTAAATTCACCCAAGATAACAAAGAACGGAACTATTCAATGTCAACTAATTAAATAGAATCATCAGAAAAAAGGGTGGTTTTAGTATCTGGAGAAAACAAGTTCTTCCACAGCATTTCCATTTAAAATGAAAACGAGCAGAGGAAACACTTCTGGCGGAACTTTAGAAACAAGATCAAAAATGGAAATGTGGGTATTCTATCTCCAATTTTTCATAGATAGAAACTCAATTGATTTTGATAGTTTCCAGGGTTTTCCTTTTGACCAAAACAGAGGACTAGCATAGGAGAAAGAAAAAGCCTCAACTCCGCTCAATCTACAGCACCTTCACTCTCCCAATTCTCGGTTTGCATCCCTCTCTAGTCTCACGCTTCACCAAACACCAGACTCCAACAGCTAAACACCAATGACATTTGGGACTGCATCTTATTTTATAATCCAAAAGCTTCATGGCGATTTTTTATTTTCTTTTGGATCAAATCTTTTACAACTTCCAAGGAAGTTTCATTTGAACTACCGAACTGTAATTGAATAATAAGAAAAAGAATAAGCTACCAAAATTTTGAAGGGAATGCTAGAAAATAAGGATCTTTTTTTTTTTTCATTTTCTTTTAGATCAAATCTTTTACAACTTCCAAGGAAGTTTCATTTGAATTATCGAACTGTAATTGAATAATAAGAAAAAGAAAAGTCTACCAAAATTTAGGAAGGGAATGCTAGAAAATAAGATATGGTATAAGCGTCTGTCACTGAAATTGGCATAATTAGTGTGTCAATTAATCACTTGCAACAGTAAGGGGTGATTAATTTAACAAGTCTTACAAACTTTATTAGCCAATGAAGTAACGTGTACATGTAACTCTACTACCAAGAAATTACATGTTACGTAGCATGCTTATTCTTACTGTATACGCTTAGTTCTTTCAACAATAAGTATGAGCTGATAGCCAATAAATTAAAAAAATACATGAGCTAGCATAAGAAGGTTGAAGCCTGACATGAAATCAAATCAATGTGATGTAAACTGGTAACAAATTCATTAATCGCAATTTTTACTCCCCTGGAAAATTCTCATTTTCATGAATGAAGCATGTTATAAAGGAAAGAGATAGCTCAGCACAACAGCTTAGACTAGAGATTGTTAGGGTGTCTCGAGAAACCAAGAGGCCCCCAAAACCCCCAAATAACAGGAAATCCACTCAATACCAAAAAGGAAGTTACCTGCATCCCAACATAAAGAACTAGAGAATTTATCAACGGCACATCATATCTGGTGCCAGAGACTGAGGCTTCACTTGGTGGAAGCAGTAATCTCTGTTTCAGTTCAGTCAAAAATGATGATCCTTGTGGCCTTGTCTGCTCAAAGTACACAAAAGTATGACAAGTTATATCATATGGGAGAAGGCACTGAAAAAGTTTTAAAAAAAAAAGGTTCCATAGTCCATGTGAAATTTCCAATTCTCGTACTGTATGCTATGGAACAATTCCACCAAAAAAAAAAAAAATCCTCAATCCTACTCTAGCAGGCGGGCCGGTATCAAAGAGGGAATCATGCATGTATACCTTAAGATACTCATCAATATCAGCCTTCATCTGCTTTAGTTTTACAGCAGCGTCAACTTCAGAAAGGATGCGAGGTGATTGAGTGATCTCCGCCAGCAAATCAATCTACAAAAGCAGAAGAGATCTTAGTTTTAATATCCATCACCTGCAATAAGAAGTCATGAGGAATATCAACAATAGAGACCTTTAAGTTGGGAGTAGATGGATCAGGAAGCCTCATATTGCGAGGAAATGCGCTAAGGATGATATTTCGCATTTGGATGCAGCTAGGGGGAATCACATCACAAAATGTAAAATGATAATCACAAAGGAACTCTGGAAAATCATGAAGCAGCACAAGCAGCACTCTAAGTGTTCCCTTATACAGAAAATGAACCTGTGCAAGTAAAGGGAAACAAGAATATTAAAACCGTTAATTGCCAATCAAGCAGGTTAAATCTGAGAACCATAAAGATGACTAATTAAAAATGATAGAGAAAGATTTAGCCCACCGGCAAACCAAGTTCAGCATTCCTCAAGAATGGTTCCATGTACTGAAACAAGTCAACCAGCAGGCGCTGGAAGTAAGGCCAACCTTTCTGAGAGTTCCCTGAGAGAATCTTTGGCATGAAACTCCTGTGACTAACCAGCTCGAGCCATGCAAAGCTGTAAAGTGCATGCAAGCATAGTCATAATCCACATGGAATTTATCCAGAAAAAAATTATCCACGCGAAAGTTATTCAGCAAACATTCAAAGAAACTCCACAAATCTCCAACACAAATGGGTAGATAATGACTTGATTCTTGGCACCAAAAACCATGAGCAAGTTATATGTTCTTTAACATGCCAATCCTATTTGTTTAAGTACTGCCGGTAATTGCAACTCATCATGGAATCAGTTGCTAGTATGGGGGACAGTACCCTATGGGCACCGTGTTTTTTCAGCTTTTATTAGTAGGTGTTCATTCACTGGGCCAGCAGCTGTACAAGGGTGGTTGTTTGTGGCCAAAAGCAAGTAATGGTCCTAGCCACATAGAAGTTTCTTGACCTGCACATAAGTGCAACCCAATGCAATAAACTTTTGGATCACATCAATGCATGAAGCACAAGTTCTGGGTCAGTGCAAATTTGCCAAGTCATTGAAATAATCGCTCATTTCAAAACCAAAAGCCCAAATGATACACCTGCACGTCAAAACTTGCAGCACATTCCACGATACACAATGATGCCAGGACACAGAATCACTAGTTTTCGCCTCGACTAATCTAAACACTATCCACTTACCACCCAACTAGGTTATTTATTCAATGGACCTAATTGCCCGACAGAATCATTTAATGTGTCCGTTAAAGACACTTTGATGAAATTCTACAGAAAGCAACAATTGGTGGTCTACATGCAATTAAGCCCAAAAAAAAAAAAAAAAAATACACAAAGATTTCTCCATTTGCAAGCTTTGGAAGTGGTGTCATGCTAACCTGAACGCTGGAACTTTCAGAGGTTGCAAAGCATGGAATGCATTCGCAAATGCTGTCAAAATCTGAATCATGCACTAAATGTTAAGTCAATTAGGTCGGAGCATAATCCATCAAACAATACCCTTTGACAGGAGTACCTGAAAATGTGCACTATCAATAGCAGAATCTGCGGAATTGAAGTCTAGCAGCCAATTGATAAACAATCTGAAATACGGTCTCGGATTAAACGAAGCTTTCTTCTCCTCTGCATCTTTTTGGATATATCTGACAGTAACAGCCAGTATCTACAACAAAGCAGATCTTTTTATCATTCTAGCAAAAGGACAGACAGAGAGAATTCGAATATTGTACATAATTATAAACTGCAGTTACATATATAAAAATGTCTCACCCGCGAAAAAAGTGCATGCTTGCTGGATCCTTGGTCCATGGGACAATACTTTCGAACAAATACAGGAAGAAATTAAAAAAAATACAGTCAACCAAAACAAGAAATGGAAATACCATGACTGGGGAGCTTGAATTACCTTAACAGCTGAAAAGACAAGTTTTGCATATGTGTCAATTGCAAGGAATGAAAGATTTTGTAATGGCTGAGGTGACTGTGTAGTGTTTGAATTGATCACTTCAGTGGAGACGCAATGAGAAACAGCAATATGCTGACATTAGGAAATAAAAGCCAATGGTAAGAAAAGGGATTGCAACTCCATTATTAATCAAAATTTTTAATTGTATTAAAATTGTCACCGTTAGAGCACGGAAAAACCGATCTGTCATGTCATCAACTTTAAGAAGTCCACTTTGATGCAACTGTAAGATGTAATGTGAACAAGCAGCATCATTTGAACCAGGAAGTTCACATATCCTGTACCATTCTCCAAAACGCAAAGATGCCTGCAGAACATTCAACAGCAAGTTTGTCAGAAATTGCCGGTGCATGTGCAAATTACTGAATGACTGGTGTAAGCCCAGCAAATTCAAACATTCTCCACTCCCAATAAATACACAATGCTTGAAGCCGGATTTTCCAGACACACCTAACACTACTAGACCCAGTCAGATAATGAAGTCTCCTTATCCAGGTACTAAAAATAAATACAGAAAACTACAAAGGAAGCTGCTGGCTGCCCTCAATACCTTGAGTAAAGTTACACAGAGAAACAAGTAGCCCCCTAGCTGATGACCTTTCTAACAGTATTTTCATTAGCTATGACTTCCTATGAAAACAATACTTCAAACCTACACCTCCGATCTTACTCCTGCTCAGTACAAAATTTAATTGGCAGGTGCATGATGATCCATTTACCTGCTCACTAAAGCCAGCAGGATCGGGCTCCACAATATCGACATTGTTGTAGTCATCTCTACTAATGGCAGTAGGGCCAGGAGCCTATTTCCACATAAAGAATGAGACAACAGGTTACAAGAGATCACAACAAGCAAAGATCTTATTATGGCAATTCCCCCAACCTTTTTGTCCTTCAATTGCTTGGTCTTATCCTCCTTTACAATAGTGACGCTAGCTAAAGCATTTGCATTAGCACCAGGATTCTTCAAAACCTCAACCAGCTGCTGTAATGACTCGGGCATTCCAGGCTTTGCCGCATGCTACAAAACAAGATTCATCAAAAATAGGAAACATAAGACAGAAATTACTCACAAAGTGGAACAAACCTTTGCCAATGCTTCAACAAGACTATGGAGCTCAGAAACAACACTAGATTCTTCAACTGCTAGAGTTTGCAGAAGAGAAACAGCAAACTCCGTAGCCACCTCTGCAGATTTGAACATGGGCTGGTCAGTTGAAAATGCTACAGAATAGATCCCAAAATAAAATAAACCTTTGTGCTACATACTATTCCTTCCCCCATCTATCAGCTTTGCCATATGAACATTGTACTCAGCAAGGTTTAGCAATTCACTGTGGATTAGTCCCAGAATGATATCTTTATTGAACTTCCGCTCATCATCTGAGTATATTACCTACAACAAGACAACAATTAAGTAATTACCCTTGGCTTGAAGGTAGGGGTTCACCAACCATGCCATTATTAGATTAAATCTAAAAAGAATGCAGGGAATGCTGAAATAGAGAGAAGAAAAACATAATCAATGATAGACACATTATCTATGAAAAACCAATACATAGAAGGTTAAGCCAAAAAAAAACAAAAAAACAAAAAATTATCATCATACATCATAAAAAGAGTTGAACTGCATTAAACCAATTTAGAAAATAGATCATAGCCCTGGCCAATGGTCTATGTCAAAGTTAATTCTACACCCTTCCAAGTTTCCAATGCCAATTACTTCATAGTGCTACATATTATAAAAATTGATCACAAGAAGATACAAATGTGAAAAATATGCTTTTAACATTATTCAAATGTTCAACAGAGGGGAGTTTGATGCCGGTGCAATCCTCCACGGAAAAGCAAGCAAAGTTTGAAGCTTAAACAGGGATACTTTATGGAACAATACAAGCATCCCAAAGAACCAAAAGGCTAGAAATTACAGTCCGCAAATCACATGCTTTATTCATGGACAAAAGAAATTCTACTCAGCATAAAGTTGAACTACACACGGTAAGAAAGCAGAAGGAACATATGGGAAAAAGATAAAGCACAAGAATCACATCATAGAAGCATTTCCAAGATTGTATGATATTAAGGAAAACAATGTTGCACATTCAAAGTACTCCAAACTGCTGAAACTACCGAAAATTAACATAATTGAAACACCCATTCATACCCAGCTTGTAACCTCCTTAACCACGAGCTTACAAACATCTCTGATGGCAGCCAAAATTGCAAGATGAGCACTGACATGAAAGTTATTTGATGGGTTCTCATACAAACCCTTGAAAACCTGCATAGTATTTAGCATCAGCCAATGAGCAATATAGGAAGCAAAAGAAAGTTCGAAGGTAATACTGCGTATAAGAATACTCATTATAGAACATAAGGAACCTTTTGAGCTACTGCCAAAGCAGCCTCATCTCGACCTCTGCAGCGTAGTATGATCTCAGGAACTTCAGCAATTATTCTCTGAAACAAGTCACAATAACATCAGTGATTATTTCCTCTATCAAATATATGTCCACAAGACTAGTGCACAAATATTTCAATTGAATAGATGTAGAAAAACATACAACCAAGAGAAGCCACTTCCAAAATAAAGTGAAGAATAATTAACAAAGTAACAGAAACTACGTTTAACATACTGTCTAGCAGAGACATATCAGAGGGGAGCACAAGACATACAGAATAAACTCAGACCACATATCCCCACAGGAAAAGAGGAAACAATAGCAATTTAACATGCCTCATGACACACCACGAGTTCCACAAAAATAAGGTAAAAAAATATGCAATGAACAAAAGAATACAATGAACACAAGGAGACACCAGAAGAATAATACCTGAACTTCTACATCTCTAGCATCATTAGTCATCAAATCTTCCAACTGGAATTAAAACAGACAATTGTTAAAGAGCCACAACGATGATACAGAAAAAATATGAATAACTTACAAGAAGTTAGAAGCAAAAGATCAGTAGATAGTTCTTCAGGTATTAAGATAAGTGAGCAGGGTTTAAGAGCACCCTCACATACAAGAGCCACTCCAACACCAACTAAGGCCCTGTTTGGTAACCATCCAAACAGGGCCAAATTCTGATTCTTTGCTCCCGGAATCAGTTTCGGCCGAGAATCGCGTTTGGTAAATTTTTTGTTCCCGGGAACAGATTGGGAATACAATCAATAACCAAAAAATAGTTGATTCTTGTTCCGGGAACGAATTTGAGAATCAAAATCAATAAATTTTCTTCTTCCCTTCGGCCATCTCGAGACCGCCGTCCACCACCGCCCGCCACCGCCGCCGCCGTCCGCCGCTGCCATCCGCCGCCACTGCCATCCGCCGGTCCGGCGAGGCTCGGCCTCACCAAATCTGGCGAGGCCGAGCCTCGCCGGGACTAGGCAGGGGCTGGGCGAGCCTCACGCTCACCCAGCCCCGCCGGTGGCCCGGCAGGCCTCACCCAACCCCGACAAGGTCAGCCTGGCCACCGGTGGGGCTCGGCCTCACCAGATCTGGCGAGGCCGAGCCTCGCCCGGCTGCCGGCGAGGCTGGCCCTGGCAAGGCTCGGCCGATGAGGGCCGGCCTCGCCGAGGGCCGGCGACGCTCCCGCCGGCCCTCGTCGGCCGGACGCCGGTCCGACGACCGGCCAGAAGAAGAAGAAGAAGATGAGAAAAAGAAAAGAAAAAAGGAAAAAAAGAAAAAGAAAAGAAAAAAGGAAAATGAAAATGAAAAAAATGAAAAAATGAAAAAAAGAAAAGAAAACGAAGGAAAAAAGTAAAAAAATTATTTAAAAATTAAAATAAATTGATTTGGAACAGAATTAATGAACACGGTACCAAACGCAATTCTATTCCAGAATCAGAAATTTTGGACAATTACTAAACGGCTTAAAATGCTTAGAATCAGTTCTCGGGAACATAATCAAAAAGAATCACTTCTGATCAGAATCAGATTCCGGGAACAGAATCGTTACCAAACACACTCTAAATAGCAAAATTAACAAAAGAAAATAATTGACAATTATTATATGCAGGACAAGGAATAGCATATCTGTCAACTCCCAAGACAAAAACCAAAACAGAAAATGAAGAAAATGATTTCCTTTATATGATGAAATCCATATTTTTCGACTAGACAGACATGCAATCTTAACTTGAATAATTTAGCAAAGGACATTAAGAAACCCATTTGTATGGAATCCAAGACAGCAAGATCATATCCAGTCCATATGGATACAGTTTACATTGATTTTAGTGATGGTTGTCCCTGAGAAGCCAGTTTTAAAGGAAAATCCAATGGATGGTTAAACTGTGTTCAGTTTATTGTCCATCCTCCATCCCATACAAACAGAGTTCCATGAAATGCTTCAAGAAAGTTCACCAAAGAAAAGGAAAAAAGGAAAAGAGAAGAAGAAAAAAAGGGGGGGGTGTGCGCACAAACTTCATAATGAAATTATTTAGAACCTTCTGTGCAACAATTTGGTATTTGTCTAATGCATCCCTTGGCTGCAATGAAGGTTCTGATATGCCATTTCCAATGCGCTCAGAGGGCACAGGCGAGGGCAATGGCTGTGGAGGAGCAGTGTCCTTGCAAAGTTCAAGAAAGCACAGCTCAGCAACAGAACTTATCTGTGTTATAGAAGTATCAACACAAAAGTAGTAGTCTAACCTTCATGGCAGTGGAGGTTTCCACTGAATTCAATTCAGATACAGAAGCAGACAAAGGCAGTGAAGCAGTAACTGCATTTTTGTCAGAACTATGAGTAGCCCCATCCACTGTGCCAACATGAGTAGAGGACACACTGAAATCACAGAAAAACCGATTAGCCAGAAACCCTGAATCCCAAACTTCAATTTTAATGAAACCATCAATGGAAACCTTTCCGAAGAAAAAAGCAGGAACCTGAGAAATGGAGCTGAATTAGCCTCTATTCCTTCAGTAGGAAGATCCAATTGACGAGAAACTGTTTCAGCTCCTGAGTTAATGTAAGACGGAGCATAGCCAGATAGTTGTCCAGATACCAGATTAAGATTAATAGAAGGTAGAGAACCTCCGGATGAAGCTGAATGTCCCGAAGGCAGTGTATGTGAACTTTGATTCGAATGGTTTTGCCAAGGAAGCCTATCAAAGTCCTGCATGGAATAGTTGAAAAGAGAGGCTCAAAGTGGCATAATCTAACATCAAATCATGACTTCTCAAAACAGCCCAACAGTTATACCTCATAAACCCGTTGTTGAGAAAGGGACAAGTGACCGGGTTTGGGGCGAAGAGCCTCCGGGAGAATGCCCATTGAACCTTGACCAAATACAGTGGCTTCAAAAAATGCTGGAGCAACACCCTCCCTATGTTTCTTTATGTTAAGTTGTTGAGATATTTCACCATCGATGGTTTGAATTGCCTACAAGAAAACACAGAACCCTCATCCGAGTGACAATTCAAAGGAGAGATCCAGAAGGCACTAATCCCAAACATGTTATGGACCATCAGCTATACAAATGAGGTTAAATATTTGGATCTACACTATGTACTGCCAACTCCCCATTATGGTACAATTATTCTCAATCCTACTGCCACTATTTAAATTTAGCTAAGCACCCAGTGCAAGAACCCTGCCCATGCAAGTCCTAGAAAAATCTCAACAAGCAAAAAGAACTGTTAAGTATTTAAACAGTAATTGATCCTAATTCCGTCGGGAAATGGAAGTTCTAAGCAACCCACACCCCAATATGAATCAGGAAAGCAAATCCCTCAATCATCAATTCTGTAAGAGATGCATAACTTGCATTATCCTAATTCAATAGATGAATTTGCAAGCTCAAACATTAATTAGTCTTTTTTACAAACATACTACCGTATAATTATGTTGCCACACCAACGTTAAACATGTACTGTTAAAAAGCAAGTGGATAAAAGTTATGGTTGCTTAAAGAACTTTCCACCAATGCTGCATGGAAAGAAACCTATTTATTAACTTAGATTGTGCAACCCACTCATTTAAAGATGCACAGAAAGCAAGCACATGTCAGTCCATTTATCTCACCAAATATTAATTATCAACAAGATTAAAGCAAAAACAACACAAGAAGCAGATGCTGGAACCCATCAAAGACTCATCCTAACAAGGTCAAACATACAGGAGCTGAATTCTAAACTTGATAGATCCTGCATAAGCTTCACACATAAATTTACTGATGCATAGTCTATCTAAATAATGTGCACCACCAGTAAATATCGTGCCAATCATCTTAAACTCAGATATCATCGCTAAAAAAAGAAGAGCATACAGAGGGGAAGAAAACGACAAGTTATAAGCTAATAAGAACCGGATTTCTAACCTTATCAGCTGCAGCCCGTTCAATGACTGCACAGCCAAGGTCAAGATTATCATTGGTAGCCAGTTGAACAGCCTGGTCTAGAAGTTCAGCAGATAGATTCAAGCCCTGAAGCGAATTTTTTAGCTGATTTGATATTGAAGCACGCAAAGGTTCCTGCTGTCAAATGCCAGATCATAGAGGTCACTCCTTGGAGGAGAAAGTATTCAGCTCTTCTGAAAACCAAAAATGAAAATGTAAGCACTTTTAACTTCTACAATGAATAACATTACCTTGCATGTCACATGAGCTAGACTTCCAGCAAGGCTGGCAACCATTTTTCGCGCTGCTTTGTATATTCTTGTCTCATCTGACTCCAGAGCATAATCCTATCATCCCATCCAATAAGTGTGAACCACAATAATTTTACTCAACACAGAAGAATTATTCCCAGCCAAAAATGACTAATTTGACAATGTGGACTGCCAAGTGCAAACATATCCCCAGCTTGAGCATCCTGCCATAACTAGAGCCTTTTCTGTTCTACTCACTAATAAGTTAAAATTCACAGGCCAAGGGATACCACCCATACGAATTTCTTTCTATGTGAATCTAAAACTTAGAACCTGTGCTCATTAATTTTTCAGAAAATCGATCCTAGATTTCTAGTTTGTAAATGCCGAAAGATTTCTCTCTCCACTATTATTGAACAAACTGAAGGGATAGGTGATATAAACTGATGTGAGCAAAAGATATATGAAGCATCAGGTGTAGAGTTCCTCCAAAAATGATGCAACATAGCACATGAAAATAGTAACGGCTTCAAAAAAAAAAAAACAACAGGCAAGACAATCAGGTGAACAGGCAATACCACTTAAATATATAGTAGTCAAAGGTAGACGCGTTACATGTGATTGATAGTAAACAAGTTCCTATAATGATCTAAAACAGGTTAGACAAAATTAAGGCAAAGTTGGCTGTGACTGAAGAGTTGAGCCATGGTACTGGCCAAAATCAAAAGGGTAGAGCTATGGCAAGGATGTATTAAGAAAGGAATTATTATCATCTCCACATGAAAACTGTTTTGGCTGACATTTAGCCACTTTGGACAATTTTACCATTTCAAAAATACGCAGGGGAAACAATGAAAACACATCCAACATAGTACAAGGTCAAATTCATAGCAATAGGTTAGACTCTGTGTTTTGAAAAAAGCAAAGCCTTAAAATAACACCTTTAAAACAAGTTCCTTTGTTGTTTGAGTTGCTATGGAAACACTACGTTGCACAATCCCAGGTACTATCTCCTTGATAGCTCTGTCCATTGCTATTGGGACCACCCTGCAATATGAGCAAAATAATTTATTCAGCAATATTCAAAGATATACGTTTGGAATATTATGGATTCAGCTTTCCAGGAAGCTCATGAATGGATAGCTGGGTGGATGGTTCATATACACCGTTCACATGCCTGAGTATGTGTGCATGTGCAGGCGCATAAAATATATTCACAACTTTCTTGAAAACAGGCGGGGTTGAAAAAGACAAAATGTAATATTAAATGTGTGAAGGAATTAGAACAGCAACATTACCTCTGGAAATGCAAATGCAAGCCAAGACCATTTAACTTTTGGTTGATTACAACATGAGTTCCAATGTTAAGAATTGGAGAAGGCAGCTGAAAACAACAGGAAACTGGACTTGTTAATAAGCATAAAAACAGTTATCATCCACAACTGAAATAGCAAACATACGCAGCCACCTGACTAACAGAGAATGAAGACTGGGACTGGGCAGCCTGTAAGAGTCCTTGAGCAGAGGGGAGTGGATCAGACAGACCCAAAGCTGCTAACTTTTCATCCTCGATCAGTGCACCAGATGATAGTTGAAGAGGAGCAGCAAACTGAAGATCCACATCATGTCATATTACAGCATATAAGTACCACTTCATGCCCCAACAAGACAATAATACTATGCATACCTGAGACAATAAGTGTGTATGTCCACTAGAATCAGGCGGACTTGCAATCTTCAGAGGTAATTCTACTTGATTTATTGGTGATATTATTCCAGATTTAACATCCGCAAGTATCTGTGGTTGGGTTGCAGCAACATCTTTGTTTGAAAAATCAGGGTTTCCTTCAACTTCTCTTACACGATCCTTCAGAAGTGACGTAGGCGTCATGTCCTTCAAATCCACCCCAAGATTTTTGAACAGGACCTGTGATCAAAAGGTCTGTATAAGAAGAAATCTAGCATTTTATATCAGGCAAGACAAAATGGAAGGAAAGATTTTTCCTGTCCTTGTCTAACATGGTTTTCATGTACCTCAATATCAAATTTGAGGTTCATTTTCAAGTTCGGCATCAGATAAATTTCAGCCATTAATCCAAGAATGCCCATGGTCCATGGATTAGGTGGTTGGTACGCCAGACTGTTTTGGCAGGGTTCAAGAACCTGCAGAAAGAGTAGAGTTAGCCATAAAAAGTCAAGGGCAGAGGTAATATCCACTAGTGGAGCAGATTTACAACCCTACCTTTGAAGTAAATGGGATAACTGCAATCATTTTACCCTTCTCATAAGCCTGCAAAATATAAGGATTTAAATAAACAAAAACTCAAATTCTTAATGGGTTGATTCTCATAATCGGATATAGGAAGAGATGAACAGAAGACATTATGCAATTAAACAAAAGAATAAAGTGAAGAAAACAATGCATAAGACATTAAAAGGCAATGATGTTCACAATATACACAAAGAAATTTCCCTGAAGTGCAAGCACCTCAATAATCAATGACTTTGGATCTATTTCACGAGCCCTTAAAACTTGATTCCTGCCGATGGTTAATTTCCCAAGCCAGCTACCCAAGTTCTTCAACAGTGAGCGCTCTTCTGAACTTGATTTTATGAGCTCAGATCCTAGAAGGACCTAGAAAGTAAAAAAATCCTGAGTCATCCCACTTGTAGTATCCATCAAATACAGAGCCAACCATATTAGTGGTAACAAACCTTGCAGTTCTCATAAGTCGCTTGAACAATCTCTTTATTTAAGGCCTTTGAATTGACTTTGTCCAAAAACTTCAAGTATAGGTCATGAAAATTTGGTTCAATGCTTGCTCTGCCAGGAAATTTAGCAAAAAGTAAGGCATGACTAAATACGTGGAGCCAAACCCCTCATAATATCTCAGGATTACTACACATGCAGATGTAACAAAAAGAGAGAGACAATGTCGGAAGACATTCATCCTTGAAATAAAAGGATTTTTTTTAATTTCTGAATGGGGTGTGGAGGCATCTATGAGGAGCGGAATAGTAAGAATAGTGCATGTAACTAGACTTCCTCAGTATAAGATTCAAGGTATGAAAATATACTGGTGCATGCAAAAAATGCTTAAAAGTACAGCAGTTGTTTAAGTTTAAACCTTTTCATGACCATGTATTGCGCAAACCATGGGTAGAACTGCTCTTTAAAAATTTCAGTGAACTCTTTCGCTTTAGCTTCAATATTCGTCACTGAAATGTTGTTGATAATGAATGATATCTTGTCTTGAACTTCTGATGCCGGAGCCTGCATACATTAAGTAAACAAAAGGAAACAGATTTCAGGGACAAATGATCCTAATCACTAAGCAAAATCCATTATGTACATAAATGAGAATCAGCAGTAACTCACATACACAGCCTAAGTAGATTCTGACAACCAGCACTCATATATTAAGTCATCATGATATACAAGCCAGTGAGATCAATCAGAATAAAATACAACTTAAAACTAAACTGCTCACAACACACTCTGTACCACAGGCATACAAGATATTATGACCAGCAGACAAGTAGGTGCCCTAATATGAGCAAGACACAGCTCAATCAGGTTGAGATCGCAAACACATTTCAAAACTAACCTGACTGAATGTTCTCTGATTTAGCACAGGGATCCAACAATTTTCATAGACATATAAGAGATAATCCAAGGCAACAAACAAAATAGCTTGATGTAAGCCACAGTATATACCATTTGACTGCCACAGTGTATGCCATTTGACCGCCAAAATGTTGTAACATTAACTTCTAACACTAATCATAATGTTCCAACAACATTTATAGGACCATGTGTGCATGTCAAGGCCATGTTCCAAAGCAATGGCCATATTACAAAGTATCATGCTTTTCTACAAAAAATAAATGCTGTTAAAGAAAGAATCTTCAGTATAACACACAGTAGTGAGTGACCTTCACCATTGCCTCCAGACCTGATCTACCAACTGTCCAGACCATCAGAAACATATTCCCTCAACAGATCACAAATTTCAAATCGTATTCCACACAGAACACATCAGGTTCAATAAGATTACTTGGAAGACATAACAAGACTATGAGAGGGAGTAACAGTTCCACGAAAAAGGAGCATAAAATGATTTCAATTCACATGGTTTTCTGAGACTAAATAATCTCCCTCTTGTATGAATGAAAATTAGATGTTTTAACTTTTCGAGCATGCAATACTATGCTATCTTTGCCCACGAAAGCATTCCCAAGATTTCAGTTCTCGATATAATGATAAAGCAGTCTGGAAGATAGCGACCGGAGAAGTACCTCTATAGGAGTATCTCGTTTCTCAGCAGCAGCAATGAGGGTCTCAATGTTCAAAGCAGAGCCAAATCCTGCATCAAAATAAATCACACGTTTAACATACTCATCAAGAGTTCAAAAAAATCCCTCAAATGTACATGGCCATGTAGGTGATTGCAACAATGTAGATAAGGTGACTATTACTCTCATATATCTTTTCATGCATTTTCCGTATAAACCAAGCTCAATGAGGACGCACGAAATTTACTAGCCTATCAGAGAACAGTCGTATTTCATTTTATAGTGATGGTTCATTGACTTTCGATCAGAAGGATAAGCACAATGCGGTGTGCTGAGTGTCCTCGACAGAACATCTGGACATTTGTTTTCATCTGTTAACAAAACAAGGGCCTACGTTCTATGAATACATTTAAAAGCGCACAATGTCAATAATCAACATCAACTTTGACTTCACAACATGTGATCCTCATTGTGCATCTCGATCCAATGGATCATTTCCATGTCAATTCTTGAATAAAGCATTTGTACAAGTCCCTCAAGATATCAAACACAATAACACGTATGATTTACACAGGATAGTAGGAACCTACGGGCAGAAGAAGGAGCCCTGGGAGGACGAACAAAACCAGGTGATGAAGACAATGATACAGCAGTACTCAATGCATTCTGGCTCTGCAACTTACAAAAGCAATTCAGACTTAGATGTCAGTAATGGATATCAACAGAAGGAACAGTAAAATGCAGCCATGGCCTAGTAGCAAGTATACCTTGTGGATATTTGAAGATTCAACTAATGTGCTAGCTGGAGGTTTCCCTGGTGCAGGTACCACAGGTTTCACCTCCATTACTGAAGAGGCATGAATCTTATGCCTGTCATCTAGGGATGCTTCCTGTCTCTGTTGAAGCTGGAATGACAAAGGAAGTTGCTGTCCAGCAAGAATGCCTGAAGTGCTATTCGCCTGCAACATTAATCCAAGCCTTTGAGGACGAAATGGATAAGTCAACAACGTGTCAAATAATGATAAGTTCATTAAACAAAAACATAATTTTAGAAGGAAGACACAAGCAAAAATAACTCCACCACAAAATAGACAAAGCTTTGACTATTTAGTCATGGAAGTTCAGACATTCTCCTCATTCAGCAACGCGCTGATCACATGGAAGCAGCTTCACAGGGCTCTAACAGGCCAGTTCAGGAATTTATAGCACATCATCAAACTCTAGACAAAAAGGAAAGAAAGGAAAAAACGTACTTTATGTTCTTACATAAGATGTCCTAACATAAAATTCAATGTGACCTTCTGGTGGACTGAAATGGCTTGATCACCCCCCCCCCCCCCCCCCAAAAAAAAAGAAAAAGAAAAAGAGAGAGAGAGGACATTGTCCACATACTTTACAATAGAAGCATCAGCAATCTCACAAGTATGCGAATAATCCCAATTGCATATGTCTGTATCCTTTCTGTGACCTCGAGCTCACATTACGGTATCACAGTTTCCAGTAAGGATGATACAGCCAGGTGTGGCTTTAGCAGGGAAAAAAACAGAAGCAGGCAGAAACTTCAACAGGAATAAATGTGAAACATGCAACTAGAACGATGAAGGGAAATTTAAAATCCAATGGCATTGGTTGAAGTCACTCAAAACACTCCTGCAAAGGCAACAGTACCACCAAGAAGAAAAAAAAAACCCACAGCGGTACATGCAGCATATCCCTGAGGAAAATAATGAAAACGTTGATCATGCCATTAGCTTAGGATGCCTGGAATAGGAGGCTTACCATGCCACAGAGACATCTCAAATCAACTTCCAACATACAAACAAAACATTATTCCAATCTCCTCCTCCGGTCTCAAAAAATTCAATTCTAATCCCAAAAGAAATTATGTAATAAATGCAACATGCCAGAAGACAAACATTGTTCTGACCTCCATATTTGCAGCGCCACCTTGAGGTGGACCATGATGAACACTCGCAGGATTGTTGCCTCCATCAGGATCTGAATGACTCGATGATATTCGCGCAAGAGTTCGCTCAATAAAAGCAACAAGATCTGAGTGAGTGCCCCGAAGATGAGATATTTGTAGAATATGATTGCAATACTGTGGCCATTCTATTAATCGATCCACAAACTGCTCCAATGCCTTGGTTCCGAATACAAACATCTGCATGCAGCCAGGCACATCAGTACAGAAATAAATAAGTGGAACTATATGTCTCAAATAATAACACAAACCTTTGAATCTGGAGGCTTACGGAGCGCATCTAAAACACAACGCAGGGCAATCCCAAGTGACAGATGAGTTACAAGTTGGTGCTTAATGACAGAGCCTGGACAAGTTTTAGAATAGCAGTGTAAGGAAACAAATAAACAAGAAGAAAAGACAAGATTCTCAAAAAAAAAAAAAAAAAACTGAATGACAAACACCCAAACTACATACAAAAACTGTAAGGACAGGTCAATTTACTTCAAGTGTGCAACCATTATTTTTCTAGATTGACATAACAACAACAATACCTACTTTCTGGACTATTTAAAATCATGTCAAATACCAGCAGAGTTCCCAGCCAGGAACATATTATGTAGATAGAGCAGGGCTAACAGACAAACGCAAACAGATTATACAGTACACCTTACCAACTTCGTCATTAAGAAATAAGGAGGATCCCTCAGTAATTTCCAGTCCAAACATCTCCAAAAGTCATGTAAGCATATCAAAAATGTCACCATAACAGGTCATGTCATAATTCAGAAGATTCCACTTGTAATTATTTGAAGAACTTCTAGTTCGCTTAACAGTGGAATTTCTTAGTCTAATGTCCATATCTACTCAAATACCAAAACAGCAAAGTATACCCGCATTTCACAAGAATATCAAAGAAAGGGTTGACCAAGACCTTCTGAATTGGCAATACTTCTAAAGGCTTGCCTAACCTATCATGCTTTTTTACTATTCTGCCAATACTTTACTAGCTTCCAATCCTGCCCCTAAATATTAGTTCCAGTTCCAATTCTACCCCAGTGATCTCACTGTCTGTACTCAGTTAATCTGGGCCATTCAGTGTTAATCAGACTGCTAAAAAAGAGCAATCTCAAGGCCCCCAATGTGGCATTGACTACTTCAAGTGGCAAACATATCAGCTATATGATGCACACATAATCAAACAAAGTGCCATATCAGCATAAGAAACAGAGAAAGGCATGACTAAAAACCTCAGCAGTGAGTTTGTACCAGGAACCAAACCATATCCTCTCATTCATCGTGAGAACTTGACAGAATTTATCCTCATATATTGTTTGATAATGTGGTTCAGTATTCTACTTTCCATAGTTCTTTAATAATTTTAAAAGTAGTTGTACATTTTATCCAGAACGTGAAATTCTGAAGCCATTCATAAAGTCAGTGCCACATCATTCCTACGTCATGTCAGCTGCTGCTGCCAGCATTTACCGCTCATACTACCAGTCAGACAACTCGTGAAGGCAGGATTAATGTCATTCGAATTGAAGGCTTCTAAGCAATTAAGCAAGCCTTCTGTATATTAGGAGAATACAACCCTTATATATATATATATATATATATATATATATGCAACACAAGTGCTCCCATGTACATTAAGCAATTCCTAAATAGTAGGAGAACATCAACAATAATTGCCACAATGACACTCACCAAAGAGTACTGCAGCAATTTTAAGTTGCATTTCTGGATACTTGGGAAAGAACTTATATTCCTCAAACAGGTTGGCAATCATGCACTCATAAATAGACTGCTCCCTGCAGTTATCAAAGTAGCTCAAATCAATATTCACAGCCAATATTTGAACATTACATGAAAAATTTCAAAAAGAGGCTCACCGCAATATTGTATCCATCTAATTATCAAAAACTCATAAAGCAACTACAGGACTTTGGCCGCATTAATAAATATACCAAGAAACAATCAGCTTCATGCTTTTGCTTTCCTCACATTCTTGCGCATGCATCAAAGTGATAGCACTCAATGTTCGCTCTCTAATGTTATTCAATCCTTAACAGCCCCATTATGGAAGAACTAATGGAGAGCACGTAATAAGTTTAGATACACAAAATATTGAATACGAAATAGCTTTTAGATTATTACAGGATGTTATGATTGCCAAGGCATTCCTGACTGATATCCATTCGCAAGATATATTGGTCTTAACAGGAAACACATCATATTATAATCGCTGACATCATAGAAGTCTTGACCAGTGTCCGGTGAGATTCTTTTCTAACTAGGACCTGATCCAAATAAGTCAGTAACCAACTTAGCAGGTCCACATCATGTAGAACATGTAATTTTATCTTTCTATGACTTTCATGCTTGACATGGTGGAAGAATGACTGCATTCTTGATATGCATCAGGATGGCAAGCAGTAAAATTAGCACCATACACATTTGAATGATTTATGCTATTTCTTCCAAACTTGCTGTTCTTAAGTTTCACAGGTAACTTATTTGAGAAGATAAAGGTCCAATGGAAGTGGTACATGATGACTAGACCCAACAACAGTGTACCTTTTCACAGAAGATTCCTTGAACCGTGTCAGCATTTGAACCATGGCATCAATCGTTAACTGGCCAGAAAACATTTGCTGGAAATATGAATTAGCTTCTGTCTCTATATCCTCAGCATATTCCTCAGAGGATGCTGAATCTGCAGTCCCACCATTTTGAAGTCTCATAGATGAGGTTGTAAGTGCTATACGCAATCTCTCCAATTCCTCCAAATGTTGGTGGGATGAGATCAAGCTTGCATGAGCCACAAGCGTCTGCAAAAATGATAGTAACATGATTGAATTTTACTCAGAGATAAATTTACACATAATTAACCCAGATGTCCGACAAGTGGCAACAGAACCTTGAAGAACATAGGGATTGCATCCAGATAAAGATTCAAAAGACTGCCAGAACGCAGAGAGCCCTTGGCAGTAATATCCACTGATTCACCAGATTCCATAAGCTTCAGGAATTGAAGACACTCCTAGACAATTATAAATGCATCTCAGTAGGAACAATAGTAGCTCTTCAGAATTAAAATTCAAAATGAGAAATCAAGTATAGCATCTCAGCATCACTTTTTAGAACAATCACTACCACTTCACAGCCAGGGAAAACAAACTACTACCTCAAAGAAAATGTGCTTGTAAGTATTCAGATTATTGCTCAACCAATTTTCAAGGTCTATGAGTTCCTTTCGTGAAGCAAGGGCAGCCAGTCTGATGCCAAAGGAAGAAGGAACCATCTCTAGAACTTGAGAAAGTATCTGGCATCATTAGCAAGCCATGTATCAGTGCAACGGAGAAAAGAGCAAAAATCAGAACAAAAACAGGTTTCTCTGCTAGCACGAAAGACAAAAGTAGTAAACAGAAAAGAATGAGCCCAATCAACTCAAAGACGTTTACTATCTTTCCTACTATAAAGTTGGGATATATGGAACCACTTTCATATTGGTTAAAAAGAGCTCCACAATCTAATGCAAGATGAAGACAGCAGTGTCAGGGTATCTGAGCCATACAATACATAAAAAAACCCTAAAGAGTAGATCCATAAAAACTACCGGCTGTATCTCACCTTAAGCTCTTCGCAGATGTCCAATATTCTAGTCATGCAGTCTGGATCAAGACTCGCAGCATCAACAAACCCCCTCAACACAAGAATCGGGTTAACGTGCCAGAGGTAAAGTATCATACCAACACCCCCGGCATTTTTCATTATCAGGGGAAACACAGCAAGGGAGACTTCAGACTGCAGGAGATTATATACAGTCTGCAAGCAAAAGAATACATAGATTAATATTCAGGGAAGATTATATCAAGACAAATGATGAAACTTGTCAATGCACTGCCAATGAAGAGGGAGTACATTAATATGTGCCATTGCGAGAAGCAAGACTTCTGGACAGTATTTAAGAGGGTATTCAAGCATTGCACGAACAGATCCAGCGTAACCAGCTTCAGCAATTTGACACAACACATCTAAGAGGTCAAGGCACAACCAAGCATGGTTTGGATGTCCAGGCTGGAGCTTGTGACCATTCATCGCATCAACATAAGCCTACACAGAATTTTTTACCATATAATTAGAACCAAATAAACAAGAAGGGGAAGAATTACAAGTTCTATAGCACATACCAGCTGCCTCCCAGAATGAGCAAAGGTAAATACTTCGGGAGGAGCTGACACAGCATATTTTAAGAATGATATCTGGCCCTCAATATTCTTCCAGACAGACCCGCATATGGCCTTCAGAGGAAAAGGATCCTGCACAACCCAAGTTTAAGATTCCGTAAACTTCAGGAGATATATTGCTAGAGCTCCCAATAGACCTCCATGTCCAGGCAAAATAACTTTCAAAAACCAGCCAAGACATGCAAACACACCTGACAAGCACATCGATAAATAGACATGAAGAAAGAAAATGCTTCCTCATTAGGCAAGTAGAATCCTTCATGATCCAGGCTTTCGATTACTGATGCCCAATTGATTCCAGGCGCCTGTATTCAAATATGTGATTCTTAGTATGCGCTGTACACTTACCATTAAAGCCTAAGATTGAATGAGAAATGTCGAACTCACAAGCTGCTTGATTGAATCTACAAGAACATCAATGTTCCAAGAGCTTGGAGATGGAAGATCAGACCAACTGTCGTTGCCAAGTGCCATAGCAAAACTCGAAGCTGTGCTATGATTATCTTCAAGACCAATACAAGTACGGGCAATAGTACCAATTATTCTAGAGAGTGTGACTTCAGTTAGTGGAGAAAACAGAGATAAGGTCTCTTTACACTGCAAGTCATTAACTGTGCAACCATAACCTAACTCCCTCATGACATCACCCATGCCAATCTCCTTCTCCATTTCTGCCAAGATAGCATCAAAATCATCTTCTTTGCAATCATACAGTAGATCCAAGCTCCTGCAGCAGAAAAATATTAAGCGGGACAAAACATTTTACTTCAACAAAATCAAGGCAACGAGTTGAGCATAACTGGCACCTCATTGTATTGACATCACGCAATTCATCCGAAAGCAAAGGGGTTAAAATGAATGAGGCGACATCTTTAGGCTGCACCAAAGACAACATCTGCATGAAAGAATCTACATGCTCGCGTAGGTCGTCCGAGCGCTGAAGGAACAGTATAATTCCCTGGATCTGCTCAGCAGCTTTCAAAGGAGCAGGATTTGCAGACAATTCTTCAATCTGAGCCATACAAAAGTTCTTCCCTGGGAATTATGTCAAAATTGTGCTATTGTTCAGCAACAAAACATCGCATTAAAGGAAAACTAATAAAGACCACTCATTTAAGAATAAAACTTACCACACTTCCTGATTTCAAGATTTTCAGAGCTTGACAAAGCAAGACCAATGCTAATTTTTTCACACAGGGATAAGCATAATGTATCAGAAAGATTCTCCAGAAAAGCTTCACTCAGCACTCCACTTTTTAATGAGAGACAAAAGACCGTGCTAAAGTTTGGCTTCTCCAAGATGTACTTGAAAATTGACACTAAAGCAGCTTTAACATGCGAGTTCAACTCTGCCCAGTGAAGATTCAGGTAGTCCAGGCAGGTTTGGAGCAGCAAAATGCTTCCTTCAACGCCATAGCCAAGAAACTGCATGGAGGACAAAAATGGTGTCAGAAAGAAATGATGCATGCAAAAAGCCAACAAATTAGTGACATTTCCCGTCTGAAGCAGGATGAAGACTTAATGACCATCTTGATGACAGCTGTTATCACTATTATAATTCACGAATGGTTAAATGAGATAATTTGGCTCATTGGCAAGAAAGAAACAGGAATGCCTTTGAAAGAGAAGAATCCTCTTGAGACTCTTTTAGAGCTGAGTGGTTATGCACCCTTCACTTTTGGTATAGTGGACAAGTTCAATATCATTTTTTTTATGGGTAAAAAAGATGAACTATAGGGCACTAGAAGTGCAAACCCATATACCAAAGAGCTCAAAAGCTACAGCCATATACAAAAGAGCTCTCAAAAACAAAAGGGAGCTCAATTGCAGGACAGATCATCAACTATATCAACCAATGCATTTACATCCATATGCAAGTTTCCACTCTACCAAGTGTATTAGTTTAAGCCAATTTCCAATAAAATCAGAAATGAAAGATTACTCTCCATCAAAAGCAATCTTGTTCCACTCCTCCAAATCAACCAAAAGACAGAGAGAGGAATCTAGGCAATTTTTCTTTTCTTGTTGCACCAGCCAAGCCCAAAGTTCTGTATTATAGAACCTCCAATAACCCAAGCTAATCTAGTGCAAGCACAGAAAGCAGTCCAAACCATACTCATCCAAAGGCAATGAAGAAAGAGATGCCACACAGTATCAGCGTCCTTTAACCAGTACTTTGCCTCTCTGTTGTAGGTCATCTAAAGTAAAGATTCACTGCAAAATTGCTTCTCAAGCAAAAGAAGAAAAGAAACTCTTGTCGGAACCCTCACTTGTCAAACTGCTTTCCCACTCCAGTCTACCACCAACAACCTCTCTATGTAGCAGCTTGTAGTAAGACTTTCTAATAGATTCCATCTCTTCCATTGGTCCACACTAAAACATCCTCAGAATTAAGAAAAATCATACAAAACATTTAAAAAAAAAAAAAAGGCAAAAGCTCCAAACTCCAATCTTGAGCTTGCCTCATGAAATTGATATCCCATATGATCACACCGTCATTTAAACAATAACAATTTTGCTCCCAGCGATGTCAAACAGATTCAAACCAATCTTTTAATGCTGCGTCTCCACACCAAACGTCAAGCCAAAACTGTATCCAATTTCTGGTACCTAGTTTAAGCGAAGCAAGAAGAAGGAATTCAATCCATTCAACATTTTGCAACCGCTACTTCCCATTAAGGATGTTAATTTTCGACACTAAACAGCCAAAGCCATTTACTGAGAGGAGCTTTCTTGAATAACAAGGGGGCTCAATGGCTAAACCACCCTCACTTGTCTGCCAGCTTTCCAATCTACCCAACCGAACTTCAAGCCTCCTTGGTGGAAAAGTTCAATATCATACTTATAGCTTACTGGAATGATAGAAATGGTATTTTGTTCCTAAATTTTGTACATGGGATACATCCCTTTAAAGTTGTTTAAGTTGTTTGTAAAGGGCAGTACCCCTTGGTAACTTAATATAATTTGTTTGACCTTCAAAGGAAAGAAGGGGGAACAAGAGGATGAATTTCGCCTTCAAAAATGTTTAACTTTTCCCTATCACTGAAGTCACCCCAAACCTGTTCAATTTTTTAAATTAAAATATGTCTGGTGGGGAATTCTCACGTAGCTTATTTGGTCAGCTTAAAGCCAAACCAAACAGCCTGTACTTTTATCATCCTATGCTAAAGCAAACGGGACATTCACTTTGACTACCCAGAATATGGCAACGTACTGAGATGTCTTTGATTCTATGGAATATTCCTTGAAAGAACTACCCAAGGAAAGAATGGATAAACTCTCATCTGCTAAGAGGAAGAACTATTCCAAACACTAGTTATTACTGAAAATAAACACTTGCTGTTATACAATTACTAAGGCAACATGCTAAACACATCACCAGAGATGCACGCAAGAATTCATTTTAGCATGACAAATGGGTGCTATCTACACTGTTTTTTTTTTTTCCTTGAGAATGTTATTACATGCTTCTGGTTAAGAAAGGAAGTATTGATTGCAGAAGTTATAAGTAATAATAGATGGTTTCCAAGATACTCTAGATGCTGTCGGCTGGAGGCCATGGAGGCTGATTACAGGGACTTTATCCTGATCAACTCCCGTAGGATGCAGTTAAGATGTTCTGCTTCTATTAATGGCAGAAACTCTACTCCCGCTAATTCAGAATTGTTGAAAAATAGAGGACCCACAATTTATTGGATAATGTTAATTTGGTTCGCTATGGTCGGGGTTAGGTTGTCTCACGAACAGAAAGAGGTCATTGGATTACCATGAGACGTCAAGAGGAAGACAAGTTTCACACCAAGACCTCTTCAATCTTACTGAGTTCGCACCACTAAACCAAGCCTTAGTTTACTTCGGGCAATGGAAGTCATCCAACGATCCATCCTCTATAGATGAAAAAACAAACTGCAGCACGTTGTTTTGGATAGAGAGCTCATAAGGAACGTTACTACTTCATCTTAGGGCCGCTTATTGATGAAATCGCATCGATGCTAGACAAGAAACCGAGCCTGGCAACCTCGGAACAAACACCGTCTCATGTTCTTTAAATTTTCCCTCCTCATATTTTCCGTTTTGCTCTGGCAACCATCACGTATACCAGAATTCCCAATCAATCTTCAGCATCACCCAATCCAGCGACAAAACAAGTGTTCTCAAGGGAAGGAAAAAGAGAGAGAGAACATCAGAGTGATAATCCTATAAACCAATCCAGTAAAAAGAAGTCGACCAACATTCGATCGACAAAGCCTCCTATAGTTAGGGTTCTTCCACCAAAAAAAAAAAAAAAAAAAAAAAAAAAAAAAAGAGCAGACAAGAATCAAAGCGATGTTCGAATGTAAACTCACAGAAGGAGCTTAACCTAAAGCGCTCGAATCATCACCACCAAAAAAGAAAAAAGAACGGAAAAACCAGTGCAGGTGGCGGAGAAGCAAGCTAGGGTTACAAACCCCAATCAGTACAGACGCCAATGCTACTCCCTAAATCGCGCGCGCGCCTCGAGAGACGAGGACAGCGACAAGCTTTTCGCACGGGCGGCGACTGGGTCCGTTATAGAGAGAGACCGAGCGAGAGAGAGGGAGAGAGAGAGGGAGAGAGGCCGAGACCTGGTAGAGCTCGCGCAGGACGGAGTCGAGGTTGGATTCGTCGACGCTCTCGAGCAGGAAGCGAATCTGCTTCGACACGATGTCCGAGAACTTCAGCATGGTCGTAGCGCCGATCGGGAGCCGCCTAGGGTTTCGCGCAGAGAGATTTGGGGGCGAGGTGATGGAGGAGGAGGACAGGGAGGAAGAAGAAGATGAAGAAGACGATGAGAAGAGTGAAAAAGGACTTCCCGATTGCGTCTGTCGAGAAAGAGCGGCGACATAGAGAGAGAGAGTCGCGTCAGTGGAGGAAACCGGGCGGGTGACGGACCGGGTCGCTTCGGCTCGGCGACCGCCGACTCTCGATCCGCCACGTGGCGACGCGGGTGAAATTCGGCCCTTTTACGGAACGAGCCCTAGTTTCTTCATTAATTTGATCGAGCAGCGCGGAATGGCATGGGAGAATGAGCTATTTCGAAAGTCGAGAATGCTCCGGTGAGGTTTACGTCTTAATAATTGGTGGATCGAATTTGATCTTCAATATAACTTTAGTATATGTTTTGATAGATATTTTACCGCTATAAATTGTATAAAAAAATCCGATACTTAATGAGATTAAACTTGTCTGATCGGTTAAGCTAGACAATGTCTTGATGAAATAAGTACATAATGGATTACTTTCATTCAATGGAATTTAAAATCTTGCTAACCATATAGATTGAAATCATAGATAAAGATCGCAATTCCATTCCTAGTAAGAAATTAATATTATCCGGGCCTTGATTTTGAATTATTGTCAAATCACTTTTCATTTTGATTACAATACTTAGATTTGTCAACACTTAAAATTCAACATTGACCTACTTAGTAACCTAATTAAGTGATGGAAACTAAACTTCAACCCTAAGGCTATATTTGGTCGGCTCGATTTTTTTGTCAAATAGGATAAGATTAAATAGGATAATGACGAGATTTGTAACATCATACGCACATGTTATATATGTTCAAAGGTGGATATAGGATAGTTAGAGAAACAAGAAACGGTTCATCACCGGCCCCGCCATCTTTATTTTTCCCTAATTTTTCACGAGAAAGTGTCGATATACAACTATTTAAAACATGCTACAAATTTGAAAGAAGAAAAGAATCCTCGCATGTAGAAAATCTATACTTGATGCTAGAATTTGAAAAGAAATTACTAATTTGATTCATTACTTATTATGATTCATTCTATTTTACTTATATTGTCTCAATTTAATCAGCCCAACAAGATCGATCCGCTGATGGCTAGGCGGGCTTCGCCCAGCCCCAGCAAGGCCGCTTGGCTACCAGCGATGCTCCAGTGAGGTTGCCAACTCTTGTCTGGCCGATCGCCGAACTGGCAACCAACCACTTGAAGAAGAGAAAAAGAGGAAAAAAGTAAATAAAAAAAAATTAAAAGAAAATGATTTGGAATAGAAATTTTGAAAGACGCGGTATCAAACGCACTTTATTACGGAATCAAAATTTTGACGATTCTCAAAACGGCTTAAAATAATTAAAAATTATTTCCAAAAACAAAATAAAAATAATCATTTTTAATTAGAAATTGCTCCATAATAATCACCGTTGATATAACCCTTTGTCTCATGATTCGAGGTTAAGAGGATCGGAATTATGCGAAGACATGAATTATCACATCTATACATATTAAGCGCTGTAATTCTATCATACGGGCAAGTTCGCCCCGATGAATGAGTTAGAAGCATCTTACGTGGTGTCGCATTCAAATTTTCCCTCCGTATTTAAACGTCTCGCCTCGCGTCTTATTTTGCGCGGTGGTGCAATGCAAACGGGTTCCGTCGAGGATCGAAAGAGCGAATGAGGAGATATCTACCTTGCATTGCATGCTATTCTTATCAGCAATTAGATTTAGCCACAAGAAGAGATCACCAAGCCCAACCAAAAGGGCCCGCTACTTCTCCTGACAAAACGCCTTCAAAATGCCTCGTCAACAGGCCTTTCCACCAATCAAGCCCATGCCAAGCCCATCAGGAGTCGAGTTATGGACGAATCACGTTCGAATTGCATGTGCAATCAGACTCTTCGAGCATTTGACTAATTCTCGTTAAATTGAAATCTCGTGAGTAAATTAGGTAAGCTCGCAAATTAAATGACATCGAACCCATTTTTACCCAATTGCTTTGTATTTTTCGTTTGGTTCTGATGACACCTCCTCATCTCATTTGATAATTCGACACGACTTGACTTAGGAAACAGAAATGCTCGACTGGCTTTCCTTTGGAAAAGCAAAGAAACCAAAGAGTGAGAAAATAACATAGAGGGGAAAAAGAAAAAGAAAAGGTGGGACGAGCACACATGATTAATGCAGCGAGAGAGCAGAAATCCGTCACTCCGAGCCCACGCAGAACGATGCGGAAGCAAGCGCCTTCCCAAATCCTCACGTCATCCCCGTAACTAACCGCGCCGGCCACGTCAGCAGACCTCGAAGTCCCGCGGGTGACGATAGCCTTGCCGGTGCTGCTGCTGCTGCTGCTGCTGCGGCGGCGCCGGCACCTCTCGCGCCTCCTTCTGCCGCCGCAGCTCCATCACCTTCCGGTGCGAGTTCGAGTGCTGGGTCAGCACGAACGTCGGGCTCGCCGCCGGCCGGTACTCCGGCACCAGCCGCCCCGACTTGTACCGCACCCCGCACGCGTTGCACAGCGTCTTCGGCCCCAGCGGCCCCGCCCTCCACTGCGGCGTCCTCTCCGACGCGCAGTGCGAGCACCGCCGCCCGCTCCCGCTCCCGGCCCCGGCCCCTTCCTCCGCCGCCTCCGTGGGCCCCGCGCCCTCGCTCGGGGCCGCCGCGGGAGCGCCCGGCGGCCTCGACCGCTTGCTCCGCGGCCTGCCGCCGGAGAACGCCGCGTCCGGGAGTGCGGCCGGGGCCCCCGCCGCGAACTCGCTCGCCGGGACGTCCGCGAACGAGTCGTCGACGAACCGCGAGAGCCACTCCAGCTCCGCCGCGTAGTCGCTCTGCACAGAGAAGAAAAAGCACCATGAGCGACCGCGCTCCGAATCGCAGCACGAAACAAGCAAAAAGCAATCAGTCGATATCGTAGGAAAAACCGTCTGCGGAGCGAAGCGGCACGCAGCAAAAACGCTGGAAGTCGAAGAAAATCCAAACGGACGCCCAAAAATGCGCATCAATCTCGGCGAGATTTCGGCGAATTTGACTGAAACTATGAATGCGTAACAAAAAAAAAGTCGCGATCTCAGTCTGCCTTTTCCCGAGCGAAATGAGGAAGCCGTTTCGTGCCGAAGCCAAGCTTCTCCCATTCCGCCAGCGCAAAGACGACGCCGAAACGCGCGACTCCGCAAAACCGGCGGTGAAACTTCAGAAAAATTCTCGAAAAAAACTGAAAATCCACGATAGAAAAAAAAAAAAAAAAAAAGAGGAGAGCGGAGATTCCGGCGAGAGCGAGCTTACGGGGACGCAGAGCTCGTGCGCGAAGTCGGTGGAGAAGGCGGGGAACGCGGCAGACGACGCCGGGGGCGGGGAGGAGGAGGAGGAGGTGGAGGAGGAGGAGTCGGCGCAGGCGCGGTGGTGGCCGGAGGCGGAGGGGTGGTGGAGATCCGGCGGGGGAGGTGGGGGGAGGAGGTGGTCGGAGGGGGAGGGGGAGCAGAAGAGGGCGTCGTTGGAGAGGTCGAGGAGGTCGTCGATGGGGAAGGCGTCGAGCGGCGCGGCGGAGAGCCCGTAAAGGTCCATCGCTCGGGAGGCCTTTCCGCCGGCGGGGAGCTCCGCGCCGGTGCAAGCGACGGCGAGATCGAGCGTAGAGAGAGAGAGAGTGTTGTACGGTGGAGGGAGGAAGGAGGCTTTGGGAAGGGGGATATATCGAGGGAGGGGGAGAGGTGGGGACAGAGGAACGTGCCGAGAGGATATATAAATGTGATATGCCGTCGTTGGCCTCATTAGTCATTTTCCTTTTTCGTTTCTTACGAAAAATTACAGTTCTGATCCCTCTGTCGCTTTTCTTTTGCGATTTCGTCCTCGAGGTAGCGATAAATATTTATGGCGCATATGATAAAATTTATATTTCTCTATTTCTCTGTTCCCTGGAACAGGTTTGGAATATAAATATATTTGGTAACGCAATTTGATTTTTCTATTTCTGGATAGATTTAAAGAATAAATCAAAAACTAAAATTTTTAACTTCTCAATATATGGCTATAAATTTTGTCACATGCACCCTTACGTAGACGATGAATATTGATCATGGTAAAAAAGGAGGGAAAAAAGTTGAAAAAGAAAACCATCGTTCAAGCCTGTGTGAAAAAAAAAATTAAAAGAGAAATAATTATTGCACAATGATTTGCCATTCATGTACTTTTAAATTACTCGGTGTGGTCCTTGAATTTGGCTCAATGTGCAATACTATTTCCCAATTTTCAATGAGTATTCAATCTAATGTGCAAACCGAATGAAGATATGTAATGTTATCCTTCAATTGATTCAAGTTAACAGGATTTGTTAATTTGGTTTTCAATCCGATAAGTTTGAACGATAGAAAGAAAAATAGAGTGAATGACGTGAATTATCCACGTTAAATATTCGACTCAAATTGAGGTATAATAGTCTACGTTATCACATAACATGGATGATTATTTTACCATATTGAACACATTAAACAAATTAAAGGGATTATATATCCTAATTTGAGTTGAGTATCTCATGTGAATATGAAACATTTCTAGTGGTCATCATTCATAGTACCGGATCGAAAGCCAAATGAATGAATTCTGTTAATTTTAATTAATAGGGAAACAACATTAAACATTTTCGTGCCATTTAGAGATTAGATTGAACATGTACTTGAAATTCAAAAATCACGTCGAATAAATTAAAAATCCATAGGCAATATTGCACATTAAATTGAAATTCGGAGATCATTCGTGTAATTTTTCTAAAAAGGAACAAAAGAAAGAGAATGGAAGTTGAGCTTTATCCAATTCTCTTTCTTTTCAAAATTTCACGAAGTGAAATAAATGCATAATAAATGGAAGAAATTATTTCATGCGAATTTCTTGATATAATTACTTCTCGTTCTTTTATGGAACATTTTGGATTGTTTAGATTTGACTAATTGGGATTAAAATCATGTAGATTGTGTAATAAATGTAAAGTTCTCTATTTCTTGATCGCCATATGTGCAATATGTACAAAAAATGTGAATTTTTCTTACTTATTTAGTTAAAGTATTCCACATTGATTGTCTATTGGGTTACGACATAAATTGAAAAATGTCGATATTTCTTATAGGCTCATTCAAAAGCATTTTCTAAATGCAGAGTCTCAACTTTGATACTTCCACAATCCTATCCCAAGAAATTATTTTCATTGAGACTAGATTCGATCGTTTACCATACTGAACAAATTAAACAAATTAAAGGGATTATATATCCTAATTTGAGTTGAGTATCTCATGTGAACACAAAACGTTTCTAGTGTTCATCATTTGTAGTACCGGAGTGAAAGCCAAATGATTGAATTATGTTAATTTTAATTAATAGGAGAACAACATTTAACATTTTCATACAATTTAGAGACTAAAAATCATTCATGTCATTTTCCTATAAAAAAAAAAACAAAAGGAAGAGAATGGAATTCGAGCTTATCCAAATTATTTTTCTTTTCAAGATTTCATAGAGTGAAATAAATGCATAATAATCGGAAGAAATTATTTCATGTGAATATCTTGATATAATTACTTCTTGTTATTTTACGGAACATTTTGGATTGCTTAGATTTGACTAACTGGGATTAAAATCATGTAGATTGTGTAATAAATGTAAAGTTCTCTAGCCTAATCGCCAATGTGTCTTGCAATAATAATAATCTAGTAATTTTTCAGGGGCAATATGTACAAAAAAATGTGAATATTTCTTACTTATTTCGTTAAAGTATTCCGCATTGATTGTCTATTAGGTTACGACATAAATTGAAAAAATGTCAATATCTCTTACAAACTCATTCAAAAGCATTTTCTAAATGCGAAATCTCGACTTCGATACTTCCACAATCATGTCTCAAGAAATTATTTTTGTCGAGATCAGATTCGATCGTTTATTGAAAACATTTCCAAATATTCACACATCACAACACTTTATACCAAACCTGTGATAAAACGTCGTCGCGATTGAGGACCCGTTTCTCGAGGAATCACAGAATTGCTTTCCCGGCGGCGAACGGAAAAGGTGGTTGTCATGTGGAAAATTACGTGCTTGAGTTGACTATTGCAAGAAAAGGCAGAGGGAAATGAGCCAAGGATGATGGAATCCTGCATTTTCACGAGGAATTGCACCTTTTCTCGTTGCAGATTTGCAGGGTCTCAGCCCTTTATTTCCCTTTTCGCCAAGGCGAGAGCGGATGCGGTTGCCAATTTTGATCACCGTGCCCCTTGGCCAAGCTAATCTCTTTAGGGTCGGCGCAGTCGACAGCGGCACGAAAGGACTAGGCGGGGTCGGGACGAGAGAGATTTTTGACATGACCCAGATGTGCTTAGTCAAGAATTTATCTGACGAGAGAGAGGGAAATTTCCTAAAGCAACTTGATTTCTTTTTGTGCTAGACTTTACGTTGAAACTGTTGTCCCAATTTGCCTGACAACGAGTCATAAATAATCTACATATATGTATATAGGATCTTCCTCCACATATTAACTTGAAATTTGAATTGGATTTTTCAATATAATGTCAAAACCAATGCTTATCCACATCTCATATGTGTGTTTACCGACATCAGTCAAATTCCACGCACCTCTTCAAATTTGGCATGCATGTGACGTGTAGGATTGAAATATCGTCTCACATCATGCGACAACAAATTGTGTATGCTTTATTTATGCACATGATCTCCCTTCACCTAAAATCCTAAAATAGCTATAAATGTGCTAGATTATCATGGAATTCCGTTAATGGATGTTCCAAGACACATATTAGGCGAACAATTAAGAAATTTTACAGTTTTTACTGATCATCTTCTATTAGGTGTAAATTTCATTTCGAAAGTGGACTTTTTATTATATGGTTCTCCTAGTAGGGGTATGTTTGTTTGGAGAGAATAAAATGATAAAGGAAAATGCTTTTTCGGAAATCATTTTCCAGAAAAATGATTAATTTTCTTTTATTTTGTGATATGTGATCGAAAATATTTTGTGATATAAAATAATTTCAATCTCATGAATAACATTTGAACTGACTTAGGAAAATTGTCAATGTGAAGTTAAATTAGGGCAATGGACTTGTGAAATTAAGGAAAAGTTCGTCCTAAAAAGTTTGAAATCAGAAGTTGTTGAACGAAATTTCCGAAAGGAGGAACTTGTTTTGAAGAACTCCGCGAAAGTGCCATCGTCACCATCAGCAGTCGCTGTCATTGTCATTGCATAGCATCTCCTCTTCTTTATTGACAAGTGTGATAACTCTATAAAAATAAATTTATTTTACCTATTTTATGCAATAATTAATGCAATATTTATAATAAAATATTTGAATTTCCTTTTGATTATTTAAATTTTTCCTTGTTTATGCAGAATAATGAGATATGAAAAATATAAAGAAAATAATGGCAAAAAAATCAGGAATTCAAATCAAGAAGCAATAGAAGATAGATATCAAATCAAAATCATTTTATGTGCAATTGCTTAGGGCTTGGAGATATCCTCGGAATGGGAGAACATTGAGAGCCAGAAAAAGAAGCTAGGTTTTTGTTAGATCATTTTTCATTTTTCAGAGAGTTTTTCAAATATTTTGAAAAGAAGATAAAAGTGGTGATAAAATTATTGTTCTTTAATTCAAGATGCTAAGTTTTATTTTTATTTTTTCTTCTACTATGTTCTAATTTTCTTTTGTTAGGGTTACGATGTAGCCTAGCCATGATAATGCGAATTTCATGATTTTTATGTTTTACAATTGATTTCATTAATGTGAGTTATATATTATTGTGCTTAATACTTCTAAATGATTGGCCACCATTTGAATGATTTAATGTGCATGTTTGAGACTGATAAGTGATAATATGCAATTGCTCATTGTAATATATGGCCATGAATTAAACGTAAATAAAGATATACCGCGTTATTTGTGTAGCTTTCGGTGATAAAATGATCCAAAAGACTCATTGTAAGCCATGAATATTCATTATTTTTAATGCACTCGTGTTTATTATAATTCACATAGAAAGATAGTGGATTAATAGGTTTGCTATACTGGAGATAGGATAGTAAATAGACTAGAAAATTCCGCTATTACATGTTTGATATCGTTATTGTATTCACAATAATTTAAAATTCATATTTAGTGATTATGGTGAAATCGAATGTCCTAACATATTTATCTGATTGATTTCTGCACTTAGTCTCCCAATTTTGTTTTTAATTTATTATAAATTATATTTTTGATCTATTAGATAAATTTTAGAATTAATCTATTTTAGTATTCAATTAGTTTATTAATCATCGATCTCCGTGGGACGATACTTTTTCTTATCATTATATTACTTATTCGACACGTTTACTTGTGTTTATAATTTTACGAACAAAGTGCAACGTTGCCAATTGAGTTGCTTCCCTCCGCATCCCTTTTTCTTCCTTGAATCATTATGGTTATCTCCTTAGCCTATGTTCAAGTTCATCCACTCACATCCCCTTGCTTCCCTCGTTTTCGTCTATCTCTTTCACTCGCCCTTTGTTCAATTTTCAAGTGGAGGGCATGGAGTTCACGTCCATAAGAGTGAAGGGGAGAGAAAAAGGGATCTTGTATTGGCAAAAGGCGATGGCGACGGCGACGAGGGATTAGGCACTGCTTTGGAGGATCAACCACCAAGCACAAGCATGAAGGGAAGAAAGAGATTGCGGCTTGTAGATGAGTTCACGTTCCTAATTTTACCTTTTAGATTTGAGATAGGGAAGAGAGACATATACGAGCACAAGAAAAAAGAGAGGAACAATTTCGGAATTCACTTTGTTAACTTTAAGCATAGTATTTTTGTTGATCGGAAAACATTTTTGATTGATTAGTCATTTTTGGCGAACCCAATTGACGAAAGCTTGAAAAGCTAATTTTCGAAATATAATTCCAATCAAACAAGCAAGCCTAAGGTTTTTGGAAGGGCTATTAGCTGGCGCTCGTTGTAGCGGTGTAGAGAAAGCAATGAATGGCCACCGGCGACGATAAATGCAAAGACAATAAACGAGCGCACATGACAGGGGTCAGGGGTCAGGAAGCACGAAGCGGGCCGTGCGTACTGGCCCGGTAGGACCCGGGGTCAGGGGAAGATTGCAAAATCGTACCCGCTTTTGTACTTTTTTGTTCTGTTCGTCCCTTCTTCCAAATTATCCTGCCCCCCACCCCCCTTTTTTCATTTTATTTTCTTTTTTAGCCATTAGTATATGTTTTATTTATTTATTTATTTATTACGAGCGAGGCTATCACATATAATTCGAGTTTAGTACACAAAATTCTTAGCTCTTTGGCTCTAATTAGAAAAAAAAAATAGTAATACCAAGCTTTAGTCATAAATTGATGTAGCCAACAAGTAATTATCGCAGGCGGGAAGAAGCATATTAAGAAAAAGGGATAAATGTACTAAAGATTTTATAATTTGTCACGAATACGCAATTGAATCTTAAAACTTACAAAAAAAAAATTAAGTCCAAAACTTATTACACTGATACAATTGAATCATTTTGTTAACTCAATCCAACTTCATCGATGTAAAATTTCGTCCGCTAAAATGGATGAAGTTAACGAAAATACTTGATTGCATTAATTTGTAAGTTTGAGAATTTGATCACATTTTTTTATTTATAAATTTTAGAACTCAATGGTATTTTTGTTACAAATTTTAAAACTTTTAATATACTTATCATCTAAAAAGAAACAAAAGCCAAACTCAACTCAACTCGCCTCTTTCTCTCTCTCTCTCTCTCTCTCATATTGCAATGACCTCCTGTCGCAACCGTGATATCGCCATTCACTATCGCCTCTAACTCTCAATCCAATTATCACCCATAATAATGCCCTCCTCCCCCTATCTCTCTCCCCTCCCATTAGGTCACCATGGCCCCATATCGACCCAAAAAATCGAGATTTGAGGTCATGGATCTAGGCAATCTAAAACCAGAGATGATGGTCGCCATCTTAGATTGGCCTTGATTTGTGATTGCTTTGGCTAATGATTGAACTATCATAGCATAAGAAGTCAAATTACTTGCGCAAATTCGCTTATATAAGAAAATAATAATAATCAAAACTTCAATCGGTGGATATGTCCAAGATCATTCTCCATGCTCACTCATAGAATGAGCAGGGGTCCTCTCCAACCCCATATTTGTTAAGGTACCTAAATTACTAAACGCACCTTCTTTTAATGGCTTGATCTCTCAAGATTGTTAGCAGCAATCTTATAAAATTTCATATGCTAGCAAAACAGAAAGTCCTGAATTTGAATCCTTCAAGGCCTCAATTATACCTCCCCACTCCTATATTTCTACAATTCAATTTTTGCTGAAGTCCAACTCGAGTCCAACTCGAGATTGGGAAGAGGGGGAGTGCTAAAGTATCCAAATAATAGTCATTAAAAGGTCAAACTCATGAATTTAAACTTATAAATGAAGGGAAATCACGTATATTTAAAGAACATATGAACTACATGTCAAGCGATGTATGATATTTCCATACTTCCTATCATGTGCAAGCCGAATTTAGAGTAGCACATGGAGTTGGATCAACGGCTGGATGCATGCCCGAAAGGAGCCGAACCCGGCCCCAATACCATATTAGATAGCCACCCTAAAAGTTTATATTTATAAGTAAATGGAGACCACATATATAAACCTAAATTTTTGATAATTCAATGATAGTTAATCTAACATATTAAACTTCTCGAATGGTTATTGATGGTCCTGCAAAATTTTGACAGCAGTGTCTCTGTCGACAGCAGTGTCTCTGTCTCCCCATATATCCTTAAAGATAGTGCTTGACCCTGTGGACTCTCGGACAGAATTATACGTGGGCGAGACAGAATGGTCTTTTTCACGAGTTATTTTACAAAGAATGCAGCCGACATACCACATGACCTCTGTGGATAGGGAGCAACGCCATTCATCAAGGTGGTCACTACTCACAAGGTAAAAGAACAGAGGACGTTGACTAGATTTCAGGCGGAGTTGATTATAAGCATTGCAGTCTCACGTGAAATCGCCAGTTTCCTTGTAGCAATCGGGCCATGTCTCGATTCAGTTTTTGCACGCGAAGTTACGTTCGGTGCCTCAATTCTATAAAAGAATATAGATCATTAATTGAGAATCGATTTTATTGGGTTTTTATTATTATTATTATCTTAAATTGGTGTTCCGACTTACGAGCAGCATAAGGTGATTCCATCTACCAAGTAGTTCAAAGCTAGTCTAGTCTTGTGCGGCAAATTAAAAGGTTTGATTGGGCAATGTCACTCATGCCTAATTCTACAAAATTTTTGAGTGATTTCAGCAAAATTGTGCTTATGATGTGACTTCCATTGAGCAAATTTTGACAAGCTACTTGAAAATAAAAAGTAAAAAAAAAAAATGTATATAAAGAAAACATAAAGTGCATTATCCTTGCGCAAAATGGGATTAGACGGTCTTGAGGAAAGAGGAATGAGGGACTTCAATGGATGATTAGGGCAACAAAGAGCAAAGATTCGGCGGTGAGACTCCTCAAAATATCTTTCCTAGCAATCATATATTGCATTTGTACGGAGCATAACCATATATGGTTTCAAAATAAATCAACTGACATCTATATTATTTTGGCCAAGGTACATAAAAATGTAAGATGTAGAGCTTTACTTCACCAAAAAAATTAAACATTCCCGGTCAAATGTTGTATTGGCTATTATATGGAGACTTCCTACCTCCATCTTTTTGAATTATTAGCTCTATTTGTAATGCCGGGGAATGCCCCGAGTTGCTGTATTCCGTATGCTCTATAATTTTACATTTTAAACCCCAAAAAAAGTGGAAGAAAATGATTTTCCCCCTTCATTTCTTCTGTTAATTAAAAATCTTCCCTCAATAAAAAAAAAGGATGAGTGCACTAAAAATCCTAAAATTTCTACCCAAAGTGTAATTGAATTCTAAAATTTTTAAAACATGCAATCAAGTTCTAAATTTGTCACAAAAAAATACAATCAAGTCTTGCAACTTTCAAAAAGTATTATTAAGTCTTAAATCTTGTCATGAAAGTATAATTGAAATCTAAATTTTAAAAAAAAATAATATAAACAAAAAGACTTGATTGGACCACATTAGCAAGCTTTAGGACTCTAATCGCATTTTTGACAGTTTTAAGATTCGATTATACTTTTGTAACAAATTTTAAAATTAATTATATTTTATGAAAGTTTTATTATCTATTTGCATTTTCATAATAAGTTTTAGATCTTTTAATGTGCTTCATTTTAAAATAAAATGTGGTATACATTTATTGCGCAGAATTTGGCCGACAGGGCGAAAACATTGGAAGTGGGAGAGATGAGAAATGGTGGGGTGGTGGAGAGAATATTTGATAAAAAATTTGAGAAGATCGATGGAGGTTTTCCTGGGGAGCATCGGCTGGAGAGCGGGGAGACCTCGAATCACGTGACCGCCTTTGGCAGAGGAAACCTTGGTGATCCCGAAGAGAGCACCGCCCACGTGCGATCGCACGTGCGCTGCCATGTGACCCCCTGCGTTCCCCCATCACCCCCCCGGGGGGATTATATTAAACACTAATCCGAACGCAGGCACGCGGGATGAAGCATAATCCGCGGCATGCATCCATCCATCCATCTTGTTTGATAATTTTCAATATTGTCCCTTCATTTTCTTTTATTAAGATAATATCTAGTCTATTTTTCCTCCATTTATTTTTTAACAAAACGAAATTGGACAAAAAAAAGAGATGATATCTCGATTTTCAATTTTTGGTCGGCCCAACCACTTGGAGACCGAGTCGCAAGAAAGCACTTCCTTGTTAATTCTCAATAGCCTACCTTGATTGGATCAGAGTCGTGTATTTACTTTGGTGTGTGAAAACCAACTCAAGAAACTACCTGATCCTAATTATGATATAAGAAAAATATATAATTTTGGGATATATATAATTTATCTGCTCATGTTTATGAAAATTAACGGCACTTAATCAAAAGTTATAGTTTGCATGTTCCTTTTATTGTGCTCACTGCTCATCCTACATAATGCTTTCTTCCATATCTTGACAAATCCCAATCGTTAATAAGAACCTCAAGTCCATAAATCAATGGTTGATATCTATTGAGGCGCTAAAAGAATCGCCGTCCAAGGTAGAAGGTTCATGTCCAATTTTCTTTTTTTATTCCTACCATATCACATGCAATCTTTATCTCTATGCATAGCCTTTCTTGATTTGACAGTTGTTTCCAATGTACCAGGTCATCATGAATTGTCTTGGTCGAGTTTAATGCAACAAAGGTAAGTGACAGTGTATTGAGTCTTTGACTATCTCTGGGTTTTTTGTTCGTCTGAAAAGTCGAGTATTATTTTATTGCCAAGTCGAGTTAAGATCGATGTCCCTCCGGCCTAAAGACGAATAGGCAACCCTATATTTTACATTTCGAGCATGTGGTAGAGCCACCAATCACTCCTAAATAATAAAAAAGAAAATCTACCAATTTGAGGAAACCCCCTAAAAAAAAAAGGAAAAGAAGACCTACACGTACTCTCACCGGAGGCACTAAGGTTGACCAGATTTATTTATTTATTCCCCAAATTTAATTAAACATAAATTAAGTGAAAATTTTGGGAACACGTCGCACGTGCGAGGCATTTAATGGGCCGTGTCGGTGAGAATGGGCTGCGGGCCCATTGATTGCAAGGGATGGACAAGTACAATTAATGACACATCACCAGCTGCACATGGTTCATCTCTCCCCGAGCAGACAATTCCGTCAGGCATAACCCCCGGACATTGCACCTTACACGCAATTGCACTTTCCCGTCCAGGCCTCGAGAACCGGACCGAACCGGTCAATTCTAAAAGGATACCTCTCGATTTCCCGATACAACTTATCCATCCAATCGGTTCATCTAGATACGAAATTTCATGTTAAGTAGATCTCGCATATGGTTATGAGAACATAGTATTGCACACATTAGCCTTTTAGAGGGCCAGAGAATTCATCATCATCAAGTTTAATTCGTCAAAAAATGTCTTCTTGCACAATCTCTAATGTGACAATGTAAACAAATTCGATACTAGTGGGTGAAAAATTGATTGATACTGCACAGGTGCATAAAAAGAACAACCATAAATAGGTGAACACACGGATGTGAAGGATGAAAGAGCTTGTGGTTTCTATATCACATTAGATTGAGTTTGTCGTATGTATATGATCGATTCATCCTTGTTGCTGTAAGAAAATATCTTTCACACCGAAGAGACTATGATCGGATAAGTTTTTGGGTACTAATGGAGGACCACATCATGTATCTGCCCGATTTATTGCAGAGCACAAATTGTTTGGTAAACAATTTTTATTATTATTATTTAAAATGGATAGTATATCGAGTTCTTTCATGGTTGGGTGGAGAAGTCACAAGGTGATTATGATCTATTGAGTACGAAGAAGTCTTTTCTATTCTTCATGTTAACGTTGTATAACTAGTTCTTGACATTGAAAAAAAGCTCAATCCTCCTTATCATGATGCCAAAAAAACTGTGATTGATTTAAGAGTTAATATCACGAAAAATCCAAAACTCGATATATTAAAAATGATAAATTTACTCAAAACTAATTTTTAGATCACAAAAACTAATATGAATTTTCACATTAACTTGCCATATCAATTGGAGTTTTATCGCGTGCTATCAAACTCAACAATTTCACGATAAAATTTGACGGAAGTGAATGGAATGTAAATTTATTATAAATATATCGGCTTGAGATTATTAACAATCCAAACATTAATTTGGGAGTAAATCTTTCACAAATATACTGATTTCGAGTTTTTTATAATATTAATCCTCGATTAATAGATATCATGTCAGGATACACGATAGGGGTATCGATGATAAATAAAACTTTCTTGTCCCGTCAAGCCCGAGCACCGTGTCCTAAACAAAAGAAACATGGGCTCCCATGGGCCAGCCCGGGAATCCAGCCATTAAATTCCACATTCTGTCGACACTAATCAGGCAAATTAGAAAGAGGGGGGGGTCAATGCAATATATCAAAGAGGGCCACGTGAGGGCCGTACGATGATCGGCAGAGGCAATGCACGTGCGTGCACGAGCATCATCGCAATGCCTTTACGGACAATCATTACTTTGTCCAATTTGCATGCCCTAACATGCGGCTGCTTCCTCATGCATCCTCGACTTCGTCCGAGGCTGCTGCGGAGGAGTTCAGCCGGCTAGTTCGGGATGGATTGGTGAGGTTCCTCTCCACGCCTAGGACGCCGGAATATTGGATCATGAACAAGAGAAGCACGTTGACTAATGATTACAAGGCTCCAATCCTTGACCGAACGGGACATCGAAGGTCTCTCCGCTTTTCCTTTCCCTGGGATGGATAGGAAGAGAGGGAAGAGCTTTTTGGTTTTGTTCTTTTTGGTGATATCAAAAAGTAGAATAACGAAAATAGATAGTACACGTTCAAGTGCACTAGTCTATTAGGTTGCCTCGACTATGTATATCATTGCACTTCCGTTCGTTTGAATAGGGATGGGCATGAGATGGGACATGATGAAATAATGACGAGACAAGGCCGTTTGCATGGAGCAATGGCGCCTTGTCTTGCCATGGGTATAGTTCCGGGAATCTTTTTTTTTCTTTCACAATTTATACCTATATTGATATTATTTTAAGTCATAAATCACAAAAGGTTGCATATTACATTAAAGCTTGAAAATTCTCTTACAATTGCAATTCCAAATATAAAATAAAGACAAAATTTTAAAATGAAAATCTATTTACCATAAAGGTATCTTAATCCATTAAATCTATCGAATTAATCATTGTTTACTCGATGCACTAATGAGAAAGTAGTTATTCATATATTCAACACGCAAACCCTCTTTATAAATGTCTAAAGGTTAGTTCATAGTATGTAAAGAGCAAATTATGGAAGAAATATTAGTGAATATGGTAACTTTTATTACCTAATTAAGTGGTAAAATTGATTACATGGACGGAAATTACATGCTAGAAATATTTGAAAAAACAGGAAAATGTATAGCAACCCATACGAAAAGTATTTTATATTTCTTCTTCGTTTTGAATATCTGAAAAAACAGAAAAGATTGCAATTTTGAATTGCTCTTTTAATATTTGCAATGCAATTCAACTTTAAAGAGGAAAAATTAGTAAAAATGCAAAAAGGATAAAAAATCAAATTATAAATATTACTTACCCACTCTCCACTTAAAATTAGAGTCATGTAGGAAAAAATAAAAATAAAAATGGCCATGTTCACAATTTCTATTAGTTAAGTTGGATGGAGTTAATGAAAAGATTTATTTGTAACAACTTGACAAGTTTTATAACTTGATTGTAGTTTATTAAACTCTTAAGACTCAATTTTACTTTGGTAATAAGTTTTACAATTTTTTTGAGCACTTGTGCTTAAAATTCAAAAATATTAATATGAATACTATATGATAACTAAGTTTGAATTTGGTAACGTCAACTTTTTATAAAGAGAAAAGTCCAGTAGAGAACTCTAAACTTCGAGTTTTTTTTTTTAATAATTAATTTGCCTAATTCACACTTTATTTTTATCAACACAAATCACTTAGAAACCATATGAAAATTTTCATATATTGACGTGTAGACTGTAGAGCAGCATATAATTTTTTTCTTCAAGATTTTCCAAAACCTATAAGGCATATATTGTTCAAAATTTTTATTTTGAAGAGAAAGACATAAATAGATGTTAGAAGTACTGGAAAACTGCCAGCAAATAGGCTTCATAAGTCTTTGAATTTATTCATATTTATAGCAGCACATCACAATATTCAAACCAAATATTATCAAGTATCAAGCATGATCAATTTGAAACAAAACTACTATTTGGATTCTTCTATTTTACTTCTATCGTTTTATTTTCATTATCCACATGAGACCACAAATTTCACGAGGGTCGGAATTACACGAGAGCTCACCCATACTACCATACTTATAATTCGTCTCGCATCGAACGCCATAATCGAATGAAACCGGTTGAAAATTCAATCGCATGGAGAACGTGCAGAGTTCACGTCCATTGTACGAATCAGAGGGGTCCGATGGTGTCGTATTTGAGTTTTCTCTCTTAAGGGCCGCTTCCTACTTATCCTGACGACCTTGTTTCGTCATGGGCCTTTTCCATCAATCAAGCCCATGCTAGGCCCATCGAGAGTTCGAGCCCAAGATCAGTCCGTCGAGAGCCAATTTCGTAATCAAGCTCCCCAACACATGCACAATAGCCTTCATCAGCAGTTCAAACCTTTGTTGTATTGATGGATGGATTTTCCTTTTGCACTTTGAATCCTGTAATCAAAATTAATTTTTCACCATAAAATCAAATAGCACCGAACCCAATTTTAACCATTGTTTTTCGTTTTGCTTCGATGACGGTGTCGTCATCCCGGATTAATAATTCGAATCGAACTAGAAATCAAAATATTCAATTAGCTTTTCCTTAATAAACCGGCAAAAAAGAGAGAAGAAAACGATAGAAAGAAAAATAAATCATAGAAAGGTCACCACGTCAGCCGACCTCGAAGTCCTGCGATCCTCGTCCTTGTTGGCGGTGGTTTTGCTGCCGTCGCGCCTCCTCATGCCGGTGTAGCTCCATCACCTTCTGGTGCGAGTTCGAGTGATGCATTGACACGAACGTCGGGCATCCCTGCGTCGCTCCTCCCCTGCCTCCTTCGGCCTCCACCTCGCTTGGAGCTGCCGGGGAAGTCCCGGGCGACCTCGAGTGCTTGTTCCTCGGCCTGTTGTCGGAGAGCATAGCCTTCCCGCACAAGTTCCATAGTTGAGTTGGTAAGAATGTCAGGCTCATCGTCGGACTATGCTTTGGCACCAGCCGCCTCGACTTGTACCGCATCCCGCATGTGTTGCACAGCGTCTTCGGCCCAAGTGGCCCCGCCTTCCACTATGACATCTTCTCTGATGCACAGTGTGTGCATCGCCGCTTCACTCCTCCCCCGCCTCCTTCGGCCTCCGCGGGCCCTGCTCCCTCGCTCGCTGGCGAGTGGATGCGGCTAGGGGCCGTTCGGGAGTGCTTGTTTCGCGGCCTGCTGTCAGAAAGCGCAGCCTTCCCATGTGAGTTTGACTGCTGAGTCAACAAGAATGTTGGGCTCACCACTAGCCTGTACTTCGGCACATGTCGCCCTGACCTATACTGCACCCCGCACGGGTTGTATAGTGTCCTCCGTCCCAGTGGCCCCGTTCTCCACTGTGGCGTCTTCTCCGATGTGTAGTGCGTGCACCGCCGCATCGCTCCTTCTCTACCTACTTCGACCTCTGTAGGCCCCGGTCCCTCATTCAAAGCTGCTGGGGAAGTCCCAAGCCTGCTGCGCGAGAATGCAGCGTCTGGGAGGGTAGGAAAGGTACCGAGAGGGACTCGATGAACTACTGACGTGGCTGATATGTGGCCAAATTTTAGAATGCCAAGTCACATGTGCGCACCATGTCAGCATTTTGTTGGAAATAAGTTGGATTCTGGACAAAATGCAACAACTTTAAGAAACTGAAAGTTTGGTTCATTTGGTGATCAAATCAAAGTTCAGTAAACTACTTAAAAAATGACTAATGACCACCACTGAAATTTATCCTCTACCTTTGGACACACAATGAGAGTAAATAAGAGAAAACAGGATGCGGAATGAATACCAATCCAAAACAGGCCAACGTAAATTGATCAGAAGAAGCAATGATAAAATCCCTGAATAGCACGATCAAATCATACTCTTTATTTAAAACTTAATTTTTGGAACTAGTATATGATAAAACTAATACGATACAGCATATTAATTATAAAAATTAGCCACGGGCTCTTGGTTTTCACAATTTTTAACAAATCCAAACAGGAAGATGTTCCCTCTATCCTGCAATTTCCATCTTTACACAGTCCAACAAATAAATCTCACAGTATCAGCTTTTTCCCTCTATCCAGATCCATCTAGTTGTCCAAGGGAGAGAAGGTGTGCGACATAGTGCCGCAGCAAAAACAGAGACCAAATATGAGAAGCAACAAACTTTGCAGTGCGAAGTTGACACTACAAATGCAAGAGTGAGCTTCAGTTGGAATTTGCGAATGCAGGGATTAAAACCTTGACCTCTCCAATGAGAATACACTCTTTGGTCTTCATTCCTTCTTTAAAGGTTTACATATAGGTAATTATGTATAACAATGTTTATTGGTATCAAAGCTTCAGTAAGACAATTTTTCAGGATCTTAGATCCTTGATCCGTACTAGAGTCCTATCTTTGCAGACGAAAGAATCAGAACCAACTAAGGATCCTGATCTGCACAACCCTGCCATGCACCGGCAGCTTAAATGTGTAATGTCAAGAGGCAGTTTCAATTTCAAGTCTTTCATGAAGGTTGCTAAGGGTTTCACTGCACCATTAGGATAAGAGGAGATGAAACAGAACGCCTAATCTATGAATGAGAAATTATTCTTTTCCTCTTGGTTCTTGACTTTTAATTTGACTTAGTTTGGCAATCACAGTAATGTCAAAGCATCTCACTGAGGGCAACTGTTTTTTACATTGAACATCAGTCAAGCCATGAGGCCACAAAGCAAAGGCCTGCATGGTGAGGACGACTAAGATGAGAAACCAAAACCATCTGTTTTAAATTAGCAAAGAAAGGGAAAATTATTGTTTCCTCCATCTCCAAATGCTTGGTTTTTTCTGATCGATAACAGCACGTTCATCATGATAGCAGCAACCTTAAACAAGAGGAATGCAAAACCAAACTGAGTATATCGGCATTTGGGAAGCCAGTCACTTACAGCATGATATGCATATGATGCTTTCCTTGGCGCTCGAAGTGCTTGGACATGATGCAGAACCCAATGGGACCCCACTCTTCCGCTTCAAAGCAATTGCCAAGAGCAGCTTTGTACAACTATGACCAAATTCATTAATCAGACATAAGTCGTAAATCATAAACAACCAAGGAAAATGTAGTATAAGGTAGAAAGTGCCGCATGATCACAGCACCCATAGACCTTATCAGAATCACCCAATAGCTCGGTTCTGGCTGGGTAAGCCGCATAATGCTGGTCTCCTCTAGAAATATCCAGCTCTAGTACTGCAACAATGAGTGCGAAAGTATAAGAATTAGCTTTGGAATCTGAATAGTAAGGGAGAAAATTATTCAACCGAGTGGGAAAAAAAAAAAAAGGCAAAGACTCACGTGTTGTTTTTTTTTTTTTTTTTGGTAAAAGTAAGCATAAGACTCACGTATTGTTGGTGTGGGCATAGCTCAAGACGACAGTGAAGCAGTAGAACACAGAGTACCCCACGAACCTCCTGAACTTCTGAATCTTGAGAATGTCCTTGAACCCTTCATAAACCATCATCTTCAATGATCTAACACTTTAGAAAAATCTTTTTCCTCAAGTGCATTTAATCAAACAGGTGGTGGCATTCTGAAAAAGCTTCATAACAAGTAAGTATGAGGAACTTGGGCCCTCCAAAAGTAGGGAGCAAAATGGAGAAAGAGGATAGAGAAGATGGAGGGCGAGTATACGAAGTTTCAAGGAGGGAGTGAAGATCAAGCTATGAAACCTTGGCCAGTGGAGAAGATGGATGCAAGTTCGAGTAAGTGCTCACCGTCGTCGGTACATTTTGCGAAATGCTAGATTTCCTGACCGGATGCAGTTGAAGAGCAGTACAAGCACGCCCGGCCCATGATAGTGAACTCCGGTCCAATTAAAAAGTGAGAATAGGCCTAGCTGAGCAAGCCAGGCCTTATGCAATATGTGGGTTGTCTCTATTTTGATTGATTTCTATTAGTTTTTGGGTTAAATACCATGAAAAATCTCAAACTGGTACACTTATGATAAATTTAATCAAAACTAATCTTTTAACTATGAAAAACCCTAAATTAGTATACCCGCGACAAATTTACATTTCGCTTGTTTTCTTTAAATTTTACTATCAAATTATTGAGCTGGCTGATACGTGACAGTTGATGGGAATACCAATTTTTACACTCCGTTTGTCATAAGTGCAACGGTTTGTAGTTTTTCGTGATATTAATCTAATTTAAGGAAATGTAAATTTGTTATAAATATACCGATTTTGGGTTTTTGATGATTAAAAAATTAGTTTAGAGTTTGGGACTTTTCGTGATATTAACACCCCCCTTTTTTTTTTTTTTTTTTTTTTTTTTAACCACCGCCCGCGGTGGCCCTGTTGGTTGAGAGCTTAGTACCCTATCCGTTAGGGGGGGAGTTCGAAACTTGCAGGCCGCGTTGCTTCAATGCAAAACGCGCGTCTTAACTGTGGATGGACTAGCGGTGGGAGGCCTACCCACCCCAGGGTTTACTTCCGCCGCGAAGCGGCGACCGGAGGTTCCCTGGGTTACCAAAAAAAAAAAAAAAAAAAAAAAAAACACCCCCCCTTTTTTATACTTACTACTAACCAATGCTTTTGTTGCCCAAGACTTACTATCAGGATTACTTTTGACCAAGGGGATTTTGAAAGATTCGTGAATTAGAGAAACAGAAAAATCACATGCACTTCAACCGCCCATTCTTACGGCTCATGGTAACTTCTAAGATGCTCAACATGGAAATCACATGCTTACCGACATTGAAACATGGTCATCCACTCACAATCTGACTCTTGGCATGATGAGCGGAAGACTTGTAGAGCAAATGACTAAGACTCATATGCTTTTTTGAGTTTTTCGTAGAAGCCTCGCAAGGTAAAGGATTAAGACTTATACTGTAATATTTGAGATTTAGACTAGGTCAAAAAATAAGGTGGTGGGACCCCCTTTAAAACATAAAAGAAAAAAAGTTTGAAAAGTCAACAAAAGAAAGCAAAAGAGGAAGTGGACGCTTGGGAAAAGAAGGAAAAAGAAGAGAGGCGAAGAAAGAAGAAAAAGCAGAAGAAGAAAAAGAGAAAAGAGAAATGACTTTGTGCGTACGAGCCACGGTTAGTTTGCAGTTGGGACTTTTCATGATATTAACTCCTTTTTGTATGCTTATTACTAGCTAATGCTTTTGTTGCCCAAGACTTGCTATCGGGATTGCTTTTGAGTTAGGGGATTATGAAAAATTCGTAAATCATAGCAACAGAAAAATTACATACATTTCAATTGTTCGCTCTTTCGGTTCATTGTGACTTTTAAGATGCTCAATATGGAAATCACGCGCTGACCAGCACTGAAACATGGTCATCCCACTCACAATCTAACTCTTGGCATGATGAGTGGAAGATTCATAAAGTAAAAGACTTAAAAGTCATATGCTTTTTGAGTTTTCCGTAGAAGACTTGCAAAGCAAAGGACTAAGACTTATATTGCAACATTTGAGATTTTGACTAGGTCAAAAAATAAGGTGGTGGGACCCACTTTAAAACGTGAAGGAAAAAAAGTGTGAAAAGTCAACAAAAGAAAGCAAAAAGAGGAAGTGGACGCTTGGGAAAAGAAGGAAAAATAAGAGAAAGGGAAAGAAAGAAGAGGAAAGAAGAAGAAGAAGAAAAAGAGAAGAGAAAGGGCTTTGCACATACAAGCTATGATTAGTTTGGAGTTTGAGACTTTCATAATATTAACCCCTTTTTTATACTTATTACTAACTAATGCTTTTGCTGCCCAAGACTTGCTATTGGGTCTGCTTTTGAGCTAGGGGATTTTGAAATATTCGTGAACCAAAGTAACAAAAAAATCACATGCACTTCAATTGTCCGCTCCTACAATTCATTGTGACTTTTAAGATGTTTAACATGGAAATCACATGCTTACCAGCATTGAAACATGGTCATCCCACTCATAATCTGACTCTTGGCATGATGTGCGGAAGATTACTGAGACTCATATGCTTTTTGAGTTTTCTGCGGAAGACTCACAAACCAAAGGACTAAGACTTATATTGTAACATTTTGAGATTTTGATTAGGTCAAAAAATAAGGTGGTGGGACCCACTTTAAAACTTAAGAGATTTTTTTTTTTGAAAAGTCAACAAAAGAAAGCAAAAAGAGGAAGTAGACGCGAGCAAAAGAAGGAAGAAGAAGAGAAATGGAAAGAAAGAAGAGGAAAAAGAAGAAGAAGAAAAAGAGTAAAGAGAAAGGGCTTTGTGCATACAAGCCATAGACACCTCGTCGAGCCTAACGCAACTACATATCGCAATGTTCGGTAAGTGCTCATGCCCCTCATTTATTCGATTGGAGTAGTTTTTGGATTTACTGCTTAAATTCGGAATTTTGGGAAATTTGAGCCATGTAATCCATTTATTGAGTTGTGGAGCTTTGGGCTTCATGGGAATGGTGGTTTTTGGTGTTATGGAGCTATGAGTCATTTTGGTGCAACAGTTAGTCGGAGCAAAATTTTAGGGTTCCAAGACTGAGTTTGGTGTTGCGTTTAGGTTTGTGTAATTGCTTCAGGTGAGCGATTTATTAGCATGTAGGAGTCATTTTGTTAGCATTTAGGTGACGTTTAGCTGATTCGCAATTGTCATAATATTTTACTTGGTTTTAACATCAATTTTCATTTAATTGATAGGATTGCCAAATCGTTGGCTCTTTTAGTTACACGTTGTTAGGTTTGGACATTTCTAGGTGAGTGGTGCTTTTAGACTATTGGGTACATTTAGGCACAACATGGTCATCACATGCTTATTAGTGGATTGAGACATAGCCATCCCATTTGCAATCCTACTCTTGGCATTATGCGGAGGATTCATGAAGCAAAGGACTTAGACTTATGCTTTATAAGTTTTTTGGGGAAGACCCATGAAAAGCAAAGGACTAAGGCTACTGTGCTGTGCTTTATGAGTTTTTTTGCGGAAGACTGATATGCTTTGCGAGTCTTTTGTGGAAGACTCATAAAGCAAATGACTAAGACTCATATGCTTTATGAGTCTTCTGCATCATGCCAAGAGTAGGATTCTGAGTGGGATGACCGTGTTTCTAATGAACATCTAGCAGTTGAGGGTTGTGGCCGAAAACTCCATCCATTTCTTAATAGATAGTGTTCAGAGTGTGAGGGGCCAAAAAACTTTCAAGCATGAGTTCTTTCATGTCCTTCTCGATCACTTCTCTCTGTCTACTTTCTTTCTTTACATTGGTGGTGCCGATGCCCTATTGTAGAGCAATCTCGATTCCTAGAAACAACAAAACCGATCGAGATGTATTGCTTCAGTTCAAGGATAAGATATCGGACGATCCATTCGGGGTTTTCAGCACGTGGAATGACTCTATCCATTTCTGCCAGTGGTACGGGATCACATGTGGCCATCGGCATCCAAGGATAACCCATTTGATACTTCAGTCTAGGAAACTCGTAGGGTCGCTGTCTCCTTTTATTGGAAACCTAAGCTTCCTCCAGATATTAGACATCCAAAACAACAGTTTCATTGGCGAAATCCCCTTGGAGATTGGTAACTTGTATAGACTCAAATACTTAGGCCTATCGAGAAACTCATTCTCTAGTCAAATTCCCGCCAACATCTCAGACTGCAAAAATCTGGAAGCTTTGAGATTGGGCTATAATATGCTAGTTGGTGAAGTTCCGATAGCAATTGCTTCTATGTCGAAGCTAACAATAGTTTTTATATCCTTCAACAATCTCTCTGGAAAGCTCCTTGAATTCTTCGGGAACCTCACATCTCTGGTGGGCATCTCGGCGGCATCTAATAACTTTGTGGGAAGAGTTCCAGCCTCGTTGGGCCGTTTGCAAAATTTGGAGTATCTTTATCTTGGTATGAATGGACTCCATGGCACTTTCCCTTCCTCTTTGTTCAACATATCTTCTCTTGTCGGGTTTGACTTTGGCATGAACCAACTTGAAGGGAGTCTTCCACCAGATTTAGGCGTTACTCTTCCTAATCTTGTTTATTTAGATGTCGGGATCAATCAATTTACTGGGCCCATTCCAGCTTCCATATCAAATGCCACTAAATTAGCGTCGCTAGAAATCGTGATGAACAAATTTTTTGGAAACGTGCCTACTATGGAAAAGCTTAATCAACTACAGTGGATCAGTATTTCGATCAACCAACTAGGTAGTGGAGTGCAAGGTGACCTGAAATTCCTTGAGTCGATCAATTCTACAAGGCTGGAGATCCTGGCAATCAATAGCAACAATTTCGGAGGTACTTTGCCTGAATCTATAGGCAACTTATCCTCCCAGTTGAATCTAATGTGGATCGAGAATAATCGATTGTCTGGAAATATCCCTTCAAGCATTGGGAACTTGCGGGGCCTAGAACGGTTGAATATGGGCAATAATGAGTTCACGGGCAGCATTCCAAATACCGTCGGAAATCTCATCAAGTTGAAGAAGTTAGTTGTTGAGATGAGTAAACTCACCGGGAATATCCCTTCCACAATAGGGAACCTGACGGAGCTACTAATACTCATATTGAAAAGGAGCAATTTTCAAGGAAGAATTCCTCTGAGTATTGGGAAATGCCAAAAGTTGATAGAAATCGACCTTTCAGGGAATAATCTGAGTGGAATTATACCATCTCAAGCTTTCACTATCTCCTCCCTATCTATCTTTTTTGATCTATCTGAAAACCAATTGAGGGGTTCTTTACCGGAAGAAATAGGTACATTGAAAAACTTAGCTACATTAGACGTACACGGTAACAAGCTATCAGGAAAAATCCCTCGTACGCTCGGTGGATGCACCAGCTTGGTGGAGCTTCACATGCAAAATAATCTATTTGAAGGGAATATCTCTTCATTCTTGAGTTCCTTGAATGGTCTTCAGTACATAGACCTCTCGAGTAATAATTTCTCTGGCCCTGTTCCAACGTTCCTGGAGAAATTTCAATTGCAGTACTTGAATCTATCTTTTAACAACTTCGAGGGTGAGGTACCGAGCAAAGGGGTGTTCCAAAACACGAGTGCGACTTCGCTAAAAGGAAACGATAAGCTTTGTGGCGGTATGCCGATCCTAGCTTTGCCAAATTGTTCGACGAGCCAAGGAAAACGTGGATCATCTACCTCCCGTAACGTTATCATTGCAGTAGTAGCAGCGCTGATTCTTCTGTTGCTATCGATGACGTTGTATTGGTTGAGGAGGAAGAAAAGTGAGGCTTCCCTAGAGACTCCATCAATAAGGGGATTTCAGCAAGTGTCTTATGAAGACATTGTCAAAGCAACGGACGGGTTCAACTCTATCAATTTGATTGGAATGGGTGGTTTCGGCTCCGTGTATAAAGGGACCCTAGTGGATGAAAACAAATTAATGGCTGTTAAGGTTTTTGACTTAAAGCAACGAAGAGCATCCAAAAGCTTCATGGCTGAATGTGAAGTCCTGAAAAACATTAGGCATCGGAATCTTGTTAAGATTCTAACAGCTTGTTCTAGTGTTGATTTCCAAGGAAATGAGTTTAAGGCTCTGGTTTATGAGTTTATGGAAAATGGTAGCTTGGAGGAGTGGTTGCATCTGAATCTTGCACCAAATGGGACACCAAGGCATATGTTAAGTTTTGTTCAGAGACTGAACATTGCTTTCGAGATAGCTTGCGCGGTGGATTATCTCCATCATCAATGCCAAATAGCAGTGATCCATTGTGACCTCAAGCCAAGCAACATTCTTCTGGATGCCAAAATGAACGGACATATCGGCGACTTTGGATTAGCTAGGATATTCCCCAACGGCACTGGTGATTTGCCTGCAAGTCAAACAAGCTCAATTGGACTTAGAGGAACCATTGGCTATGCTCCTCCAGGTATGTATACTTGCAGTAAATCCAATGTCAATCGTCCTCTTATGAGCTCTTTTCTTGCTAAATGCATGTAGGGAACTTGTTGTCGAGACTATCTAGGCAGTTAGACTCATTCATTTTCTATGAAAATTCATCTCAGCCTAACTTTCCTAAGCCTTGCGGAGCTAACCGGAACTATAGAAACTTAACAATGTTTAAGGGAAGTCATTTTGGTCATTCATATGATTCAATCGTACATAATATTCATAAAAGTACAACGTTATAAAAGTGAAAAATCTGACTATGACAAATCATGCTTGACATGCTATGTTACCTGCCAACAATGACCAGAATTCTTAATCTTTCCGCCAGTAATTTTTTCCCCTTGCCTCTATACGTGCCTCCTCTTCCTTGTCCTTATGATTTGATAAGCGATCAGCTCATGTGTCAAGTAAATCCAACTACGAGTATGGAATGGGAAGCGAAGTGTCAAAAGATGGCGACGTGTACAGCTATGGAATCCTGCTATTGGAGATTTTTACAGGAAAGAGACCCACTCATGACCTGTTTAAGGATGCTTTGAACCTTTGCAATTACTGCGCAGCGGCTTTGCCAGAAAGGGTGGCAGATATAGTGGATCAGCAGCTCCTGTTTTATGGGACAGAAGAACCATCAATTGCAGACACAATGAGCAATAAAAGAAGCATGAGTGCTCACGTTCAAGAGTGCTCGGTGATGATATTTGAAATTGGACTTGCCTGTTCTGCAGAGCTGCCCCAAGAGAGAATTAAGATAAGTGATGCGGTGACAAGATTGCGTTCGCTGAAAGAGAGAGTCAACAAAATGGGATTCCGCTAGAAGCGATGGAGAAATATGCACAACATCGGAAGATTAGGAGTTGATTGCTCTCTGTTTCCTCAATTTCTTGTTTGGGAATGTGGGTTTGCGATGTGTTCCATGTTGATTAGTTACTGTTTCGGTTGTTTCAGGTTTCAGGGGTAGTCGATATTTTTCGACTTGCTAATCCTTATAAAGGATAGTCCTTAAAAGAAAAAAAAAAACACTTCAAAGACCTTGCTCTTTTAACAGATCTAATTGCGTATTCAGTAGTGGCTCTTTTACGCCTTTGTCACAAGAAAGAGAAGTAAAATGCTCATACTGATGAATAAAACAAACAGGATTCCTCAAATAGTGACTCGGCTCTACCACTGTTTGCCCAGAATCATCTTCGAATCCGATTTCCTCGAGAAAGGCTAAAATCAAAGAACAGGGGATGAGAAATGTAATGGCTGTTTGGAGGTCGGTTTGTGAATAGACGAACGAATAATGGTGGTGGGGGAGAGGAACGGGGAGCATTCAGGGGAAAACCCTAGAAAAGTCCTAACATCCTCAACCAACCACCATTGATATTTGGCACAAAACCCCTACAATGATGCCATTTTGATTTTCTTAATGTTTAGGGCATCGGGTAGCGGGCAACCTATAGAGAACCCATAGGTGTTTAAAAGCCATTGATATCGCATCGCTCCGCTCTGCCCCAATTAACTTCCACCAGCCCTCGACTTTCATTCCTCTCCCTCCTCGCCACCCCCGCCAAACACCTACCCCCCACCCTCTTAATCTCGCGCGGGTGACCGGCAACTGAGAGAACAAAAAATTTCTTCACCCATCATTTGTACGTGAAAGTTCTAGGACGAAGAGTGTGACAAAGCACAGTAGGAAAATGGCGGCCCATTCAGGCCCACAAGGCCCGAAGCACAAGTGAAGCTTGCTTAGAACTGAAAGCCTTTGCTTCTTTGATTTCATTCCCTACCTAGATCCAGTGTCAAGGGCCCACGCAAATGTCAATGACTCTAAACAGATACCTATGACAAATTTACTAAAAACTAAACCTAAAATCAGTACACCTGTAACAAATTTACCTTCCATTAGTTTCCATTAAATTTTACTATCAAATTAATTAGTTGGATGAGACGTAACAGTTGACAGGTGTACTGATTTGAGGTTTTACCTTTCATTTGTCACAGATGTACTAGTTTGAAAATCACTGGTGGTGCTTCAAGGAATTTTCCTTTTATTGAGTTGCTCGCTATAGAGATTTGATCCGACTTTTCCTCTTAGCAAATTTTCATTCTATGTTTAGGGCAGAAGTCAATAACTTCGAAAGAGTTTAAGAGAGGAGCCTCTCATTGTTCATTTTTCATTGTGCAGTTCTAGCAATAAGGATTTGATGTTGGATTATTGATCGTCATCCGTTTGGGAATTCCCATTTCTTGATCGATTGATCAAAAATCTCAACATCAGTTTCTTTGCAAATTCTATTTGCCAGAAATTTTCATTTTGAGGCCTACTTACAACTTCTCAACCGAATTCTGAAAATAAAATTACGTTTTTTTTTTTTTTTTTTTTTTTTTTTTTTTTTTTTTTTTTTTTTTTTTTTTTTTTTTTTTTTTTTTTTTTCAGGTTTCGAAATATCTTGAAAAGAAATCAGATTCAATTTTTCATGCCAAAATATCTTGGAAGGATTCTAGTATCTCAAATTAAATTGAAGTCGAAGCGCAAGTCGCAGAAAATTCACAAAAGGTCTAACACTGGAGAATGGAAGCCCTCTGAAACAAGGCCCATGGCATTCTATCCACTTGCAAATTTAAGACTGAATCAAAAGTAGAAGCAATTCTCCCTCCATTATATCAACTCGATTTGATTAGTCTTCACCTATTATCAAAACCAATGCTTTTGGTGCCATCGAGACTGCGTTTTAGGAGAGAGGATTCAGAAAGTTGCATGGAATTGAAACAATAAAAAATCACATACAACTTGGGCTGCTCCGCTCCTACGGTTCTCACTCATTTAGCCAGCCATTGCTCTGTTTTTTCTTTTTCTGACGACGGGCTAGACTCACATGCTCTGCATCTCCCGCATCATGCAAAGGGTAGGATCGCAAGTGGGATGGACTGCGTTTTGAATGCACGTCTAGCAACCAAAGGCTGCGGCTGCCGCGGCTGTTGGGAGGACAAAGAAGCCGAGATTTAAAAGCTTGTCACGTTGGTGCATATTTGATCAGAAGCTCCATCCGATTTCCTAATAGTTAAGAGTGATTAAACAACGAGAGGACAAAAAACTTACAAGCATTAGTTCTTTTATGTCCTTCTCAATCATTACTCTTTCGTTACATTGCTGATGTGCATCTCTTCTTGTAGAGCAATCTTGTTTCCCAGAACTAACGAAATAGATCAAGATGCGTAGCTCTGGTACAAGGATAAGATGTCCTACAATCCATTTGGGGTTTTCAACACGTGGAATGACTCTGTCATTTTTTGTCAGTGGAACGGGATCACGTGTGGCTGTCGGCATCTAAGGATAACCCATTTAGGACTTCCGTCTCTAAAACTTGTAGGGTTGCTATCTCCTTTTATTGGAAACCTGAGCTTCCTCCAGATATTGGACATCCACAACAATGGCTTCATCAGCGAAATCCTCCCGAAGATAAGTAACTTGTATAGACTCAGACACTTAGGCTTAGAGAACAACTCATTCTTTGGTCAAATTCTTGCCAAAATTTTATTTTCAAAATTCAGAAGTAGGTGCCACCATTGACATTTGTGCAGTCCACAGTTGTCTTGTCTCCACAGCCATTCTCCTATAAATGGAGGATGGCAGAGCGCGTAGAGAATGTAGAGCAAGAAGTGAGCTCAAGAGTTTGTGAGAGTTGAGAGCTCCACGAGATTTGTGCGTGAGTTGGGTCCATCTAGTTGAGTTGTTAAACACTACGGGTATTAGGTATACACTAGGGCTAGGAAACACTCGAGCGTGTGTGACCTTGTGGCGTAGGTTTACTGACTCTTCCCGTGGCGTAGGTTTCGACATTTGAACCAAACCATGTAAATTTCTTGTGTCCTTTTCTCGTTCCTCGTTTTATTTTTGTTGATTTCTATAGCTTCGATATTATTCGACATTATTGCAAGTTTACAATCAGCTTCCATTGTGCTGCCAATTACAACAATTGGTATTAGAGCTAAGACTTTGCAATTATGTTTGGAGCAAAAGTAGAAATTCAGAAATTTAACGAGAGAAACAACTTTAGGTTATGGAGCGTCAAGATGAAGGTGCTATTACCAACTCAAGGTTTAGCTAAGACATTAGAGGGTAGGGCTCAGTTGCTTGAAACAATGTGAGATGCCGAAAAGGATGAACTAATGGAGAAAGCAATGACCATAATCCTATTGAACTTATCAGATGAAGTGCTAATAGAGGTGGTTGAGGATAAGGATGCCGTGGCGTTATGGGCAAAACTTCAAGCCCTCTATATCATGAAGGGTTTGAACAATTGCTTATACATGTTGGAAATGATGTTTTAGTTCCGCTACAGTGAAGGTATGTCCATTAGATCCCCACCTAGATGAGTTTAACAAACTTATGATGGACTTGGAGAATGTCGGTAAGATTTTAGATGATGAAGAGAGGCATACTACGATTACCTTAGAAGAGAATCTTGTGCATGATGTAGCGCGAGGATTGGTGATTCAAGGTAGAGACCAACATTAGAGGCCTGGTAGCAGAAGTAAAAGCAAGATCAGGTCAAAATCGTGACATAGAAAATCAAAAGGTCACGTGAAGTGTTTTGAGTGTCATGAGGAGAGGCGCATAAGTAGAGCTTGTCCAAAGCTAAGAAATAAATGTGGTGGGCAAGATGCCATAAACAGTGTGGCGCATGTTGCCGAGGAGAGTACCAGTGATGCTGAGGCTGTCCTATGTGTGTCTACGAGTTCATTGGGAGATGAATGGGTGCTAGATTTCGGATGTTCCTATTACATGACTCCTCATAGGAATTGGTTCACTACTTACAAGATGTAGATAGTGGTTTAGTTCTTATGGCTATTGAGACTTGATTTTTTGTCGACATGTCACTAAAGGTAGAGAATTCGAGATTAAGGTTTACAGAGCTCATTTTTCGACCAAAAAGTGTCATTTTTTATTTCTTTCTTTTGCTTTGTCATTTTTAAATGATTTCATATTCATTTACGTCAAAAATATAAAAGTCAAATGATTGACTTTTTGGATTGACTTTTTGGTCAATCCTTTGACCAAAGTTCAAACCTGGATAAAAAGTTGACTTTATGCACAAAAAGATCCTAAACTGTTAATTTTTGAAAATTTCAAATAAAAAGCACAAAAATCAACTTTTCAGAAAAAGTCAACTAAATGATTGACTTTTGGTCAAACTTTTGATAAAAAATTGAAAAAAAATAAAATCCACAAAGCACTTCATTTTAGTTTCAATTTGACTTTAGAATTGAAAATTTTCCGAAAATCGATTGAGAATCTTATTTTTTGAACTTTTCAGTTTTAGGTTCGAAATTGACTAAAAATAAAATTACTTTCGTTCTAGTCATAATTAGCCTTAGTTCCTTTTACAACATTTGATCTAGGGACCATCAGACATTCGCTCGTTCATTCAATTTCGAGAACGGTCATGTCGAAACATGAAGTCACTTTTAGCCCTAATTAAGGGGTCTGGGTCGATTTTTTATGATTAGTGCATGGACACTCACTTTCCATTCATTTTCGTGAAGTAAATCCGAATCCAAGGTTAATTTTGGAAATTTCACTTAGGAACATTACAATTTGAGGGATTTAGCTTACCTGAGCCTAAGAAAACCAAGCTAATGAACTCCGATTGGTAAAATTCAAATTGAGCCATTTGAGACTAAGGTTTGGTTTCAAGAATTGAGATCTAATTTCATCATTGGCCTTCAATCCAATCTTCGCGTATAAGTCGCGCCACCTTTTCAAGGTCAATTTGAACGCCATGGCATGGGTTATCGGATCAATTGGTGCCTTGCAACATTAAGTGAATGTAATTTCAATTAACTGGCACTTTTGAGTGAGAAATTAACAAATTGATGCACCTTTGTCTATGACAGACCAAGGTTTCCTTGCAATTGGACCCCTAGGAAGACTAAATTGCACAAAAGAGAGAGAGAGAGAGAGAGAGATTGGATTGGTTAAGACTGGTTTGAATCGACCCTAATCGGTCCGACCGATCGTCGGTGCTAGGTGCTGATTTTGTCTCCCTCCAACGACCACCATGAGGCGGTCCATCCCATGGCCAATGTTCTTGTGGCCTTAATTTGCAAAATTCTAAATTTTACCCTAGAATTTATGAAATTTGCAAATTAACCCCCCATGTTATGAAAATTGCAAGAAGACCCCAATTACTCCACAATTGATCATAGCCGTTAATTAAGAATGCATTGTGGCCATTCAAATAGGCATGTGCTTCATTAGGGTGTTCTTAACAAATTCAACAAACCAACTAGCTAAGTAGATCAAACCTTAACTTTTTGATTAATCCAAGGGCTAAGATTTGACCTTGCCCTGGACTATATAATCAACTTCCCCTCCAAAATTGAGAGGGGGGCCTTTTTCCAGATCTGCTTGCTCTTACTAAGGGCGCTTATGACAACTATTTTGTTCCAGAAATAGTTTCTGGAACAAAAATAGATTTTTCTATTTTTATTTCTAGAAGAGTTTCTAAACAAAAATAACCGTTTGATAACGACACAAAATTTCTACTCTAAAAATAAAAATTCGTTTGATAATGACACGAAATTTCTTCCTTTCGGACGGCGACGGACTGGCGGATAGCGGTGATGGACGACGACCAGCGACCAGCAACCGGTGGCGGTGGCGGCAGGCGGCGATCGGCGACGGCGGCGGCGGTAGGGGCCGACGGGTGGGCAGCGACCAACGGAAGGTGGTCGGTGGCAACGGATGAAGGACCGGTTGGCGAACGATGAGAATAATTTTTATTTCTCATTTCTGTTCCAAAAATAAAGAAGTAGAAAATTTCTACTTTTGATTTCTATTTCAAACTTATTTCTGGAATAGAAATCTATTCCAGAAATAGAAAAACGGAATAAGTTTATAAAATGGATTTCTATTCTAAAAACATGTCTGGAATAGAAAATTGTTTTGGAACAAAAATAGGCATTTGTCATGCACTCCCTAAAACTCTCTTTGCATCTTTCTCTCTCTCTCCATCTCTCAAAACTCAATCGAGCAAGGAAAAAGCGGGGGAATTCTTTCCCCGCGTTCTCGCCCGCAAGAAGGATTCCCATTCATTCTCTCTTTGGATCAAATTCTCTCCGCTCATCCTCTCTCTTTTCTGTCATTATTCATTCGAACAAAGTTTGGGCAAAGTGGAACGACTCCACTTATTCTCTCTCCGATCGAACAAGGTTGAAGACATGGAGGAGCGGCTGACTTTAGCTGTTTATGCTGAAGGAAGAAGAGAATTCCACTCATTCTCTCTCTAGCGCCTCATCTCCACTTTTTCTCTCTCCTCCATGGATCCATACGTTGAATACTCTGATGAAGATCGAAGGAGTTCTTCGTTGTTACTTGACCATCAAAATCTCTGAAGATGCTTCGGAGTTGTTGATGTGCTGATTTCCAGAAAATCGCAGAATAAAGATTGAGCTAAGTCTTCTTAATCTTTACTTGTACATTTGTTGTGCTTAGATTCCAATTTCAGCAGATTCCGTTGACATTTGATTTCACTGATTTTGTTGAAGAAGCAGCTGATAAAAACGCTTCTAGATTGCAACTCGAAAGAAGCGTACACCATCTTCAAATCGGCAGCCAAGGCGTTCATTCGATGAGATCGAGGATCACAGGTTTCATTACTTGGATCCATATCTGAGATCATAGCAGCAAGACCGAAGTGATCTTATGCTACTACGATGACTTCATCTCGGATTGTACATTGATTATAATCGGTGCAGAATCAAAGGCCAACGTTCTTCATTTTCTAGAAGTTTCAATAACAAAATCGAAGCTAAGTGTTCGATTTCCTCTTTTCTGTTTTGGTAAGGAGTGTTCTTAGATTCAGATCCTCCACTGATTTCAGTGCATTTTTTGTTAAATAGCAGCTTCATTGTCACTGAATGGTGGACATCTCCGAAGGTCAGTTCTTGGCCGATTCGATATGGACCAAGGTAGGAGCCATAAAACTCCTTTTAATAGCATCCGATGAGGCGAGAGCTTCTCATATCGAATATGTGATCGACTACAAAGGTTCGGGGCCAGGATGCACTGCAAATCTAATTAGAATCAATGCTTATATGATCTGGAACTGTTTATAGTTTGATTCTGAGGTTCTGTTTCGAGTCTGGATGAGCATGTTTCTGTTAATCCTGTTTTGAGCTCTTACATGTGGTTACTTGCGAAGTGATGAACTAGAAGTTCTATGTACACATATTAAGCTTCAATTTGATATATTATAGGCCCCAATCAAACGCCGTTTACTTGCTCAAATCTGCTTCAAAACTTCATGAATTTGCTCTGAAATCTGATTCGCAATCTGTTGTTGTGATAGCTGAACGTACTGTCTGTTGCTAATTTTATACTGATTTTTGTGTTTAGATTTTAGAGATGCTTTCTTCATGGAAATTGTACGAAAATGTCTTGATCATATCATATCTTGTTTTCAGAATTTTTTGAGTTGATTTGATTAGGCAAAACCTTTAAAAATCGTCCTTCAGTCAGTCTGTCCTGTTCTGAGTCCGACCTATGTTTTCTTTGAAATGAGGTCTTAAATGATTCCATTTGAATTCCTATCTTTCAAAAGAGTTGTAGTATTCATTACAAGCTTTCTAACTAGGTATAATTCGCACCAAATGATCATCGTTTACTAGGTCAATTTCGCACGCGAAAATGCATTAATGCTGCTGCACTTTGCGAAGTCCATTGTACTGTTTTGTTTTGTCATTTTTGTGTAGGCTCATGTGAATCAAATTAGACATAGGTGTCATTATGAAAAATCATCATGACATCGCATTCTACATGTAGAATTTTTCACAAGATTTTAGCATGTTGTTAAGTTATAAAAAATTACTCATGTTTTGTACTAATCTTATTGTGATTAAGTCTGATCACAAACCCATGAAACCATCTTCGTTTGAGATCCTTAAGAGGTCATGCGGTCTTCTAGACATGTTAAGAGCATATCACAAGATTTGCATTGATGTATGACATGCCCCATTTGAATGTCATTTACCATGTGAAAACCGTGCATCAATTTGGCAAATCATAACTGAAATTATCTTGCATGTTGTCCTTAATGATAAGTCACCCTTTAATGTTAATTAATTCATGTGAATTTTTGCACTTCGATTTAGGGTTAAATGTATTAACAAAACCTTCATTGTATGCAACCTTAGGTCGTGTGTGAATTTCACATCTTTTATGCATTGTTTAGGTGGTTTTACAAACCATTAACCATGCATTATTTTCTTATTTGCTTGTGGCTGATTAGCACGCTTTTGTGATTGTTGCTATTCGACCATGAATTCGACCCTAATTGAACTTGACATCTCTTCGAAAGTCTTAGGGAACGTCTCAATCTTTCCGATGACACTAATTTTACGTGATTTGCATATCATTTGAGCTGTTTTCTATTTTTGTCAAATTTATCTAGAAATTTGTTTCTAGTAAAATTCGGAACCCTTGTTTTTCCCTTGTTGAGTCTGACCTCTTTTTATTTTTGTGTGATTTTCTCGTTAAGGATTTTGAGGTTGAGTCATAACGAAGTTTGTTTTTCTTTCTCCTGTCTACATTATGGTAAAGTTTTCATATTTTTTAGACTTTGTTTACTAGGTCGAATCACTATTGATATGCCATGATACCCTACTGTTGTGTTGCATTTCTAATGTGATGCTATGCGTTCTTGAATTTTTATAAATTCCTACATAACTCACGTTAAAAAACTTTCTTCATGAAAGTTGTTCTTGTCATGTTCTTGATGTTGTGTAATTTTCTTGGAACCAATTATCCATGGGTTCCTTTTCAATTACTTTGATTTTATTTGTCATGTTCTGTGATTTTTGTTGCATTTGTTTGGTGTGATTTTCTTCTAGAATTTTTTAGGACATCTTGCATGCTGAATTGAGATAACTTGTCTTCACAAACTTTGATCCTTACCTTTTGAACTTCATTTTCAAGAATTCTCGAAAAATAAGAAGCACTTTTATCATGCTTTTCAGACCGTTCAATTGTCATGAAACCATATGAAATTTCATGTTCTTGTTAATTTGAATTTGATTTTGGTTCAAGTAATGCTCATGTACAAAATTTTCATGTAATGTTTTGCATTCCAAAATTTCAAATCATGCTTTGGCTTGACTTTGATGTCGTCTAAGGTTTGCAACATATTTACGGCGTTCGCGACACTCAATCAGAGTGCATAGGATGCACCCAAGTTAACCTTGATGATTAAATGTGTTCCATAACTGTGACACAACTTTATTACGCCATTAGCATCTTTTTTTATGACTCAATGTTTAATTGTTCTTCAAATGACTTTTGAGCATCATTTGACCTTTGACTTGTTTTCTTTTCTCGAATGCCTGTGATTGTGTTTGGCACTTGTTGATTGAATAAGTGATCCAATATTAGCTCACTAAAATTGTTCGATTGATTGAGAACCATGGCCTGCCTGCATGTTTACTTCCTACTATGTATGTAACTAGATGTATGTATAAGTACAATGCATGATTTTGTGGGATACTCTTGGGATACATTTAGAACTTAGCTTAGGGGCTTACAAGTATTGGTTGCCATGCAAGAATACAAAGGGTAACCAATGACTATAAGCCATAAAAATGAATTGGGATAGATGTCTAGAGGGATCAATGAATGAATCTCCAAGGCCGATCCTGAGGCCAATTTTAATCAATTGTGCATTTTACTTCAATTAATTGATTGTTTTTGTTTGTTTCATGACCGTGATTGCTGTTTTTGTGATGAATGATTGTTTCTTTCGCATTATATATACCTAATCCTAAATTTTAGATTAGGATTAGAATAGGTCCCTGAGACAAAGAGACAATCGATGGTTGATGTCCTATCCAACCTTTGTTTTGTATTCATTTGTACCCGATATATGTTTTTGGTCATTTTGTGGTGTATAAACACTTGATGAGTTACGGGTTTATTTCTTCCGTTTTATTTTCGTTCATTGCTTAGGATTGCATGTTAGATTTACTACTTCCCATAAACTGTTCACTTTGGTATTTACTTACCGCCTCATTTTTAAATTTCAATTGTTGCCTTCTTTTTTCTTTTATAAAAATAGAGTTGCATGAAATCAATCATCCACGCATGATCACTTAGTTTCATTGACTCGAAAAAGTAAAAAGACATGAATGGGTCATCTTAGGAAACACGACAAACTATTAGGTACCAAAATTGTGCTAATAGAAATATTAGTGTAACCCAAATCCCCAAATCTAGAACCTCTATTTGCACATAAAAGGATCGAACTGGCCAATTCTAGAAGAGTACCCGTCGATTTCCCAATACAATTTATCCAATCGGTTTATCCGGATACGGAATGTTGTGTCAAGTAGACCTTGGATATGGTTATGTGAATGTCGTATCGCACGCATCGGCCTTTTAGAGGGTCGGAGGATCTGTTAAGATGAATCATGTTTGCTAAATAGATTGCTTGGCCAACGGACCAATAAGTTTAATTCGTCGGAAAACTTCTTCTTGCACAATCTCTAATGTGATAGTGTAAGCACTAAGTAAGCGAATTCGATATGCGTGGGCGAATTTTTTTTATATATTGTGTGGGTGCATAAAAGGAAAAACCATAAATGGGTGAACACGTGAATGGGAAGGATGAAAGAGCTTGTGGTTTTGATACCGTATTAGATTGAGTTTGTCATATGTATATGATTGGTTCACCCTTGTTGCCGCGAGAAAATATCTTTCGCATTGAAGAGACTATGCTCAGATAATCCATACGCCCGATTGATCGCGGAGTACAAAATGGTTGGTAAATAATTATTTGTTTTTGGGGAAATGTATTATATATTGAGCTCCTTTTTAGTCGAGTGGAGAAGTCATGAGATGATCATGATCTCGCGAGCATGTGAAAGTCTTTTCTATTCTTCATGTTAATGGGTTATAACCAGTTCTTGAAATCGAAAATCGAAAAAACCTCCGTCCTTATCATGTTGCCAAATAAAAAATTGCGATTGATTTAAGAGTTTTTAATACATGAAAAACCCCAAACCAATACACTTTGTGGCACCCGAGAATTTCGCAAGCCGTGATGTGCGACGACAGTGACTGATCAATAAAAGTATCGCCAAATGGTATTATTAGTATTTTGCATGAGCATTGTTTGATTCCATCGACGGACCGATATCTCATGTTTATTAAGGGTTCAATCATTGAATAGACTATCGATATATATTTCTTTTGATGACTCGACACAATTATACCACTAGAGTGCACATGAGATAAGAAAAGAAATTGAAACACCGTGCAATCTCGTTCTTCCTCTATACAAGAATCTGAGTCATGAATAAGTACACTTGATAAATTATTGAACCACCAAGACCATGGGACCGAGAATGCTCCATATTTGTGCAAGTTTTAGGATCAGTTTTTATTTATTTATTTGGGCCTTGTTATTGAGGGACTGGACGTCCACTAACCTACTAGCCCAATACAATCCGAAGACCCCTTAATAGTCGACATTTAAGTCAACTAATTGGAAGAGATGTTGACTGAAGCTTGGCTGGATGATGCCACGTTGCTGGCGTATGGATAGCCAGTGAAATGCACGGGGAGGCCTGCTGAAGACACGTCCATTCTAGCTGTCCGTTCCCCTTGCAACCACCGAAACATGCCTCTCTTTTGATAACTGGTTTTAGCAAAACCAGTGATCTTGTGCTCGTGAAAGTGGATAATCGAGAGAGTGAGCGAAACCAGGAGTAATTGAGGGAGAGTGAGCGAGAAAGGTTGTGAGTGAGCAGCGAGAGAGTGAGTCGGCAAGGGAAGGAAGGAAATTAGCCCCTGCCGTGCGTGCACGTTGCCGCCGTCGTCAAGCCGCGCACTCCTCAACGTCTCACCACACGCCGTGGAATCGTAGGACTCGAGGCAAGTGAAAGTCCATGAATCTATATAATGTGATGCTGTTATTGTCCAGTATGGTGCAATATACTTGGAAACAATTGGATTATGAAAGTAGAATGTTAAATTGTGGGTAATCGAAGTAGAGCGGGACCATGAGATTGAGGAATTACTTTGGTTTTGTGTACATTTTGATCCTGTTGATGTATTGATGAAAGACCGACTATTAGTAGACTTATGGAAGTAAGATAGTCACGGTGGGAATGGGATTTTATGGGATTCGCTTAATCCAGTGCAATTTCATGTGTAACCCTGTAACTTTGTGAAATTTTATGAAGAGTTCTAAAATGAATTTGATCCCGATTTCTTCACAGAAGTTGTGAGGAATTGCATGAGCTAGAGTATATATTTTTATCAGAACTTCTCGGAATGAATACGATGGCTTAAACCTCTTTTAATATGCAATGCTTTCTATTGAACTTTATTCTGTGATAAAAGAATCATGAACTGAGTTGTGTGAACTACCACTCATTATACATAACGAATCTGGCTTAGTGTCCTTAATGAAACTTTTTCCTCTAGATCTCAATTATAACGTGTTAAAATTTCAGAATTTTCCATGGTCATTTGCTGGTTATTTCGAAATCTCTACTGAAAGCGTGCATTATGGTCTTTACACTGTTTTGCTATGAAACTGTTCATTTTGTTCTAAGAGTCATTGTATCTTGAGTTGTTATTCACTTGATAGATGAAATGACATTCAGTATATCACATGACATTGGAAAATTTGATAAAGTCTTATAGATCCATGGAATCCTTGACGTCATTGCATCAAAATGTATTTTTGTAATGAGATGTATATTATGATGTGGATGTTACCGTCGAAGGTGCGAGCCGATGATGCTCCAGGAGTGTCGGGATGCCCAAGGGTCGAGTGAGTCGACGCCGTTGGATGCCGGGAGGTTTGTGCCGGAGGGTCCTCAGGAGTTTCGGGATGCCCGGTTGTAGGGATTGTACGGAAATCCGGAGGGAAGGGGCAACCATTTTCATGGCGAGCCCTGGATATACCTCGTGATGCCAGGTGGGGTGCGAGATGCCCAGGGGTGTGACGGAACACGCTTTGGGTGTGAAAGCTCGAAGGGATGCAAACACTGGTCCCCGGGGAATGAAACCTTTCTTTGAATGCTAAAATCCGGTACATTAAAGGAGTGCATGTGTGTGCATGTGGCATGATATGAGAATTTGTTTATGAAATTGAGTGGGCTTCATCCAGTATTGAAAATGCGTTCGTTATGGCATTGAATTGTTTTTATGAATGTGGTGCAAGTAAATAAACCCTTGATGGCATGTATATATATAAAAATGACATATGTGTTTTGCATGCATCTGGATAGTTAGAGTTTCTACATAATATAGTGTAATGGATCTTTTATTACTGAGTGGTTGTACTCACCCCTCTTGGGGACTAACATTTCAGACTAAAAGAAAAATGCCGCTACTACCTGCGACTCCTGGTATGTTTTATGGACTCTTGATTGACTTACAGTGGGAGTGGTCAGAGCACCATCATCCTGGGGTGCACGGATTGATATTCGAGCGTGTAAGGATTTTGCTGACTTTTGAGGTAGGCCTCTCTGTTGGGCCTATTCACCAGGAGTACATATCAGTTCTCGTCCGTATGGATGGCCGCCTTCTGAGGGTGCTACCACCACCACCGGCCAACGGACCTGACTGGATATGACCTAGAGTTGAGGGTAGCAGGAGATGCATTTTTTTGGGATGCCGACACATGGGTGATGGATGGATGCAGATGATATCCAAGGATAAAAGTTGGTTTTCTTTTGGGTAATCGCCAGGCACAAAAAGACTTCGGCGTTTTGTTGTACCAACTATCATAGTCCATCCCTTATATAAATAAAAGTGTTCGGCCTAAATTATGAAAGTTTTAGTACGGTGTGCATCACTTTATATTTTGATGAAGGGTAGTCGAATTATGCTTCCGCCATATTATTTGCGCAGGGACCGGTAAAGAAAACAAATGAAAACCCCCAGGTATTATAAGTTATGTTAAAATTTCTTTGGTCTCAGAGTAGTATACTACAAGAGAATGTAACTGTGGCGACCCTAACGGATCGGGGGCCGTTTCGAGGGTGCCACACACTTATAACAAATTTAATCTAAACTGTTTTTTAAATCACTAAAAATTCAAAAATAGTACATTTATGATAAATTTACCAAAAATTAATCTTTAGATTGCTAAAACTAATATGAATTTTCACGTGAACTTGTCATGTCCTATGTAGCACCGACACACGACATGACACGAGTGTTCGATACGACATGACATGTCGACATGTCATTTCTAAAAATAGAGAATTTCGACACGTTGCGACACGTTGTATATTAAATGAATATTTTTATTTTTAATTAATTTGATTCAAATTAATAAATAAATAAATAATTAAAAAAAGCCTATAATAAATTTACACTAATAATATTAACAAATCAATTCATTTGAAATTCGAAAAATATATTCATAATTAATGCGAAACATTTTTTTAATTTTAACAAAAGTTATCGATGAAACTAATAATTAATAAAAAATTAGAATCAATTTATTTAAATAAATCCATGATTTTCTACAATAACCAAAATTTATCATTATTCAAAATTTAATATTTTTATTTTTCGAAATCATTTTTTAATTTCATTTATTTAATTTTCAGATTAAAAAAATCCCCAAAATCCACCCCTTCTTTCGTTCGTCCTTTCCCTCCACCCCAAGTTTATTTTACTCCCCCCCCACTTGACAGTGACAGGTGAGCTATCACTTCCTCCCCCCCTCTCTCACGCCATCAGACCTCCTTTCTTTTTTCTTTTCTTTTGGGATTTCTTTATGAAAAACCCTAGCAAGCCGCCGAGCCCTCCTTTTCCTATCCTCCTTGCCGCTCGCCGCACGACCCCCTTCCCTCCTCTCCTCTTCCTCTCGTCACCGATCCATCGCAACAGTGGCGGCCCTCACCGCTCTCTCTGGCCGTCTCTCACTGTTGCGGTGGTCCATTCGTGGCTTCGTCTCGCCGGCGGGAGTTTGCCTTCTCTCTTCTTTCTCTTTGTTTGGCTCTTTCTCTAGCCGTCTCTCGCCGTCGCGGTGGTTCATTCGTGGCTTCGTCTCGCTGGTGCTCGCGGCCTCTGCTCCGTCTCGCCGGCGCTCGCGGCCTCTGCTCCCTCACCCTCCCTCACCTCCACCCTCTATCAGTCTTCCGGACACGCGTCGACACGCGTGTCAATAAAAGTTGACCGCGTGTCGGAAAATCCGACACCTGTTTACCGCGTGTCCGACACGCTCCGACACATGTCGGACACTACATGGAAGCACGGACAACCATAGGCCATGTCTATTGAGATATTATCATGTGCCATCCAACTTAGTAAATTCATGATAAAATTGGACGGAAGTTAATGGAGGGTAAGTATATCATGAGTGTATCCGTTTGGGGTTTTTAATAATCCAACTAATAATTTGAGGTAATTTTTTTTATTATAAATATTTCAATTTTGAGTTTTTTATGATATTAACCCTCGATTAATAAACGTCATGTGGGGACGCGATAGGGTATCAATGACAAATAAAACACTTTCTTGTCCCATCGAGCTTGACCTCCTCGTCCTAAACAAAAGAAACATGGGCTCCCACGGGCCTACCCGGGAATCTAGTAGGGGTGATCGGGTCTAGGGTGGGTAGGGTCTAGACTTGGACCCTGTTATAACCGGTTCTCTTTTTTTGGACCCTGTTCCCGACCCTGTTTACATTGGACCATGTTCTCGACCCGCCCTGTTTTTCCGGTCCGGGAACAAGGTCAACCATGTTTATATTGGAACCTATTTTGCAAAAATTGATGTACATCACTCATATTTAAAATAAAGCGTTTAACACTCATATCGATCAGCATAAGCACATCCCCCGTTGTAGCAAATAATTTGTACCTCATAACATCACTAGAAAAGGAAAAGAAAGAGAGTAGAACTTATCTCTCCAAGATTCTCGAGCAAAATGTTATATTGCTGCGGATATGTACCTGCAGATAATGTAAAGAAGTATACATATTAGATGCAAAAATTCTTGCACACAAACAATTTAAAGGTAGAACTTGCTATAGTAGTATTCTGTTGAATATGCCAGTATGTCAAACCTGCAAAGTGATTACCTTAGTCTAAAAAAAGTACCTCAGGGGCTAAAATAAGGGGGATTGTCACACCAACTCATGTGTGCAACACATATATTCTCAGCTTCAGATTTGATGATACTGAGATTGTTGCTATCCTAGGTCCAAATTCATGTTATGTTTAGAACATCGTTACTATCCTATCCCCAAAATCAGAGTATCTGGACTGAAAAAAGGTATGCAATCTGATGCATGCTCCAAGAATAATTTTATCTAAATGCTTCTGAACAATACCTAGTGAAGACTTTATTTCTTCTACCAGGTATTCAGGTAAGTCAAGCGGGCTATTGACGGACGAGAAAAGTATGAATGATAAGATCCCGAATGATAAGAAAGCAACAGCCAGAGCAAAGAGTACTAGAAATACCCTAAACTTCGGAGGCTTTTTCTGGCCTAATCTCATGTGATTTGGCGGTGGATGGAGTGTTTGATTAGGGAAAGACTGAAGGAACAACAGAGGGTCGTCGAGGAAGGACTCTATCTCAAACGTACCTAACTACCCTGTTGTGGGGATCACGCCAAATATCACTGGATTAAAGGAAACATTGAACTTGCTCAGCTCAGTCAAGTTGTTACCATGAGGCAGTGGTGCGAGCGTGAGGGGTGCGACGAGAGCGGCAGAGGCGGCGTCGGATGGAACCGAGATTAGTGCTTGGGCAGAGGGAGGCACGGGCGAGCAGAGGTGCAACTACGGGTGCAGGCGTCGGTGGAGGAGTCTCGGCTGCAGGTCGTGGACAGAAGGCGGGTGGGCGGGCGACGCTGAGGACAAAAGCAGATCTCATGGGTGAGGACAGAAGGCAGGCGGGTGACGCTGGAGTTGCTGCAGGGTAGAAGTAGGGGCTCGGCTGCAAATCTCGTGGGTGAGCAGGGGGCTCGGACGGACGGGTTGAGGATGGGCAGAAGCAGGGGCTCGGCTTCTGGTGGTGGCGCCCAGCTTCATGGGTGAGGACAGAAGGCGGGCGGGTGACGCTGGAGTTGCTGCAGGGCAAAAGCAGGGGCTCGGCTGCAGATCTCATGGGTGAGCAGGGGGCTCAGACGGACGGGCTGAGGACGGGCAGAAGCAGGGGCTCGGCTTTTGGCGATGGCGCCTAGCTTCATGAAGGGATAGGGCTCAGGCGGAGAAGCAGTAGTAGCTTTGCGAAGGGACGGGGCTCAAGCGGAGAAGCAGCAGCAGCTTCGAGAAGGGACGGGGCTCAGGCGGAGAAGCAGCAGCAGCTTCCCAAAGGATAGGGCTCAGGCAGAGAAGCAGTAGCAGCTTCGCGAAGGGACGGGGCTCGGGCGGAGAAGCAGTGGCGGTGGCGCCTAGCTTTGCGAAGGACAGGGCTCAGGCGGAGAAGCAGCAGCAGCTTCGCGAAGGGGGTGAGACTCATGAGAGAGAGAGAGGTAAAGATAGAAATTAGGGTTACGCGTTTTGTTTTTTGGGGGTGGCTTAACCGGTTCCCAAACCGGTCCGGTCGAACCGGTTCCCAGGTGGGTAATCCCTCGGAACCGGTTCCCGGACCGGTTCAAACAGGGTCTGAGTTGTTGGAACAGGTTCCCGACCCTGTTTTTCTGGTGGGCCGATCCGGGAACCGGGTTGACCTGGTCCGGTTGCACACCCCTAGAATCCAGCCATTAAAATCCTCATTCTATCGAGACTAATCAGGCAAACTAGGGGGGTCAATGAAATAAATCAAAGAGGGCCACGTGAGGCCGTACGATGATCGGCAGAGGCAATGCACGTGCGCGCACGAGCCACATCACATGCCTTTACGGATAATCATTACTTTGCCAAATTTGCATGCCCTAACATGCGGCTACTTGCTCATGCTTTGTCGACTTCGTCCAAGGCTGCAGTAGGGTTTAACCACCTAGTTCGGGATCGATTGGCATGATTCCTCCATGCCTCAAGTGCCGGAATATTGAATCATGAACGAAGAGAGCACATTGACTAATGATTACAAGGCCCCAATTCTTAATTGAAGAGGACATCAAAGGTCTTTGCTTTTTCATCCCTTGGATGGATAGAAAAGGAGGGCGGAGCTTTTTGGTTTTTTTGTACTATTAAAGAGTTGAACAATAAAAATAGATAATGCATGAATTAATGAATTGATCAGTTCACATAGAAACACAGTTCAAGTCTATCGGTGTGTTAAGATGCCTTAGCTTCATATATCACTACAGTTCCATGCAGCTACTTGCTCATGTTTCATTGACTTTGAGTAGGGATGGGTATGGGACACGATAGGATGAAATGGAGGACAAGACAAGGCCACTTGCATGGGGTAATGGTGCCCGCCGGTCGGGCCTCAACTTGCTGTGCGTAAAATTCCAGCAATTTTTTGTTTTTTTTACTTTCACAATTTATCCCTATTTTGATATTATTTTATGTAATAAATCACAAAAAGTCACATATTACATAAAAGCTTAAAGATTCTCTTACAATGACAATTTCTAATATAAAATAGAGGAATATTTTAGAATTAAAATCTATTTACCATATAGGATCTTAATCCATTAAATCTATCGATTTAGTCAGTGCTTACTCAATGCACTAATGAGAAAGTAATTATTTAAATGTTCAACACACAAACCCCCTTTCTAAATGTCTAAAGGCTAGTTCATAGTATGAAAAGAGCAAATTGTGGAATAATCCTAGTGAATATGGTATATTTGATTACCTAATTAAGCGGAAAATTGATTGCATGGATAATGGAATATACATGCTAGAAATATCAGAAAAATCAGAAAAGTATAGCATCCTATACGAAACGTATTTTATATTTCTTCTTCGTTTGGAATATTTGAAAAAACAGAAAAAATTGCAATTTTTTAATTCTCATGTACCTCTCGTGTACTTATTCTTTTAATATATGCAATGCAATTTAACTTTAAAGAGAGAAAATTAGTAAAAATGCAAAAAAGGATGAAAAAAATAATATTAAAAATGTTATTTACCTGCTCTCCACTTAATATTAGAGTCATGTAGGAAAAAGAAAATAATAAAAATGGCCATGTTGGCATTTTCTATTAATTAAGTTGGATGGAGTTGATGAAAGAACTTGATTATAAAAACTTAATAAGTTTTATAATTTTATTGTAGTTTCTTAAAATCTTAAGACTCAATTGTACTTTCATAATAAGTTTTAGAACTTCTTTTGAATAATTGTGCTTAAACTTAAAAAAGGTTAATATGAATACTATTCGATAACTAAGCTTGAATCTGGCAACTTCAACTTTTTATTAAGAGAAAAGTCAAGTAAATAACTCTAAATTTCAAGTATCGTTTTATTTATTTATTATTAATTTGCATAACTCACAGTTTATTTTTATTAAACCCGAAACAGTTAGAAACCATATGAAAATTTCCAAATATTGACATGTAGATTGTAAAGCCACATATAATTTTTTTCTTCAACATTTTCCAAAACTTATATGGCATATTGTTCAAAATTTTTATTTTGAAGAGAGACATAAATAGATGTTAGAAGTACTGGAATACCGCCAGCAACTAGGTTTCATAATTTTATGAATTTATTCATATTTGTAACAGTACATCACAATATTCAAACCAAATGTGATCAAGTATCAAGCATGATCAATTCGAAACAAAACTACTATTTCGGTTCTTCTATTTTACTTCCACTGTTTTATTTTCATTATCCACATGAGACCACAGATTTTACGAGGACCAGAATTACGCGAGAGCTCATCCATACTACGATACTTATGAATCGTCTCGCATAGAATGCCAAAATCGAATGAAATCGGCTGAAAATTCAATCGCATGGATAACGTGCACAGTTCACGTCCAATCTAAAAATCAGAAGTGTCCGTGGGCGTCGCATTTGAGTTCTCTCTCTTAAGGGCCTTTTCATCAATCAAGCCCATGCCAAGCCCATCGAGAGTTCAGGCCTAAGATCAGTCCGTCGGGAGCCATTTTGTAATCAAGCTCCCCAACACATGCATAATGGCCTTCATCGCCAGTTCAAATCTTTGTTGCATTGATGGATGGATTTCCTTTCAAAATTAAATTTTCACCATGAAATTAAACAGCGTCAAACCCGTTTTGAACCATTTTTCACTTTTTTTTTTAACGTTTTGTTTCAATGACGCATTGTTATCCCGGATTAATAATTCGATTCAAAATATTCGATTGGCTTTTCCTTAATAAATTGGCAAAAAAAAAAAGAGAAAAGAAAATAATAGAAAGAAAGATAAATCATATAAAGGTCGTCATGTCAGCCGACCTTGAAGTCGTTCGATCCTTGTTGGCGGTGGTTCTTCCGCCATGGCGCCTCCTTCCGCCGACATAGCTCCATCACCTTCTGGTGTGAGTTCGAGTGCTGATTCGACACGAACGTTGGGTTCGCTGCCGGCCTCTACTCCGGCACCGACCGCCTCGACTTGTGCTGCACTCCGCATGCGTTGCACAGTGACTTCAGCCTCAGCGGCCCCGCCCATCATTGCGGCGTCTTCTCCAACGCCCTCGCCTCCTTCGGCCTCCGCCTCGCTCAAAGCGTTTGGGGAAGTCCCAGGCGGCCTCGAGCGCTTGTTCCTCGGTTTGCCGCCAGAGAGCACAGCCTTTCCGCACGAGTTCAATTGCTAAGTCAGTGAGAACGTCAGGCTCGCCGCCGGAATGACTCTGCTCCGGCACTAGCCACCTCGACTTGTACTGCATTCTGCGGGTGTCCTAAGAAGCTAGACTTTGTGAGGACATTGTTAATCGACAACTACGATAGTCACACATACAACATGTATCGGGAGTTATCAGTTATCAACGGAGGTAAGTCATTTTTGTTCATTGCTGTAAGAGTTTTCCTAATGTGGACTACATCAATTGATATTGTAATTTACTATTTTTACGGCTATCGTAAAACAAGGTTGGTCTAAGGTGAGATATAAGGTTTCTTAATTAGTCTAATATGGGCTGGCTAGTGTAGGCCGAGTTGAGCCTGGCTCGTAATGAGGGGAACTGGTTGGAAACTCTATAAATAGTGCTTAAGTCTCTCCTCTAACCCTAATTCTCACATTATCCTCACTTAAGGGGCGTTTACTTAACGCTACACGTGAGGGGCCCGCCTCATTGAGCCAGTGATACGGAGGGCAATAGAAGAGAAGGACTTGCACATGGAACATTGTGTTTCCGCTTTCGCTTCAAGAATAATGGATCCCAAAACAGGTGCGTTAATCTTTCTACTCAATTATGCATGTCCTTGTTCTAATTATGGAGATCTTGGGGTTATGCAATTTGCGCCCAACATGTGGTATCGGAGCTTTCATAACCCTAGAACTCGAACGCATAGTATTTTGCCCTAATTTTGTGATTTTCGAGATTTTTAAGTACATTAAAAATTAAATTAAATCACAAATTCGGACTGGGCTCGACGAGGCGAGCAAAACCATGGGCGGCGAGTCACCGGGGGAGGCCCCACGCGCGGCCACGCGCTGCCGGGCGTCGAAGATGCGCGCCCTCACGCGCTCCCACACGCGGGGCGTTGCTCATGCGTGTGGCGCATGCGGGCGCTAACGTCACGATGACATCAGTGACCCGGACCCGAATTCGACCGACCCGACCCAACCCGACCCAGGACCCGATCTGACCCGGTCATTCGTTGACCGACCGGTCAACCGGTCGAATCGAGCGGCAAGACCGGGAACCGGTCGGATTGCCACCAGTCGGACCGGTTTTGACCGGCCTTTAACACCCGCACATGGGCTCCACGCGCCGCGCACTCAGGCAGCGCGTGCGGCCGCGTGGAGGCTCCAATTCATGCGTGGCCGGCGGCAATGGACTCGTATGGTTATTCCTTACGTCATGGTGTATTTATTTTACATTTTTGATGATCTTATGGTTGTGAAAATACATACAGAACCCTAAATACGTGTTTTTAGTGTATTTTTTGCGTATTTTTTTCTTGTATTTTTTTGTGTTTTTGAAAATACAGGTGCTAGGTTACAAGTATGTTATCACATGAGCTTTATGTGTGTTATTCATTAATAATATATAATAAATTTTATTTTTATTAATGAATGAAGCAATATAATTAGCATAATATGTGATTTTAGTGATTTACTGCCCTTGTCACTAAAGTTAAAATCACATATGTATGGTTTACGTGAGATGTAAATTTTATATCCCTGATATGAGAGAGTTTCAATAATTTAATTAAGTTGTGACTGCCAAAGTGGCACACTTAATTAGGTTTGAGAAATTTCTATTTCGTATATTGATTGGGATGTTTCCTGATCTAATGCATAGTCATGCTCCCAAAGGAGGTGATTGTGTATTAGTTCATGGAGGGATACATGATAGTGTGGTGGAGGAGTGACCAATCCTAATGGTTCATATGCCTAAATGTGATGAATTCACGAAGATTGAAACATATTCTCATAACCACTATCATGTGGGGAGTGTAAAACTGCTTGTCATGTATTTTGCCCAAATGTGATTATGTGATTTTGTATGTAACTCTCTAGATGCGTACTTATGCGTCAAGTTACACAATGCTCACATGATGTTAATTATATACATTGCTTGTTTTTTCAGTCACATTTTCTGTAAATGGTAACTCCGTCACTATTGAGGTTCTTTCTGGTTTGAATTTTAAGAGATGGAGAGAGGATTTTCTGTTTGCTATGGAGATGGCAGATGTTCATATGGCTCTTACTGCTGATCGGCTGGCAGATTTGACTGCCGAGAGTACAGACGCTCAGAAAGCAAATTTGCTGCATGGGAAAAGAGTAATAGAATTTGCTTACTATCCATGAAATGTTCCATTCAAAAACACTTGAAAAATGGTTTGCTTGCAGACTGCAATGCTAGGCAAATGATGGAAGCTTTGATGGCTAGAAACCGTGTGTCGCCTAATGCTGAGATAGGGACACATCTGCAAACACTTTTTACTATGAAGTATGATGGTTCTTGTGGAGTTAGAGATTATGTTCTGAGGATGGTTGATTTGCAGAAAAAGCTTCAAGCTCTCAATGTTGAAATTCCTACCGCTTGCATTGTCCATCAAGCTCTAAATACTCTTCCTCCTGATTTTGGGATTATCAAGACCAATTATAGTTTCCAAGATGAAACCTGGTCTGTTAATGACCTGATTGTAAGGTTGGTGGCAGAGGAAGAGAAATTGAAGAAAGATAAATGACATATTGCTCTTTATGCTTCTAGTTCTGCTAGTGACAAGGGTAAGAAGTTGAAGAACTATACCCACAAAGGCAATTCAGAAGCTGCTGGTCCTTCCAACAATAAATGAAATTCTGAAGGTGCAGGTCCTTCTAACACTCTAGGTCCTAAGAAAGCATTCATCAAGAAAGATGGTGTTCTTTGCTACTTTTGTAGAGAGAGAGGACACGTGAAAAAACGCTGCAGCAAGTTTAAGACTTAGTTGTCTAAGAGAACCAAGAGTGAGCCTAAAGGGGTTCATAAACCGAAAGACGCCAAATCGGGATGAATCAAAGCTCACTGTTGGAAATAGCGTTGGAGTTGACGTTGAGTTTGTGGGACATGTTATTTTGATTTTAGATTCTAGTTTTCAGATGGTGTTAAGAAACACTTTTTACATACCTTCTTTTAGGCGGAATTTAGTTTCTGTGTCTTGTTTGGACATGTGTGGATACTCTTTTGCAATAAAGAGTAATATTATTTCCATGTTTTATGATTCAAAAAAGATTGAGTGTTGCAATTTATCCGATGGATTATATCGATTGAGTTTATCTTCCAACGACATGTACGTTACTTATTCGCTGAAAAAGTTGTTTCCAAAAGGCCTCTACTTAAGGAACAGTCTTATGCATTGTGGCATAAACGTCTTGGTCACATCTCTAAAGAAAGAGTAGAAAGGCTTATAAAGGTTGATATCTTGCCTACTCTTAAAGGTGACCAAGAGACTTGCGTAGACTGCTGCAGAGGTAAGATGACTAAGATAAAGAAGAAATCTACTATACGAAGTTCATACTTGTTGGAGGTTATTCACACTTATGTTAGTGGACCATACACGGTTACTTTGTGCAGAAATTTTTATTTCATCACATTTATTGACGACTATTCTCAATATGGATACTTATACTTGATTAAAGAAAAGTCCGAGTCTCTTGATAAATTCAAGATTTTTCGGACTGAAGTGGAGAACCAGTTGGGAAAAGTTATAAAGATTGTCAGATCTGATCGTGTTGGTGAGTATTTTGGTAGGCACGGTGATGCTGGACAACTTAAAGGGCGGTTTGCTAAATACTTAGAGGATTATGGGATAATAGGTCAGTTTACTATGCTCGGAAGTCTTGAACAAAATGGTGTAGCTGAAATGCGCAATTGTACTCTTATGGACATGATGAGAAGTATGATTAGTATGACCAATTTACCTAATTTTCTGTGGGGTGAAGCTTTGAAAACAGCTCTTTATATTCTAAATCGCATTCCTACTAAAGCGGTTCCATTGACTCCTTTTGAGTTGTGGACTGGACGTAAACCTAGCTTGAATCATCTTAAAGTTTGGGGATGTCCAGCATAAGTGAAGTTATATAATCCAACATTGGGTAAGTTGGATTCCAAAACTACTCGGTGTTACTTCGTGTCTTACCCAGATTACTCAAAGGGGTATCGGTTTTATAATCCTAATGGAGGTACAAAAATTGTGGAATCTCAGACTTTAAAATTTCTAGAATTTGATATAGCCGAAAAGGGTAGCTGCTCACAAGCTATCAAAGATGATAGTATGGTGGGGATTACTGGATCACTGCCTCATCCTGTGCAAACAATTATGGAGCCTTCTATGCCACAAATTGAGCCTGTTGTGGTCCAGGATTCTATTGTTGAGATAGTTCATGAAGAAATTCCACAAGCTCCTCAGATTCAAAATGAGGATGAAGTAGCTCCAGTCAGAAGATCAACTAGGGAAAGATGTTCAGCTATACCACCAGACTATCTAGTCTACTTGGGAGAGCATGATTATGATATAGGTTGTGTTGTTGATCCGTGACTTATACTGATGCCATCTCATGTCCTCAATCAGATTTGTGGTTAGATGCGATGAAAGATGAGATACAATCTATGAAACACAATGATGTTTGGGAGCTTGTTGAATTACTTGAAGGTTGTAAACCTATTGGTTGCAAATGGGTATACAAGACTAAAAGAGATACCAAAGGAAAGATTGAAAAGTTTAAAGCCAGACTGGTAGCTAAGGGTTTCACTCAAAAAGAAGGAATAAATTATGAAGCAACATTTTCTCCAGTTTCTTCTAAAGATTCATTTAGAGTGATCTTGGCATTGGTAGCTCATTTCGATATGGAGTTACACCAGATGAATGTTAAAATTGCTTTTCTAAATGGAGACCTTGATGAGGAAGTTTATACGGTGCAGCCTGAATGATTTGCAGCAGATGACTCGGGTAAGCTTGTTTGTAGATTGAAAAAGTCTATTTATAGCCTTAAGCAAGCTTCTAGACAATGGTATTTCAAGTTTCATAGTGTTGTTACTTCATTCGGATTTATTGTGAACAAAGTAGATCAGTGTATATACACCAAGATCAAAGGAAGGAAATATATTTTTCTCATACTTTATGTAGATGATATCTTGCTTGCTAGTAGTGACATTGGTTTACTGCATGAGACAAAGCAGATGTTATCGAAAAATTTTGATATGAAAGACCTTGGTGAGGCGTCTTTTGTTCTTGGCATTGAAATCCATAGGGATCGTTCATCCCGTTCATTGGTTTTGTCTTAGAGGGCATATATTGATCGCATTCTAGAAAGATTCAGTATACAAGATTGTAAATCAGAAATTGCTCCTGTTGTTAAGGGTGATAAATTGAGTCTTTCACAATGCCCTAATTCAGATTTTGAGAAAGCTCAAATGAAGGATGTGCCTTAATCTAGTGTGCTTGGAAGTATCATGTATGCTCAAGTTTGCACTAGGCCAGATATTGCTTTTGCAACAGGGCTTCTAGGCAGATATCAGTCTAATTCAAGACGCGATCACTAGGTTACTGCAAAGAAGGTTTTAAGGTACTTAAAGAGAACAAAAGATATATGCTTATTTATAGACATATTTCAGACTTGCAATTAGCAGGATATTAAGATGTAGATTTTGCTAATTGTCAAGATGATAAGAAGTCAACGACATGATACATATTTATGTTGGCAGGAGGTGCAGTATCATGGAAGAGCGAAAAATAGAAATCCATATCTTCTTTTACCATGCAAGCGGAGTTTGTAGCATGTTTTTCAGCTACTACTCAAGCTATTTGGCTCCGGAACCTCATTAGGGAGTTATCAGTTTTTGATTTTGTGGATAAACCCATACAGTTATATTGTGACAATAACTTTGTAGTGTTGCTTATTAATAACAATAGAAATCTCAGGGGGTCTAAACACATGGAGGTCAAGTTTTTGACTATAAAAGAATCAGTGCAGAATGGTGACGTAGCAGTAGATTATATTCATATAGATGATATGGTTGTAGATCCACTAATTAAAGGCTTGCGCCCATGTGTTTTTAATCGACATGTCAGTAGCATGGGCCTAGTAGCGTCTTGGGAGCTGTTTTTATTTTTCTTTGAATAAAGTTTACATCTGTTTTGTTACAATTTAGTAACACTTTGATATATATATATATATATATATACATGCCAACTTTTGCATTCAATAAAATATTTTTGAATGGATTGTTATTATGTTGAATATATATTGTTAAAAGTCTCAAGGTATTGCTTAAACCTTGAGTGAAGGCTAAGGGCATCTTGGCATCCGATTATTAGCCTTGTGCATATGTCTTGTGATACATAAAGAAATGTTAAACGTAAGGATAAGACATATATGGGTTCATTGGAACCATAAAACATTCTCTAGTGGCATAAATTTTTGTGTCGCCTAAGGTAAGATAATGGTGACTGACAAATGGGATCTCTCTATAAGAGATGTTATCCATTTGCCACACTACCATATTGAATCCATATCAACAAAGTTGAGAGCACTCGTGACCATGGAAGGTTCTGTGTGTATACATGCAGTTACCGCCATGATCGGTATTTAAGACTTTATGGGATAGGATTGACTATTAAGAATTATCTCTGGACCAATGTGCGCACATAAGGTACGATTTCAATTAATATAGTCCAAGTGGGAGAATGTAAGAGTTTTCCTAATGTGGACTACGTCAATTGATATTGTAATTTACTGTTTTTACGGTTACCGTAAAAAAAGGTTGGTCTAAGATGAGATAGAAGGTTTCTTAATTAGTCTAATATAGGTTGGCTAGTGTGGGCCGAGTTGAGTCTGGCCCATAATGAGGGTGACTGGCTGGAAACTCTATAAATAGTGCTCAAGTCTCTCCTCTAACCATAATTCTCACATTATCCTCACCTAATAGGCATTTACCTAACGCTACACATGAGGGGGCCGCTTCATTGAGCTAGTGATACGGAGGGCAATAGAGGAGAAGAACTTGCGCGTGAAACATTGTGTTTCCGCTTCCGCTTCAAGAACAATGGATCCCAAAACAGGTGTATTAATATTTCTACTCAATTATGCATGCCCTTGTTTTAATTATGGAGATCTTGGGATTACGCAATTTGCGCCCAACAATTGCATGCTTGTTTCGATTCAATATCAACTTCTATCCTTATTCTTTCTCGATCCCATTCATAGAGCATCTGGAGGATGAGAGATGTTGGGTTTGAGTGTTTGTGAAATAGCTGTACGAGCAGCAAGATCTTTCTTATTTGCTATGTTATTTGCATTTGCTGAATGTGCATTGGGGGTTCTGTTTGAGCTTGTTCCTTCTCAAAGAAAATGAAGGTTTAGCAATCTCAATAAAAAATCTGGAGCTTGGATCAAAAGTCTCATCTTGATGTTGCACTTTATTCTCTTCTCTTTCACAGGTGTGATTCTTTTCTTGATTTCACTCGTATTTATGTTGTGAACAGTGTAACGAAATCAGAAAGTTGAATAACAACCTTGTTGTGATTGTCAAAAGTGTAGGAAAAATATGGCTTCGAATTGGGTGGAACAATGAAGACGGATATTCATAATACTCAAGTTGGACTTTGAGGCGTGATATCACTTTCTTTAAGGATTTATTTGCCCCACAAAGTTGCTAATGGTCACCGGCAAAAATCCTCTAGTATACAACAAAGTCTCAAATGAGAATACTAGATAGCAATTCTAGTATTTCTCTAGGATCTCTTTAGGAAACAATCAAAAAATTGGATGTAGTTTTTCAAAAAGAAGACTCGAAAATGACCACTCTTTTTCTTCCGAAAATGACAAGTATATATATGAAACGGTCTTCTTGCAACTTTTTGTGAAAATTGCCAAAGAATGAACAAACATGTCCTTTAGAAAAATTATTTAGATAAACAAAAGTGACTCTTCGAAAGAAGTTGAAAATCAAACAATTGTAACCCTTCGGGAAAAGTTGCAAACCGAATAAGTAATTTTCCAAATGTTGTCTTGAAAAGACACAAACAAAATTCGGAATAATAATTTTTAATTAATTTTTTAAATAAAATTTCGAATTTTCATTTTATATTTCATTTCCGAAAATTCTCACAATAAAAAGCGACCTTTGAATTGATTAAAAATAAATAAATAAATAAATAACAAATGGGTTAGTGCTAATTAAACCACGGGGGCGCAAGCGTGCTAAGTGCGCCAAATAATCGCGCACCCGCACGCAGGTATGGTGGGGTCTAGCCCCACTCAATCATTCCTTTAAATACAAAAAGGAAATCCCACACTTTTAAATTGGCCCACTCCCTCCCACTTTTCCTATGTGGGACAAGAAAAAACACTCAGTTTATTTTGACAAACAAACCTTTAACGAAAAGTGCTGCCGACATCAATAGAGATGTAGAGAGAAAGTAAATCACTTCTGATATGGTGATGATCAGAAAGTCGGCTTGCATGAAATTGTGCATTATGGATATTGTTTACAAAGCTTTGTTAGATGATGAGGCATCATTGATGCTTTTCAGGGAATTTAATTTGGACATCCAAGCATTAAAAAAGTTAAACCATGAGTATCCTATTTGATCTTTGTAATCTGTTGATGAAAATATTTGAACGATTTGTCAATCAAGCTTGAATATTCCTTAAATGGTTAGCTTGTGGAAGGTTTCTGGTGTTTTTTTTATTATGTGCAATGTGACTATAGACTAAATAAGTGCAAGTGGCTTTCAAGATCAAATGGCTTTTTTGTGCTTTTTTCCACCTTTTGCAGTAATGCTTTTTTCTTGTCTTTAACATGCAAATTTAATTTTGGTATTTCAATGTTGCTAAGTAATACTTGTTCCCTAGGGCACCACTCTAGCAGATGCAGGTGGAGGGAACGCATCAATTAAGCTTTTGGACACGGCCACATGGGAACTGATTGTAACCCTCTCGATTCTTCGTCGAAAACAGCCTAATCCTTCTGATAAAGGCAACGAAAAATTTGTCCTCTCTATTGCATGGAGTCCTGATGATGGCAAAAGGCTTGCCTGTGGCTCAATGGATGTTTATCGATACTTTACAAGATTGTAGAATAGTCAAGGGGCAGTTGTAATTTTATCTTATTCTGCACTTAACTTTCTATTATGTTGTGAATTCAATTAGAATAAGAATAAGGCGTTTGTCTTGCAAAACTTGGGCTGTTGATGTTGTCTTGTCTGGCAAGTTCAAATTGCCAGTCCTTACCGATAAGATTATGATCTTATCACCATTATTATTTATAAAAAAAATAGACCCAAAACTCGACCTGGCCTAACCCAACTTGGATTTTTTTTCTTTAGGTCATATGCTTTTTGGGTCGCATGGGGTCAAGTCGGGTCAGGTCGGGTCGGAATTTATGTTCCAAATCTATTTCTAGAGTGAAAATTGTTTTAAATATAGAAAAATAAAATTACATTACCAAAGGGAAAAATAGTTCTAAAAGAAGTTTATGTTAGAAACAAGTTTGGAATAGAAAAATAGTTCCAGAACAAAAATAGAATGGTTATCAACTTATCATGCACGGCCTAAATCTGGGCATAGGTAAGCTGTAACTAAACGGAAAAGGAGGTTAGGATGTGACCGATTGGCCACAATTCATTTGCTTTTGATGTTTGGATAAATTTATTATTGTGGGATGGGAGTGCGCTTAATATAATAGTTTGTGCTTCATTGTCCTCCTTTATTAATTTTGATTTACTTTACTTTGAACTCTTATGTATCATCTTGAGATATTGAGATATGAATGAATTATTTACTTTTGACAAAAAAAAAAATCTAAAGAGTTCACGGGTTTTTAAATTGTAACTACCTATATATGTTTAATTTGATATGATTTTAGATAAATTGAGAATTGAGAGTGGAAAAGGATGACTTTGATAAGTTCTTAAATTGTAAGTACCAAGATTATAGATGAATTATGAATTATTATCCCACGAATGTTATTTTTTCTTCGTGAAGTACGTGGCTCACCACAAGCATTTCAGTCAATGGAATTTAGAGTAATTTCTTTTTTAAAGGTAGGAATCCGTCTTTGCTTTGTAGTAGTATAAATATAGATATTGATAGAGATGAATCCCCTATCTAGCAAACGCACAAGTGAATTAATATAAACTAAATGGAGATTTATCGATGTAATATAATTTTATACACTTCAAAAATGAAAAGCTGTAATCATAATTCTAACAGGATAATTTGCATGTCATGATTTTTATCGGTGCTCTATATTTTTGAAATACTATTTTAAAAATAGCTCAAATCATGTATGCCGAATAGCTTAGCTTAAACAATAATGTCGTTTATTTCACTTTTGTATTTCTCATTTAGTGCTCATGTATTATAAATTCCTTTGATATTTGTCATGCATTTTAACTTCAAGAAAATGTAAAATCACGCTAAGAAAATGGATAAAAAGGTGAATTAACGTAATTATTTAATCGTTTTTACAGTGCGACAACAACTTCATCCTCCTCTTTTGAACTCGTGAGTGAAAAAATTAATTCTTTCTTTCAGTCTCATCAATTGGTAATTTTCGTGAAAGCGAACTGAAAATGTCAATGCCTCGTATCGGAGGATTAAAATCCGAAATTTCGTTCGTCTAATTTCTACATTTTCAGCGTCCTCAAATCTGACTTAATGTCCCTTAAAACAGTTTCTAACTTTATTTTTTCCTCATGTTTTTTTCTGGGTCAGAAACCTCTGGGCTTCTAAAGTTCATCCATCTCCGGATCATTGCGGGCCCGTTAAATTTGAATCTGAAACTATAAATATTCAGGACGATGGCCCCAGACCGAAAAACCCTAAAATCCCACAAATTGACTGCTTCATCTTTTGCATTGATTAAATAAATTTATTATTTTTAAGCGATTTTTGTTGGTGTTTATTTTTCAAGTCTAATAGCATTCAAATCAAGAAAAAGACAATCGAATATATATATATATATAATTATTTGGCTTCTTTTGGTGGGGCCATTCTCAATGCGCACGAGTTCCCCCCACTTAAATATAATTACGTGGGGTTAAGCTTGATTAGTGGTCTATTGTGTCATGTTGATATGCCCTGTGGTCGCAATCATCGAAGCAAATCACACCAATTCGTACGTTGACATGTTGATTTTTTAGGCCAATTCACATTACTTAGAAAGATATGAAGTGATGAGTATAGATCAGGTGAGATGAGAGTGGACTGGACATCACCAAATTGATCGTGCACTTACCGCCGTATGCTTACAACGATCCACTTCATGTTTTCAACGTTGTTTGACCTTTGAATCATGTAAAACTCAATCAAGATCTATTATCATCACTAATTTCGTGATGGGTCTTGTCGCAATCGTGAACCAAATCGAAGTAAAGGGTGGAGGCATAATTATTATTTGTAGGTGGAACATCATATTCAAGAAAACAAAGGACGAGTTCATACTTTGTGAAAACTTTAAAATTGAGAAGCTATATTAATCATAGGTTTATAAATATTTTGAACATAATAAGCCTTAGAGATGTATTAGAATAAAACTTCCTACCATCGTATTGTTGATTTAACAAATCAAATCAAATCAATAAAATTAGTCTGTCACGTAATTTATCGCTTGAATTTAGGGTGTGTTTGTTTTGCGAAAAGTGAGCGATGTAGAAAACATTTTCTTAAAAATGATTTCTTATATTGTTTATGAAAATGGATAAAAAAATATTTTTATCATTTATGAAAATGTTTATGGATAAATTGGTTTTTTGCTAATTATTTCAAACAATACAAGTGACCATTTTTTAGAAACTAGCTATTTGAAACTAAATGGAGCCTTAATGAAATGAATTATTTCAAGTAACTAGCGTGTCCTTAATTATTATTATTATTATTATTATTATTATTATTTAGCTATTTGAAACTAAGAGTTGGAGCAAACCATGCATTGGTTGTCTTTTCAGATCTTTGGTGTACATATAGGTGCATGACATTAATGGCTCGTCTGGTCGGAGTAATTGAATAAAATGTAATGCGATAGCTATCATACTGTAATGTAATAGAGCTGTAAAAATTATTAGAGGGTTTGATTTAAGTCAAATCTAACTCATTACACTGTTTGGTTTAAAAAAATTACATATAATAAGGACTTATATCATTAGATTCCCGAAACACCCCTAGAATCAGAACTAGAGAGGATATAATCATATCACTTTTATAGCTAACATGATTCGTGAGTGCAATAAACCATTTATATTATTAGATGTTATAATTTATTGCAAAATTATTTATTTATGTTCTAAAAATAATCTATTGTGATAATTATAAGTTAAGCATGTAGCATGTCATAAATTTAAATAATAATATCTTATTTTATCACTCTTATAGCTAATCGTGAGTGTAATACCCCATTAGTATCAAGATATTATCGGTTAATATATGTGACTTTTTATCTAATAATTAAGAATTTATTTATGGCTACCATACAAAGTTAATTACACATAATGTTATTACGTATCATTACGTTATTAATAGTACGATTGGAATAATAATTGTATACCAATGTGAGCACTCACTAATACAATTAGCAATGGTATTAGCTTTATTAAGAAAACTAGATAATCATAACTAAAAGCAAGCATCTAACCACTCTTGGTGTGAATTTGCTTCAAAAGAGGAGGAGGAAAATGTGACTTCCCATCTACTTGGGTTATAATTTGACTAAATTTAAATTGTGCTACGAACTAAGGATGCGTTTGTTTCGTAGAAAATAAATGATTTGTGTAGTTATGGATAAATCGATATTAATGCTTTATTATACTACCTTTTATGAGATGACTTATAATCCTTACTTATATTGGAATCCTATATCATTGATATTCATTTTCTTTCTTATAATTGAAAACACTTTGTTAAAAATAATCACTTCTCTCACTTATAAAAATGAATGAGCGATAGATATTTTCGTCGTTCATAAAAATTTTTAGACATAAATTATTGTTAATAATGAAACTTTTTCCATCAACTAATTTTTTCAAACGATATAAATAATTATTTTTAAGAAATTTTTTTTAAATCATTAATTTTTCACAAAATCAAAGAGCCAATAGCTAATTATTCAATTTCACTACAATTGTTCGTTTAGTACAGCCAAAGCTAAATTGTGTCACGGATGACACAATTCCCATGTTTGGTAATAAATGTTCCAATATGCAACATCTTCCCAACATATCGTGGCAACTTTTGAAAACTGAAATAAGAAGAGTTGTGATTTGACATTTGCCTAAATGCCTTATCAAAGCTATCACACCTCTTTTCGCACTATTGTGAAAAAGGTTGTCCCAAACGGACTTTAAGTAGTGCTTTGGGTCTCTACATGCTTTGGTCATACTACCTCACTTAACCAAAAAGAAAAACGACTATCGTCGTTGTCGTGGCTTCTGCCAATGCGATTCTTCACCGGAATATTGAGTTCTTATCCTTCACATCGAAAATTAGAATCTGATCATGAAATTTTTTTGAAATCCTCAAATCATCGAGATGAACTCAAAGACCAAATTTGGCCGCAAAGATCTTATGGTTATGGCATGATAAATACAAATGCCATCAAATCAATTTTTGAAGGTATTCCTGAGGAAGAGTCCAGACGGTGCTGGAGACCAAATTTGTACGTGCAAATCTGGAGGGAGACCCCAGCCTCTGCCCTCCTGATATCTTGTGGGCCCGCAGAGATCGTTGTGATACACATGCGATGCGGGCCTGGGCCCTATTCCTATGATGGATGCGTTTTTTTTTGGGCCCCACACGCAAAAGAAGAGGTTGGAAGCTTTCCCAAAAAAATCTTATGCACTTTTCACCCTTGAATCGATTCTGCAAATCTACAATTTGCATCTCCTGAGGAAATCACCGAATCGAAAAAGACGAATCCGTCCCGCAAATACAGCCAAACACTAAACCCATCATCTCCCCTCCTTTCCCTTCAAGGCCGAACACCTACACCGATATTCTTACACTGTCACTGAACTCGACCAATGCCGTGCCGACCCAACCCGAGCCAAGCCCCCCTTCTCTCTCTTTCTCTCTATGATGCTCGATGATGAGTTGAGCTCGGCATCATCGGCAGAGCTCGACCAAGGTTTAGGCTTCTTGACATGGCGAGTGGTGATGTTGTGCAATGCTTGCCATTGTGGGTGGCACTAGGGAGGAGGGGCTGAGCTTGAATTGGGTTGGGGTTTTGACAAGGTGGATTTTATGGTAGGTGGGATTAGAGAATTGGGAGGGATAACTTTGGAAGGAAAACGACAAATTCGTAAATAGTATTTAAACTCAGATGGAGCTTGAAATGAGATCTCAAAAGTAAGAATGATTGCTGTAGGTTTTGCAAACTGGGAAGAAAATTTGACATGTGAGCACAAAAATGAGATAGAAATTTTTGATACTTTGTCTAAAAATTGCGTACGCAAGTCTTTGTAGCCTCGTGGTCATCATTATGTACACACAATTAAAAACATGTACTCTATGTAAATTGTTCAAAGATCCCATTGCTATTGTCATATTCACCTAGAAAGTTACTAACTCGATAATTACAAATACGAAGGCAACTTCAACATACATCGTGAAAATCTACATGACATTGAGATAATTCCGATGGTAAGATAGAATTTAATGATTCCTGTATAGCGTTACAAATGATTATGTCCATCAAGAAATTCTTGAGTATGTTTATTCCAATACGATAAGCCCATCACATACAAGAAGACAATTGACGCATAGATCATTCACACCCCAACTTGGGTTCTTGTTCAAAAGAATCAAAGTATTCAAGCACCTAACCTCGAATATATGCTGTGCAAAGTACTCGTGGAGTCTTTCGTCGGCCTTACGCCATGTACAAAAACCGTCGCCTTCAAAGAGAGATTACCCGTTAAACCGAGCAAGAAAAGAGGACCATGTCTTGAAGGATTAGTTGATGATTAAGGTCTAATCAGTGAATTAACAGATGATTTAACTTGACTCGACGACAATGAGTTTGCCAGATAGTGACGAGTGATGCTAGGGCAGACCGCGATAAAAGCAGGATCGATGGCTTTGTCGTCTTATCATGAGATACGCCTGGTGGGCAAGTAGAGCAAGTGGTGGTAGCTCCTGCCAACCAAACCAGCCTAAGGCCTCCTCTTCTGAATGTCTCCATCGCTCATCATGACTTTCATTTTTGCCGTCCCACCACGCAGTGTCAATCCGACCACATTTAACGTGGCGTCGTACATGTACCTGAACTCATCGAAGATGGGGTTAGATCCATTGAAACTTGGTTAAAAAATTTTAGAATTAAATTGATAAAATAAATAAAATTAAATTAAATTAATATCCATAAAATGAATCTATAATAGATTGGAAAGTTTCTCACTATGATAAAATCTTTAAGGGAAAAATAATCTCAATCTAAGAAGACAGTTTCGTCGTTAGAAATTCTAGTGGCGCAATATTCATTAGTAGCCATATGCTTGGTAACGAATTGTTGTGATAATACTAAAATGAGTCATTGCTCCCTAGAAGTTCAATTTTGTTGCCAAAAAGAGTTTTTTGAATGACTTCTCTGGCAACGAAATCCATGAGCTTCCACCATAAGTTATATAGCAATGAAATTGATTAATAGAAAGTTCTCAAAGTTCTAGGAATGATAGCAGTCATTTTCATTACTAAAGGGGTCCTATCGGGACGTCTTGGAAAACATTGAGGATGGAATTTCACATTTCTATCTCTCGATTTACAGATATTGTTATTTGATTTTATCATTACATATTACCAATTACCCTTTAGCAACGAAGCACAGTGTTTCTAGAGATGAATTCGAGTTTGGTTGCTAAGGCTGCGCATGATAAAATTTATGTTTCTTCATTTATCTGTTTCTTTGTTCCTCGGAACAGGTTTGGAATAGAAATCCGTTTGGTAACGCAATTTGATTTCTCTATTTCTGAAACAAATTTTTATTCCAGAAATAGATTTGAAGAAGAAATCATAAGCTAAAATTTTTAGCTTCTCAGTTTCTGAAATAGAAATTGAGAAATCAATTTCTTGCTAGAAATCAATTTCTATTCCAGAAATTTTGTCATGTGCATCCTAAAAGGCGTGTTTCTTGTGGCGCACATACTTTTTAATCATTTTGCAATGAATTAGGTCGTCATAGGTCGACATATCCACTTTTGTCTCAATTTCATGAATGGGTATGTGCGCATGCATGCTCACATAAAAAATATATATATATATATATATATATAGCAGAAAGGAAAGAGTGAGGTGCATAGCATTAGCGGTCCCTAATTTTAGTAGTCGTGAATAATAAAAATGATCATGACCCAATAACACCAAATTAATTTTTATTTCAGTTGACTACTTCGTCCTAAAGGATCCACTAGTTTAGTGCTCCCAGTTATTGGAATCAAACTTTATCATCTCCAAGCACTCATCAAGCCTTTGAAGCGAAGTTAAATAATTACAATAAAATCCTACACACGAAAAAGCGAAATATCCATCATGAGGATTGCGTCGACTTTATGTTAATTCGAAGGTCTAGATTGACCACCTTCCCTTGTTCCATGCTAAACCTTAAACGGGGAAAGAAGAGGAAAAAGATCCGACCCCCCCCTCCCTCCATTTTCCTCGTCATTATTGTCCTGTGTACGTGACGCATTGCACAGTGGAGTAGCTCCGCGAGAATTTCAACCCTGCGATTAAGAGATTCTCAATCAATATTTTATTCAAGCACCAAGCTAAAGAGAGTTTTGCCACATTTTTCAATGAGTAATTTAAATATGTATTGATCAGGGAAAGTTATTAGGGATGCTGAAGTGACGATATCATTCGATCATAACAACATTGGTCATGTACTGAAAAAAGTATGACCGGCTAATAGTCATCTTGATTATATCCAGATAATCACATAACATGAGTAAAGTATGACTCGTAATTACATCGACAAAGTCTTAGAAAGAACACAGTTTTTGATTGATATGAATATATTAATACTTATTTTAAGATAGATGTACAAGGTATTAAGATTTTCACAGTTTTCATAAGAGAGATTTTTTTTTTTATATAGTGATTTTGATGTATTATGGAGATAGCTTGCTTTCTAATTTTCTTACGTCATAGTGAGGGCAATAACACCTTTTAAAAGAAAATGTCATACACACACCAAACCCTATTTCGATTTTCATCTACAACATATTTTCTCTAACGATCGAGGTTGATTAATTTGATGGTTAAAGAATAAATAAAAATAAATTTAATGACAAATAAAATGAGATATATTGAATGATTTATTCTCATCAAACTTTATCATCTCTAAGCACTCATCAAGCCTTTGAAACGAAATTAAATAATTACAATAAAATCCTACACACGAAAAAGCGAAATATCCATTATGAGGATTGCGTCAACTTTATGTTAATTCGAAGATCTAGATTGACCACCTTCCTTTGTTCCATGCTAAACCTTAAACGGGGAAAGAAGAGGAAAAATAAAGATCCGATCCCACCACCTTTTTCGTCTTCTTTTAATTTCCTGTGTACGTGACGCACTGCAGAGTGGAGTAGCTCCATGAGAATTTCAACCGTGCGATTAAGAGATTCTCGATCAATATTTTATTCAAGCACCAAGCTAGAGAGAGTTTTGCCACATTTTTCAATGAGTAATTTAAATACGTGTTGATCAGGGAAAGTTATTAGGGATGCTGAAGCGACGATATCAGTCAATCATAGCAACATTGGTCATGTACTGGAAAAGTATGACCCGCTAGTAGTCGTCTTGATTGTATCAAGATAATCACATAACATGAGTAAAGTGTGATTGGCAATTACATCGACAAAGTCTTACATTGAAAGAACACAGTTTTTGATTGATATAAATATATTAATACTTATTTTAAGATAGATGTACAAGTTATTAAGATTTTCACACAGTTTTCATAAGAGAGATTTTTTTTTTATAGTGATTTTGATGTATTATGGAGATAGCTCGCTTTGTAATTTTCTTCCATCATAGTGAGGGCAATAACACCTTTTAAAAGAAGATGCCATATACACCCCAAACCCTATTTCTATTTTCATCTACAACTTATTTTCTCTAACGATCTAGATTGATTAATTTGATAGTTAAAGAATAAATAAAAATAAATTTAATGACAAATAAAATGAGATATATTTAGTGATTTATATTTGAATGTAATACTTTCTTTAATAAACAAAAGGAAATTACGTCCTCTTATGCATGGGGATCATCACATGCACTCGAAATTAAGATTTCTTTTTCCAAAATCTTAATTCTTGTTCATAATTCTATACCTTATATTGACTTTACAAAATTATAAATGTCTACAATTGAAAATAAGTGATACCTCCGATTTATAAATCTAAGATCTCAATTCATGATAAACATTTTGAGGGAAAAATGACACTAAAAATGTGATAACTTAAGTGTCATCGCTAATCTGAATAGTCAAAAAATTTTATGTGTTGTTATTTTAAAATAATAGTCCGATGTGGCTCATCGGAAAGAGCCACATTGTTAAATATCATGATGGACTAAATTTTTTGTTCACGTTGGACATCAATATTTTCCCCAATTCATTTTGCAAAGGATTACAATCAAAGAAGAAGAAAAAGAAGTAGAAGGCGATGAGTGCTGATGAAGATAAGGAAGGCAATGAAGACCTGGACACATAGGTTGATGACGAAGGAGAGGACGAAGATAAATTTTTAAAAGCTAAATAATTATTTTTTGTGAGATTTGTAGGACTACAACCAACTGTTTTAAAAGTTTAAACTATTAGATTAATATGTGGTTTATTATTTACATATTTTAACACTCCCCTTTATGTTTAATCTGGTCATTTTTTCATAGTAATAAGTGTTGGAATATTTAATTGGAGAGGTAAATAGGGTCTAGAAAGATTCGAACTAGGACTTTTAGTTTGGATATGATGTGAGATTTTGTGGGCCCACGTCTAATTATTCTAAATGTTTTAACTATTAGATGAAGACGTAATTTATTATTAAATATTCTAATACCTCTCACGTATTTTCCCTAAACTAACGAATTGGGGATAACTTCGTTTTGTTTTACAAATTCAAATCCCTCAATATTTCTCTTTTTCCTCCATCTTTGGTCATTGTTGGCCTCTATCCCAATTGTATTGCTGTCATCATCGTCAACTCCCATCTTTCTACCATCGCCCCAGGCAAGCCGAATTTGGGCTCCGACCTCCTAGAAATAGGTTTGTGTCACGGTTCGTGATTCTCCCGTACTTGTGAACCCTTGGGAGTGAAATTTGGGGTTATCGAGTGAAGAGTGAAACTGCAGAGAGGATGAATACAACTGGTCTGTGGGAGTGGCGTTAGGACGGTTGGTGTTAGGAATTCTAGAATAGAAGGATAATATTACTTAGGAGCTCTGAAAATGGGGTTGGCATCTCATGCACAAACTGGTCAGGAGCTGATGCTGCTCTCTTGATGAGGCTATGGCGCGTCAAAACCAGTTGTTGAGCCTAAAGAGGGCTACTGTCTTGCTTGATGTACTAGACGCTCGAGCAAAGCTAGGCGTAGTACGATCTCGTATAAAAGAGCTATTTGTCGTATTGTTCATTGAAACAACTATAGAAGGAAGGCTGGCTTAGCGAGTTTCGCTCGCTAGGCGCCGCACAGGTTGATCCACGGCCAAGGAAACTACCGACTCGTGACACTTGCCCCAACTTCGTGTGTTGGTCCTTGACCCCACGAATTTCCTTAAGAAAATGTCGAGATCTTGCTCCTTGGACAAAGTGACGACATCAAGGTTGAAGTCGCAGTACCCAAACTCTGTGCGAACACAAATTTGTCCTCACGATTTAGGTAACTGCAGATTTGGCCCTTGATTTTGATCGAGAGCTCTCTATTATAGTGTTGGGTAGTCTTGAAAATCTCTTATTTTAAAAAATTAGCTCAAAAGGTAAGGTTTTTCATCATACTTATAAACCGATCACAAGTTCATTCCACAATGATGTGAGAAAATTTTAACAATCTCCTCCTCACACATTAAGCTTGAGTCGCAACCGCAACAACTTGTAGCCCTGCTGTATGACTCTTGGATTCAGACTTATTGACAATATGTGTCTTGGTCCTCTCTATTCTCAAAAGTTATATAAAAAATGTGAGGTTTTTCTTTACATTTATAAAAGACCACCAGCCTATTCCATAACCGATGTAGGACAATTTCAATATGTTATTTCCTTCTTATTCCTCTTGCTAATTGTCATGGATTTTTGCGTTTGTACCTATTGCTACTTCGTCTTTCTCAAATTTTAATTTTTGTTCAAGTCTTCACTTTTCCCCAATGGATCAATTCTTTTTCAAGTCGGTTCGAATTCCGAAATAAATGCCTTTTTTTAGCTAGTCATTATCATTTGCTCTGACCGTGGAAAAAATTGTTTGCTAATGGTACGCATAATAACTATTCTAATTTCTGCAAAATCTATTTTTCAGCTCCTAGAAATAGGTTTGGAAAAAAAATTTCATTTGGTAATGCAATTTCATTTTTTTATTTTTGAACGAGAAGTAAAAATTTTGTACTTTTATATTTTTGGAATAGAAATGAAAAGCAAAAACTCTTTTTCTTATTTGTCCTCTTTACTAACTAGCCGGCCATTTGCCCCTCCCACCACTTGTCATCGGTTGCCATCCTCCCCCCCCCCCGCCCCCCACTGCCCACTATTATCCGCCACCATCTCCTATTGTTGGTCGCCATCCTTCGGTTGCCCTTGCTACTAATTGGTAGCCGCGGTGGCAGTTGCCCGAGTTTGAGAAATTTTGTGTCATTATCAAATGAATTTCTATTTTGAGAACATAAATTTTGTGTCATTATCAAATGTGTATTTTGCATAGAAGCTTGTCCGAGGAATAAAAATAGAAAAATTATTTTCTAGAAATTATGTCGAAAAATATGATGATTAGTCATGCCCCGAGTTTGACAAAGAACTTTTCTGTTTTGAGTTTCACAATTGATGGTCTTTTGAGTATGAATGAATTGGCCTTCTTTTTTCCGTAAGAAAAGTCAAGTAAAAATTAAAATTTTATTAAAAATGCCATGTAGGATGAATCAAAGGGATTGTTATCGGATGTACATGGATGGTCATTTTTTCTTTCAATGTAGCACTAAAGTGATTTGGCGAAAAGTTTTAACATTAAAGTGAGCGCCATAAGTTATGATAAACGTCATTTTCTCCATATCTTGGTCATGATATGGAAGAATTTCTCTTTAATAATGTAGAAATTCAAACTTTGAACTTGCATAATTCTCACAGCACAAGCGGCCACGGATGCGTGCATCTAGCAAACAAGTCCTTTTCCAAATCTTAATTTTCGTTCAAAATTCTCTATCTTATAATATTGACTTTATAAAATTATAAATGTATATGACATAGAATAAGTGATACCTTCAATTTATAAATCTCAATTTTTTTGGTAAAATAAATCTCAAATTTCGATTCACAATATATATGGTTGAACAAGTATGATTCGGCCTTTAAATAAGTGATACCCTCGATATATAAATCTATTTTCTCTTTAATAATGTAGAAATATGAACTTTCAACTTGCATGGTTCTCCCAGCATGAGCGGCCATGTGTGCATGCATCTAGCAAACAGATGCTTGACTAGCATGAATGGCAGATGCTATGATTTGAACACCAAGTTCAACTGCATCTCGATCAGGTGGGTCAATCTGCCCGGTCAACTCCTTCGGATTAGACGTTCAGCATGGTCGAATTATTCAAATAGTTAATGTGATCTAGTCAAATCTCTAGATAATTGAACTTTAGTTAAAAGCATATTCAACAATTCCTCTTATTTTCTTTTTTTCGGTTAAACAATATTTTCGTAAACAATATTTTCGTACATCCCTTGAGAGTTGAGGTCAAGTAGAGGAGGGGATTTTGTTGTTTTGTCATAAATGGCCAGGCCAGATGCAGTGGAGCTTCTGTACTTTCACAAAAAGAGCAACCACAGTACCGAATGAAACTCCTCATGGAGTTATCGAGTGCTACTCCAAAACAACTGGTACGCAAACACCCACCACTTTTCTCTCGGGCCATGTTTTCCATCAATTCTATCATTCGATAACTGAGGTACAAATTATGAAAATCACTCGAATCCATGTTTTCATGTATGAAAATAAACACGGCCTGAAATTGTCCAAAAAATACCGTTGTATTGATATGAACCAGAATTGGGTCTCAAGCTTTGAGCGCTTATCTTTTCATATAGTCACAAATAGGGATAGGAGCATTAACAATGTTGGTATCAGAAAAGCAACCCTGAAGTGTGATTTTTAATGGCAGAACGTCACCAACCTAATCTCCCAAACCTACTCAATATCCGACCGAACTATACTGAAATCAAGGAGCAATTTCAAATGTTTAACAATAGTGTCCATTTGATGACATCATAGCAACAATCCCCCATTCATCAGGTGAGTTGAAATTCTTTACACCCGATTAGGACATTGCGAATTAATTTTCCCAACTACCCAGCTGCCACAGCTGTGTCTTCTTCAACTCTCGTCGATCCTTTTTTCTTTCCAAGGAACAAGAAAAGATAAGAAAAAGAAAAAGAATCCACAAAGCAATAATAGAGGCCCTAGATATATTAAAAAGCCTTCAATGAATTCTGCACAAAAAGAAGAAAAAGAAGGAGCTAGAGCAGCTTTAGGTACTATGAATCCCATGGACGAGAGTAATCCAAGTGCGCATTGAATTCCCCTCATTTTATGGCAATTTTCAATCAAGAACCAAACTCTGATAGAGACACCACATGCCTTAGGGGAGACCCTCTTTTGCCATCACCAGCCACCCTATATCATAGTGTTGGTACATCCACATTTATATAGCAAATATTACCCATAATATTTATTAAAAATAATACTCTAGGTATAAATAAAATAATACATAGGTGGCCATTAATTAAGTTAGTCCCATTTGATCTTACTTGTTAGCTCGAATATTATACTTCAAGTCAGTTCAAAGAAGAGGAGACCACAGAGGAGCACAGTGGAGAGACGAAAGAAGAACTCGATTATGACATGAAAACTCGTGCAGTTCACTTGGGTTCTTCTGGATTTACATTGTTTTTCAAGGAAACAACATAGAGGAAAACCACAGTAGATTAAACAGTGGTCTCGCCTAAAACAAAGAGAAAACACCATAAGACACTATAGGATATATACTGCTATATGTGTATGCAACTTGGGTGATTTACATTTGAGGGTTGAGATATCTAGTTCATATTTCCCACTAGCACATGACATCCTTGAGAAGCTTGTACCTGCGGGTGGCGGTCCGCGGCGAGGGGTTCTTCCCCTTGTCAGCGGCGGCGGGGGCGGCGGTGGTGCCATCCTCGCGGTCATGCTGCTTGATTATCCGGTCGCCGGAGTACTCGGACTTCAGGACGCCCACGTTGCCGTTCATAGGCCCAGACCCCGCGACGAAACTCCGTGCGATCTCACGCTTCTCTGCTCACTCTGGCACCAGTCACACCGTGCGATCGGCTCGGAAGCTTCGCCGGAGTAGCTACTGCAATACCTGCGGGACACCAAAGTTTGTGTGTATCATCTCATATTTCTAAGCAAAATCAAAGATAACTGAAGATAGAGAAGTTTCTCAATGTAATTATCGTCGATCAAACATATGCAGATTTGGTTATTACGACAAAGCTATTCTAGCTAGACAAGTACCTAAGAATAGTATGGAGTTTAAGAGCTGCTGATCATCATCTTCTATGTCATGAACTGGAGGACACATGTGCATGATATACATGCCCATAACGCTAGAATCATGTAACACGGACCACGGCGGCGGCGGCGGCGGCGGTTGGTGAGGAGGTGTTTCGAGGAGGCGTTTGGTGAGAAATTCAGTTAAAGGTAACTATCAAACACGGATGTGTGAACATGGGCCTAACAGACACAACACATGTGCACACATGTCATGCGTCGTCACTATGACGGCCACGCATGAAACAGGTGCGAGCGGACAACACACACATGGATGCATGCGTATCAGAGACACTCTCATGATGATGATAATGAGTGGGAGTCCGTACGAGTGTTGGAAGCGGTTGCGGCACTTGCTGCAGCGGAAGAGCTTGTCCGGGAACCCGACGTCGCCGCACATGCAGCACACGGCTTGATGATCCACCATCGTCGACCCCGAAATCAGCTCGAAGGGAACATGTATCTGCAGCACAGAGAAGGGAGAGAGAGAGAGGGAGAGGGAGGGGGGGAGAGGGCGAGAGGAAGAAGACGATGGAGGGAGGGAGGGACGCAGAGAGAGAGAGAGAGAGAGAGGTATATAAAGAAGATGACTGGCTTTGGGTCTTAGTCCATGAATCCAACGTGATGTACGCGGGTGGTGTGCGTGCGTGTAGGTTCGATAGAAATCTGTGGAATGTGTGTTACAGGTAGACCACAGGTTGCTTCGCAGTCGTTTTCGGGCGGAGAGCGAGAGACGTGAACCCTTAAATTTATAATAGATACTATAAAGATTTTTCATATTTTTAACACCGTTGGAATGACGGTTGTGTCCTGCCAATGGGGTTCCCAACCATTTTATTTTATTTTATTTTTGTATTTCCTGGCTTGAAGTCTTTTTTCTCTTGCTTTCAGATGAATATTGAAAAAAGAAAAGGGTTTGTCCCCATCCGGGTTTTTGGCTTTTGTGTGGTACGCATAATTCGAAGTACGCACCATCATAATATAATGTGGTAAAACCCCCTCCTCGTTGGGTGTGACAAATCCCATCCGCACACTTTTTTTATTTTATTTTATCGGAATCCACATACTCAAAGGCACATCCTTAATTTAACCAACATCCCTCTTTCAGCTGCTTTGGAAAGCGGGAGAACGCGAAATTATTATCGGAATACCACAAAACATTTTAGAGCATACGTGTCGACATAATAATATTTTAAACTTGTTTCGTATTATTAAAAAATTTAAATTATACCTATTGTGATACTCATATTTAAACATCTTTAGGTTATGAATAACCCTAAATTATGTTTGTTACAAGATCAACACTCCAAACTTTTGTGGCTTTTTGAGATGTCGGTAACAGATGGGCAAATTGTAGGTTTTTTTTTTTAATGGTGAATGGAGGTTTTTTTTATTTATTTATTGTGTCACATTGATATAAATTTGTAGTTTTGACAATATAATTGTTTTTTTTTTTTGGCTCTTTTAGAGTGCCACGATGGGTATAATTTAAGAATTTTGGCAGTATTTCTACTTCAAGTGCTGATCATGTTTGGGAATTTTACCATAGGTTTAGTTAACATATCGAATAACTTGAGTCTTTGAAAACCATGATTTTGGCCATTTGCACTTTATTCGGGAAAAGAAAGTAGGAGGGGAAGAAAATAAAGAGATTGAAAATGAAGGTGAACAGATCGGTGGAGGAAAATAAATAAATTTTGTTTGGTGGTGTTTGGAAAGATGACACCGAAGATGGAGAAAATGAACGCATAATATTTTTAGTGATTTGTTTATTTTACTATTATTACCCTTTTGGCTTTTCGACATTGCTTTGTACTTCCGAGGGCAAAGATGGGAAAGTGACAAAGAAGTTCACATTCCAAGCCACTATCTCTCCAAGTTGGAGAGAATTAAGTATTGGGGGACCAGTGGATTTAATTTCTTTTCGAAATCAATCACTTTTGTACTTCCAAACAAGGGATTTCGACTTTTTACCAATAAGATTCTCCCCACGCTAATCTTGCCCTTCCTTATCCGCCTCCCAAATGGCAACTCATCTTTGTGCCAAATCCTTCATATTTTCAGAGTAAAGATAGGTTTTTTTAAATGTTGAATGTTGGACCAGTTTTGGTTAGTACATTACTTTCATAATTATCTCCTATATTTATATTTAGGTAGGTTTGTATGTGGATATCATGCATCACTTAAGGGAAAATGTCCAATGTCCAATTAGTCCTAAATTTGGTGAACAATGCCAATTTAGTCTTAAAAGTTTTAAATTTTAGCAATTTAGCTTTAATTTTCTTAGTAAAATTCTAATATAATCATTTTGTCTAATTTTTATCAAAACCGCTGACATGGCGACATGTCACATAGGACGTTTGGACCGCCATATCAATCAATTCTAGTAAAATTCTAGAAATACTATATTAGAATTTCATTTAATGATTTAAGATTAAATTAGCAAAACTGAAAAGTTTATCCGTACAATAACTCCAAGATTGGTTGGGCAATATTCCGAAATAACTTATGACGCACCATTTAAAAATAGGGCAGGAGGAAATTTCTTCCAATCATGAAAGGAGAAAATAAAACTTTTTTTTGCTACTGAGTATTTATAAACCTACCAATCTATCCCTCGGAAATCAAATGAGTAAGTATCCTTTCGATGGATAATTTGAGTCGGACTCCGTTTTCTCTTATAAGCTTTTACTTAGAAAGTAGCATGAAACCTATTATTTCCTTCATTAATGTCTGTCCCCTTTCATCCCTCGAAATGACAAACCCTAGGTCCTAGAGGGGCTTTGGAGACTCTTTGTGAGCTGCTGAGAGCTTTTGTATCATCTGCGTAAGGCGACACTCCACGTTTCTATCGTCACGTTTTGTCCGCACATTTGGAGTTAGAACTGGAAATTCGATGGAAAAATAAGCGTTGCCACCGTCGTTATTGCTACCCAACATCTTGTCCAAGCAGTGGAAGTTTCAGCTGGAGAAGGAAATCTCTGAGATGATGGAGTGTCGTTCCTTGTATGCACTCATTTCTTGCCAAAGGAGCTGTCGAACATCATGATTTTTCCACAACGATCTTTGCTTAAATTGGGTATGTTCATCTTTCTTAAATTTTAATGCTTCTTCGCCCAGATAATCTTTCATTTCGCCAACCATAAATTTATTTATATGTCTGTAAGTTTTGTGGTTTGGGGATTTTTGTCCTACCGTTGAATCTGTCGGTTCTCACGGGTTTGGAGGATTTTCTGATTGCCAGCTACTTTACTCGTCAGTGAACCTGTTGCTCTCATTGCAGGGCAGAACGAACAATGGAGGTAGAAAACTTTACGGACTAATAATTGACGGGGCGACGGTCGTGCCATGCCCACCGACAGCAATGCAGGCAATTGGTAGAATTCTCAAGGAAGTACTAAGGGCCCGTACCTCATCACAATGACTTACTGCGAGAGACAATCATTCAAAAAATCTTAAATTCATTGTAGAGTCATCCATTTATTTCTAAACTTTTTAATTCTGTCAATTCAATTATTAATATTTTAACGAGTGTCTAATAGCTCATCCAAGTAACTTTTGCCGGAATTGTTGATGCGGTGATGGCCGTAACATACGGCACGATCGGTATTGACATGAATGATTTTTGTAAATTTTTTGAATTTTCTTTCCTTGGGTAAGGGGTGTGATGCCCCAACCTAAAAACAAGAAAAAAGAAAAAGGAAGAAAAAAAGCAAAAAAGTTCAAAAAATTAGAAATAAATTACAAAAATTATTTATGTCAACATCAGTTATGCTATATAAAATAGATAGATCACCTTAGTAATTTCTAGCTAAAATTAACCGAATGAACTTTAATAGATAATTGTCAAAAAATTTAAAATTAAGGATTGAATAAGTTATCGTACAATAGGTTTATGACTTATTGGATAATTTGTGCCTAATGGTTGTCTCAGGAGACTCACCCATGTTTGACCATTGCAGAAGTTTTCTTTAGCGGGGACGTATGAACGGGACAGGCAGTTGGTCATGTGCCTTCGTTGATGAACATTAAGCACAGGCTTTTTTCGCTTTTAGAGAGGATTATGCCCATCACCCATTGTGTTTTTCCTATTATTGAGGATAAAGTCTTGATGGGTAGTCGTATCGCCTCGCTTTCACTCACTCCATCACTCCTAAAAATGAGCATTTGCATGCCCTTATTAAGCTAGGAGGGTCCTGAAAATGATTGTCCACATTCCCAAGCATACCCTACGTGGGCAAGATCAAAACCTAGGAAGCTTCATAATAAATGGAAAAGGTGGCCCGGAAGTGGCTTCGCTTCATACGCCTCCCCGGATCTTCCTTGTTCATGTCGACTAGGGTTTATAGAGAGAGTCGCGTGTTGCGTTCGTCCACTTCCGCACATCCCGCGCCTCCTCATTCCCTCGCCAAGTCGACCGATCTACACGCCACTCTCGTACACGTTACGTACCCACCATTCCTTAACTGCACACGACGGACCCTCCCCCACAAGCTTGATGTTCCTTGCTTTGTAATTGATGTGACTTTTTGGGAATGCAAGTTGGAAGAATGATTGTAGCCCACGGATATTATTATGAGAGGCGGGGGATACCCAAGAGACTCGTAACGTTATGAAAAGTTGCAACTCTTAGCTTCATGGAAATGTGTAAATTCTTATGAGAAGTTACAGTTCCTATAAAAATATGTCTTGATGGAAAGCTGATATTAAAGTCATTAATGAGGGTATTTATTGATAACCTATATAAATGGTTTGGTCCTCTCTCCATACAAGACAATGAAAAGTTTTATTCTATCATCCAATCAATAAAATACATTAAAATAAAAGTGCGTTTAGGGAGAGAAATTGGATTTCTTCATTTTTCTTTATTTCAAAAGTAATAATTTTCTAAGGTTATTGATTTCTCCAAGTTATTGTCATGGATAAAGTTATGTTTTCATCTCTCTTATTGTGAATACATCATGAATATCTAAGATTCTTTGAGTTTGAATTTACTCTAGTCTTGTGATTCTATCGATTAAAAAGTGTTTTGTGAGTGACGTTTTGGGGGTCTTGATTTTCGTCTAGTAATTGTTCTCCAAGAATCGATAGTTTGAGTCCTTTTATCGCTTGTTCAAGTTTTGATCATTGCTTGTTGTATTGAGTCGAGATGAGTTGAGTTTCATGACTAGCATCTATTATAAACAAGGAAATTCAAGTTTTTATTATAGCCATGTAGAAAAGGAAAAGAAAGATACCTTGGAAAGCTTGGAGGGCAGTACTAAAAAGCTATACGTGGTAAGCCCGTCAAGGGTTTCGTTAAGGATAAGAGTTCTTTATCCATCAAACGTCCCATGTGATCTTCCCAAGAATACCATTTTCTCAACCCTTGTTTCTTTGGATCTTCCTAAAAACATCATTTTCCGATTCCTTATCGCTTTGGTGGCCTTTGATGGAGGGGTTGGATCACGTCTTTGCGCGAGCGAATCCTTCAGAAATGGCGAGCTATCTCATTCATTTTTCCTCTTGGTGCCAAGCATGTTAGCAACGTATTCCTTCTCTGTCGAACGGGGCGAGAAGACCCCATCTTGCAAGTTGATCTGCTACTTTAGGGAAGGCGTCTTTGGAGGGTGATTCTGCAACTCCGGTGGTCCACAAACTAAAAATATTCCGTGACGGGGCATTGGTGTGAAGTTCCTATGATAACACTTTGAGAATGCAGTTCCGTGGATCACCTCTTTCCACCCTCTGTATTGAGCTTTGGTTGTCCCCGAAGTTTGGCTTCTCTCTCTAATGACATGACACTCTGGTATTATTTATTTTGTAGAAAATGAATGACTTGAAGAACATTTTTCTTAAACTAATAACTTGAAATAATTAACTAGTAAAAAAATATTTTCATTATTAACAATAATTCACGTCTAATTATTTTCAAAAACGATGGAAATATTATTTATTTATTTTCGTAGGTGATGTGTTATTTAAATTAGCTATTTTTCGCGATATAAATACATTTTCTATCTTTGTCTTAGGTGGACAAACTCTCGTATCATCAACCCCATGAATGATGTAAGACGTGAACCTAAATCCATATGAATACCCTAGACGTGAATTTTCTGAATTTCGTACTTCTTGATGTGAGTTTCTTTCTTAATATGCTTTTGATTACACGTCTTCTCCTCTCGTTAAAAGGTTCCCTTGTCTTTTTCAGGCTGTTCTTTTAATACTTTCAATTTTTCTTCCTTTTGTAATTTCGGCGTGATATGCAAGTCTTTGCTTTTATTTTTGGTGATATGTATGTTTTTACTTTTTTACCATGGACGCAAGTGCAAAAACTCAACTATCCGAAAGCCCATAAAATGATGCCGCAAGTCTCACAAAGAGGTTAGAATTTCATATTTTGGACTTGTGTAGGTGGCCTCAACCCAAAATAATTTACATCCAATCTTGGAGAGGAGATTCTAAACTCTAGATAGATAAATAGAGAGAGAGAGAGAGAGAGAGAGAGAGAGAGAGAGAGAGAGAGAGAGAGAGAGGATCATCGGGTCTTTTGTTTCTGATGGGAGAAGAGATTTTTATTGGGCCAAATTGGGCCTAGAGGATTTGTTAGGTCCATGAATCGTGAATGAACGCCTTCGTTAAGCTCATGGTCCATTACTTCACTAGTCAGGTTGAGCACGTATGATGGGGAAACATGGGTGTAAGGCGGCAGATGGGACCAACATTAGATTTTAATTAGAATAATTTAACTTGGTGAAATGGATTTCAAATCTAACCTTCAAGAAAAGGGATGGCGAATTATCCCGGGTTAGCCGATCATTGTTGAGCATGGGGTCAAGACGACACTGGGGACATGAAAACCTCAATTTGGTTAGAGGTGATCATTGGGTTGACTCGGATCGGATCAAATGTATTGCCCCAACCAGCCGAATACTTGAATTTTATATAGAAGTCTTTGACTGTGGTTGGGCCAAGGTTGGGTGGCAGGGCCTTCTTGGGCTGCCCTTCCAATTGATCACATTCAATTTAGGAAATGAGATAAATAATTGTTGCAATTTCTAATTCACAAAGACAAAATATTGAAATTTTACATGAAATTTTAAAAAATATATCATATATTTGACTACAATATACTATATCCCAATCAGTGGGGGGATAGCCCTCCTAGCTCCCTTTCCATCATCGGGGATGGACATGAAATTCTTACCCCATGTAACCCGTCAAATGAGGACGGGATTAGAGGTGGCAAACCCCTCCTGCCCTGATGGAGTCACTTGAAAACTGATCCAACCCAATTCGAACGGATTGAGAAAATTCAACAATCCGCATCTGACTCAATCCCTGTTCGAAATACCTTGAATTGAATAAGAGCATGAATCACTCAACCATCTAAACCTATAGCACTTGAATTATTGAATTGCTAGTATCGACAGGGCCGAAACTAACAATAACCGGCTCCTAATTGAACCGCGTCTCGATGTGGGCTGGACCTATGCAAATTAAAACTAAAAGCGAAATGGCAGGAATCGAAATGATTTGTATGTGAATAAGACACACAAGGAAATTTCAGATACTCAAAGCGGATTTGACTCTCGACTAGTAATGTTTACACCCGACTTGAGCTACATCCACCCAATTCCCACATGAAAGTTTGTTAACCGAAAAGACACGTGTCCATATATGACCCGAAGAATCGAAATTAACTGAACCGAAACCGATTTGACCAACCAGTTTGTCACTTGTAGATCAGACTTCGAAAACCTCACTTTGCCCCAGACCTGCCTCCACCGTTATGTATTGGTTAGGTTCAACCTGATCAATGGGTCGGCTTGGGTAGCTGGTCCTACTACGGGCTTAACGTGTCCTTACACAGACCAGTCGATGAAAAAAAAATTGATTATGTATAAAATTGACCAGGAGTTGTTAAGCTTAGCTGGGTCGAACTTAAGGAGGGATTGACTTTGTCCATACATGCTAATTTTGCCTTTCGGCCAACTGGGCCTAGGCGGGCCCATTAGACCGCTTGCGAAAGATCAGATCTGGAGCTATATGTTCTGTTCCTAATAAGCAAACTAGTGTGCAAACTTCTGTCGTTATCCATTATAAGCATGCACTATAAGCTACCTAAATAATTTTTTAGTTAGGCCTTTTTTATGTTTGATTGTCACGATTTTCACTATTGTAATTGTTTTTAGAAAGAAAAAGCCTATTTGGGAATTTTCTCAATTTGTATTTTTCGTATTCGTTTTGGTTAAATCTATATTTATATATTTTTGTAAATTTCTTCTCAATTATTTTTGTACACGATGTGGATGATTGTTTTTAGGAAATTCTTTGCAGATTAAAAAAATGCACCCTCAATCTCACCGAGTAAAGTCAAAGGACCATATGTGTTTCTCAACTCATCTTGGATAGACTTAGTTGTTATATGGATTGATTATATTCAAAATTAGGTGCTATAAATGGGTTCGGAATAGTAAAATTCAATACAATACGCGTGTTAAATGGATTTTCAATTTAGATCCAATTACCTTTATAACTTTCTCTTTATTAGTTCTCACATTTACTCGATTTCATGCTCGATCATTTTATGTTTTCATCTCAGTTAATGTATGAATTTTCCTATATTGTGCTAACTATGAAAATGTTTTAGTAATATGTATTAGGTTAAGGGTTAATACCCTGAAAAATTCTAAACTAGTATATCTATAAAAAATTTACCCCAAATTATTTGTTTGACTATCAAAAACCTCAAACCTGGTACATATGTGATAAATTTACCTAGATTGACCATAAAAAAACTCTAAACCGATACATTTATAACAAATTTACCACAAATTAATTTATTTGACCGCAAAAAAACCCAAAACTAGTAAATTTGTGATAAATATACCTTTCATTAAATTGGATTAATACCACAAAAAAATCGCAAAAATTGTAAACTGTGACAAACGAAGCATAAAATCAACTGTTACGTGTCATTTAATTTAATAATTTGACAGTAAAATTTGACAAAAACTAACATAGGGTAATTTATCATAAGTGTACCAGTTTGGGGTAAATTTATAAAAAATATTCTAGTTTTGGGTTTTTGGTGGTAAAAAAAATAGTTTAAGGTAAAATTGTTATAAGTGTATTAGTTTTGGGGGTTTTCAAGATATTAGCCCTTAGGTTAAATATGTGTCCCTAAATTTATATTATATAGAAATAAATCAAAGTGGGTTCAAAGAATCCTAGATCTGTATTTGCTATCTGCATCTAGCTCTGCTGTTGAGGTGGGAGGGAAGAAGAGATGGGCTTTCTTTCATTGAAAAATCAATGCCTCTCTATGACCGACACTAGTTTTAGGCGGCGTCTTGAACTCCAGGACCGCACTCTAAATGTCGGCCTGAAGTTCCTCCGCTAGGCATTGATTTTGATAGGATAATTTTTGACCGCACCCCGAATCATGTTTAACGGTGTAAGGGTAAGTCGATCACGCGGAGGGCACGTGAACTGCGGCTGCCCGAATCGGAGCGAATCCGGGATGCAGACCTGCGGGGAACACGAAAGGAGCCGAGGAGAGAGCTCCACGTGCGATCCTTTGAAAAGTCGTCTCTGACTCCTCCCTGTCCCTCGCTCCTCCATTATCCACTCACCAGTCACTGCTACTGCCACCACCATCTCCACCACCACACCAAGAAAAGAAAAAAGAGAAAAGAAGAAGAAGAAAAAGTTGGCAGTTGTATTCAATGAGTGAGAGAGAGAGAGAGAGAGAGAGAGAGAGAGAGAGGAGGCCCTTCGCGCTCGTCCTGAAAAATGATCACGATCATCATTCTGTCTGCAGTTCTGCATCGAATCGCCAGGGGTTGAGATTGGAGTTCCATTTTCCAACTGATTTGACGGTGGTTTATGTGTATCTTGAACCATGGAGAGGACAATCTCCATCGGAACTTATATGTCAATTGTTAAATTCTAGCATTATATGATAGCCATAAATTCAAAAAGATTGCTACTCTCTCCTCACAATATTTGAAATTATATACGGGGCACGTATTCTATGTATGTCCCATGATCTAACAAGACATTATGAGTGACGACTCGAGAAGTTGATTAGGTTTTCATGTTAGCATTAAGCATCTCCTATGGGAAATGTTAGTTATGTGGAAAGAATACTAACCTCGAGGTGGTGCTCTTGGGGCAAAGGCATTGGGGATGGTGATAAGTCATTATCGAAATGATTTCTTTGCTTATGTTCTTAATTCAATAATCCCATGAAGTTATTTGTTTGCACTCAATTATACTTGATCATGGTAAATCTTCTCATTCTTAGTAAATTAAAATCTTATTTGTTCTGGGTAAACATTCATTTTGAAAGGGATTGGAAATTCTCACTGAAGCAATGGTAACAATCAACAATTGCTCATTGATCATTGGAGAAGGTGACTGGATCTTCTCCGGCTACAACAATAATGAAAGTTGCATAGGACTCTTACCATAAATAAGGCAAGGGTTTGCGATGATTGTGCCACACTTACCAGTGATAGGTAGGGGTCACGCAACTCTTGTCATCAGTAGGCGAGGGTCACGTGTGATCCTTGCCATTGCTCCAATTGGGGTTCTGCAAGAGCTACTATGGCAGCACAATGGTTGCCACCACTAGACCACCTTAGTTTGTTTTAATCTTTTCCACATTTACAAATATCTTTTTTGGGTTTCTTTTTAAACGTTTGTAGTGTTAATTTACTTATCTTGTTGTTTTTCTCAACGTGTTAAGTAACCGTAACCATTATTTGGTTTTGTTGACTAATTATTGCCAATATTACACTCATATTTAGTTTAGAAACATCTTCTTCTTTTTTTCCTCTTTAAACCAATTTTAATTTTTTAAATTTAATTACTGTGAACAAATGTTTTTACCACCATGAAATATTTTACCACAAATGAGAATTATTTCTTATAAATACATATTATCACTAAATATAAGTATCTTTTACAAGAATGATGGGCAACCTAGGGTGCGCATGACAACGTTTCTATTATGGGAAACTATTTCTCTACTCCGGAAACAATTTCTGAGTAAAATAAGATGTTTTATAATTATACAAAATTTCTATTCTTGGAATAGAAAAAAAAAAAAAAAAAAAAAATAGAAATGCGTTTGGTAAAAATTTATAAATTTTTGTATTTATTTTTTTTCTTATTCATGAACCGTTGACTGTTGCTCGCCACCGTATGACGGCCGCATGATAGCCGCACGATTTTCGTACTATCGCCGCATGAGCACCGCACAACCTCTGATCACTGCCACCGACTGCCGCTGCAGGATTGCCGCCCAAAGCTTATTGGCCGCGAGAGGGGGCGGTGGTTGATGAGCTGTGGGCGGCGGTCGGTGGCGACGGTCGACTGTCATGTGGCAGCAAGCGACGGTTGTTTGGCGATTGGTGACAGTAGGTTTCCGGTGGACAGTGGCGATCGTCAGCCGGTGGGCTACGGGTGGTGGCAATTGTCGCTAGCGGTTAGTTGCCAACGGTGGCCACAGGCGGCAGGAGGTGGCCAATGGTGGGTAGGCGGCTTGTAATAGCTGCAACAAGGAAGAAGAACAAAATAAAAATATAAAAGAAAAAAAAAACTTATTTATAGAAATTGTTCCCAAGAACAAGAAGCTACTTTTTTTTTTGTTTCTTGTTTCTGTTCCAAATCTATTCCCCAGCCACTTTTCTACTCCGAGGAATAGAAAAATAAGTTGGCGTTACCAAACAAATTTTTATTCTTTTTTTTGTTTTGGGGAACAAAAGAATATAAATCGGGAGAAATAGAAACGTTACTATGTAGGTAGGGGTGTCAAGACTCGAACCGAAAATTGAACCGAACCGCGAACCGAACTGAAAAATTCGGTTTTTTTCGGTTCGGTTCGGTTTTCATCAAAAATCAAAATTTTTTTATCGGTTCTCTCCCGACTCCGTCTCTCGAGTCCTCTCATGTCTTGTCTTGGTTTTTATCAGTTCTTGTCTAAGTTCTCTCAATGGCGACGGCTTCTGAGAAGGAAGCAACCCTCACCGCCATCCTCTTCGATTCTCCCACCATGTATGTCCTCCCTCCTCTCTCTCTCTCTCTCTTTCTCTCTCTTGCTCCATGCTTCGTCGGATCTCCACTTCTGTCCGACATTTCTGTCTCCCGTGCCACGTCGAATTTTGAGCGTCGATTGCTGTTTCCATCGGATGAGGAGTCGTTCGATTGTCGATTCGACAGTTTGTAGGGTGTGTAGTCGTGACTAGATGTGAGGTCTTTTAGTCATGAATCGTAGGTGACTGGCCGATCGAGCTCGAGGGTAAGTGAGAATTGGTGTTGGGGGCTTGCGTGTGGTGGAAGACTCACCTGAGAAGTAGCACGCTCGAAATTTTACTTTTTTTCGTTTGATAGTGCACTGACTTCGGGCTCTAGTCTGCAGGGTTCTATTAGTTGAAAAATACAAATGGAGGTTGTCGAGAATTGCTTTGGTGCAGATGATTTACCATCACTTTCACACTTTTTACAAAGAAAACATCAGTTAGTCGGTCTGCTGCCTTCGTTTGTATGTTTCCCAATGAGAATCCTTTCTTAAGGTCTTGTATTGCTGATGATAATTCTTTCATAATTCTTCTGATGTAAAATTCAGTTCCTTCATAAAAACTAGGGACTTCCCTAGAACATCCTTATGACCTTTAATGATCTCAAATTGATGGCATCCCTTTCTTATAAACAATCATGCTCAGGGCCCCATGGTGCTTTATTATTGAAATTTTCTCTACTAATTAATCAACGGCTTGTACGTATGATATCTTTATCCATGCATAGTCAATGACTTACAGCATGAAGTCCCAACAGTCTTTGCTTGCCAAATATAATTTCTATGTCTTTCTTCATACTCTACTTTATTGAAGAACTCCTACCCTATGTTCTTTTTCATGTTCCCATTAGTTAGGTGAGCTCCTAGGTTGTTTGGGGATCTATCCTCTTATCTATCATACCAAACTTCGATATTGTCAGTTGTCTGTGAAATTGGACTTCTTCTTGAAGTGCAGATCCAGTTGCCTAAGGTGCTTGAGTTAAAAAGAAAAATTGGTTTGGTGCGTATGTCTTATCCAAAAGGACAATATTAGGCTTCCACTTAAGGGAATTTCTAATGGTCTTTTTTGCCACCATTAGGATAGTGAAAATGGACAAGGAACATATGGATGAATTTGTTAAGCACTTTTAATCAAGGTAGGAGTTAGTTAAACTCTCTTCCTACTGTTAGGCTTTTCTTTTTCTTATTGTCAAATGATTAGCTTGGTTGACATTACTGTTCTTGAATGAAGCTTCTAAAGGAAGTGCATAGTACAAAATGCAAGAACCATGACTTTAGTATATCACCTATGGTGTTCCTCTTATTTGGAATTAGATTTCCCTCCGCCTTATTTTATGTCAAGTTCTGGGATTGCCTAGATCTCTGAAGAGCATCAAAGGGTTATCATTGATTGTATCTCTATTTATAGCTATTGATTGTTTTCCCCTCTAATTTCTGTATTGGAATGTGATGAATCTAGGTGGAATTTCTGGTTTTAATCACCTTTTGAGATGATAGAAATTGAAAAGGTCGGTACTTGCTGATTTAGTTGTTGTATGTGGGATTTCTGATGGAAGTTCTGGGCTGATGCAGAGGGGCTGTTTTCTAGTTTTTTTGGTGGGAATTTTTAGGTCCTCTTTCATGTTAAGTGTAGTTCATTCTCGTTTAACATTGTAGCAGTGATGAGCTTCAGCAACATTTGCTCAGCTATAGCTAACTATTTCCTTGGTGATTGTACGCAGACTTTTGAGAGAAGACAAAGCTCTTGTATATGATGACTGGAAAGAGTGCATTTTGCCCCTTCTAGATTCGGGACCTTTGAAGCTTGATCTAAAATATTCTGGGCCTGAACAGTACTTTGCGGCGAAAAGTCTGACCTCTTCGCAGTCGTTTGAAATAGACGCATACCATGGATTTGGCATGGTTCCTCTGGCTGATCTGTGAGTACTCGTTTCTTGCTAACATTATCATTGTAACATTCTTCGAAGGGGCTTTTTTTGGGGTCAAGATTCTTTGGAGCATTAGATAAAGGGATTAATTTAATAATTTTTTAAGGAGCATATACATAAGGTAAGCCGTCCGCCCATCCCCACCCCCCCCCCAAAAAAACGAAAATCGAAAGCTAAAAACTGAAAAACTGAACCGAACCAAACCAAAAGTTCGGTTTCGGTTTCGGTTTTGGTTCGGAAGATTTTCTAACGGTTCGGTTCGGTTCGGTTTTTTGAAAACCGAACCGAACCGAACCGCCGACACTCCTACATGCAGGCCCCTAATCAGTAAATCAAACGGCGACATATCTAGAATGAATGGACAGCTCGAACGGCAAAATACACGTGCCGGATATGAATTTCTAAAATTCAAAACAAAATCTGCGACACATCCGCATCTTTTTCACGACTTTGCGCTATAATTGAAATCAAAGAGCCCAGGAAAAAAGTTGGGGGCCACCAAAGGCCAAAACTCACTTTGCTTGCATTGAAAGGAAGGGAGGAGAATGGAAGTGGCATGGTTTTTGAGGTGTAAAGGCTGCAGGTCAAATTACCTGCGGCAGATTCGTCCATAAGCGTAAACCAATGACAAGAACCACGAGAGGAGGGAAGAAAAAGGGAAGGAGAAGAAGAAGCCATAACACGAAAATGGTGCGTGTGCTGGTGCGTGTGCGTGTGCGTGTGCGGGGGCGGGTGTAGGTGTGGGTTTTCTCTCTGCGCGTGGCAGGTGAAAGCATGGCTGAATAACAATAACACATGCTTCCGATTCAGGCACCAAAAGACACCAACAGATGCGATGCGTACCTCAAGCTCCATTCGCCAAGGAGTGACCATAAATGATGGTGGACCATCTGCTGCAAACGTGGGGTTCGTTTCTCGACTTAGGTTAGAGGACATGGGAAAGCCGTGTAAGAGTTTTTCTAATATCGACTATATTGATTTAATGAGGTAAGATATAAAGATTCTTCATTAGTCTAATATAAGACCGATTGGTGTGAGAGGAATAAAGTCTAGCCTGTGATATAAAAACTCTGTGCTCGAGTTTCCTCTAACCCCGATGTACAAATAACCTCACATAAGGAGCGTTTACTGAACATTAAGGGTGAGAGTGATTTCATTGAGCTAGTGCCATGCCATGCGCGTGCGAGGTCAACTCTCTCCGACACCCTCCGACACACACGTGGTCAATTTTAAAAATTTCTAATACTTGAGGGGTCAAAATATAAATATACAAAAAAGAAGTAATAAAAAATGCTATAAATATATGAATACCTTCGGGGCTAAGTCCTTGTCCACCACTCGTGCCCGAACCCCCTGAAAGGAAACCATCACGAAAGCAACTCCTTAAAGATCATGTGTTCAGACGTGGAGATGGAAAAAGATGGAAGTAATCAGATTCAGGTGAAGGCTTCTCGCACTTTTGTTGGGAGGTCTAGGTCAGGTTCAAGTTCACTGAGAGGTGAAAAGTATTGATCCACCATGTCTTCCGAAACTTTATCCAAGCTCGGAGGATCCCACTGCAATTTCACAATCCACAAGGAATTACACCTAATGAGATAACTTGGCCAAAAATTATAGATTTTGATGTTTAACCCACAAATACCAGATGACATCAAAGTTAAATGCATGTTCTAGTATCAATACGTTCAATTGTTGAGTTAAATGGAATCTAATCAACCCACTTAGCTCCACAGGCGAAACATTTAAAAATGCAGGATGGAAAAGAATTACCTTCGGTGCTAAGTCCTTGTCCACCACTCGTGCCCGAACATACTCCTTAAAGATCAAAGACAACTAAGGCCTACGACACACGCACCGGACATTAATTGCTAATTTTGAAAACAAAATCTTCGACAAATCCGCATATTTACCAAAGGCCTAAACTCCCTTTGCTTGCATTGAAAGGAAGGGAGGAGAAACACTTAGGCTGCATTTCTTTTCTTCTTTTTTTTTTTTTGTCCTCATACTTTCACGATATGTCTAATCAAATTTTTCACTTTCATAAATTTTCTAATCTAATTCTTTCGATCTCAAATCCTACTAAATCTAAAATCTAATTAACGTGGCTTTTGGGGGTAACATAAATAATTTTTTCAACATGGACAACCATGTGGGTGCCCGCATTATCTTTTCTTACTTTGACATTCACACTGGTTGGATTCCTCTGCTGCCCTCCGATCGACACGCCTCCGCCTCTCCATCGTCGTCGCCACCCCCTCGTCTCAATGTTGGAACCCTAGCCACCGCCGAATCAGTCAATCGTCGCCGAAAACCCCTCCCCTTCCCCTTCCCAAATCCCTTCCGGGTCTTCTCCGAACTCGCTCCTCCTCTTGTTTGTGCTGACCCGCAACACCCGGCAGAGGTGCTCCCTGCAGGTAGCCGCGTACCCGAGGCCCCAGGAGATCCAGTGGAGGAATGAGCTCACTAACTCCGTCCAGCTCATCGGGATCATCTCGACGCCCGTCAAGGCTAGGGACTTGTTCTCCAGGGAGGTCGTCGCCTGGACCCGCCTCGCCGTCCGGAAGTCCCCCACCGACACGACGTGGTAAATGCATTTTTTGCCCCCCTCCTTTTTTCTCTTGTGGCAAATTATGGGTGTTTTGGGCACTTATTTTTCATTTATATTGGAATGTGGCTTTCGTTTTTTGCGGATAATGTGGTGGGTTTTAAGTGAAAATTGGCTTCTTGCCTTGTATTCCTGTGGGAGACTTCTGTTGGACCAACGATGTTGGTGATGCTGCTTGGGTCTTTGTTTATTTTGAGTGGTTGAATTTTCTTCGGGTTCATTGGTTTTGGTATTAGAATCGGTCCATTCTCAGTAAGTTCCGCTCATTGACGGTCTATTCTTTCCTTTTCATCATTCCATTTTCCGCGTGTCCATTCTTATATCAATAGCTCGTGTTCTGTTGTTGCTGGGTGTTCTTGAATCTCGATTCTTTTTGTCCACATTAACTAAACTTTATCCACTTTATACTTTAGCAAGGTCTGATGGTCGCATCAGTTGAATATAATATCAAATACCCTTGATTAGATAAGTTATGAAAGTAAATGAGGTTTGATTAGACATATTAATGTTTTTTGAGTTTCAAATAACCCCGATGTACAAATAACCTCACATAAGGAGCATTTAAGGGTGAGAGGTGATTTCATTGAGCCAATGCCATGCGCGTGTGTGGTTGACGTCACCTGGCGCCTGGAACCGAAACGGCAAGTGCGACACACGTGCCTGGGGGGAGACCGAATCGTTACCTATGTAGTACCGACACTCTCTAGGAGCCTTCGTGTCGTGTCCAATACTTTGACATGTGTCCAACATGTTCCGACACGTTCCGACACGCTCCGATACGCAAGTCTAGAATTTCGACACGCACGGGGTCAATTTTAAAAATTTCTAATACTTGAGGGATCAAAATATAAATATAAAAAAAATAATAATAAAAAATGCTATAAATATATGAATACCTTCGGGGCTAAGTCCTTGTCCACCACTCGTGCCCGAACCCCTGAAAGGAAACAAGCACGAAAGCAACTCCTTAAAGATGATGTGTTCAGACGTGGAGAAAGACAATCTTCACCTTACCTCACAAAAGTCATGAGAAATTTGCTTAGATATTCCTTGTAGGGACATGCGGTACTCACGAGCCAAGCACTGGTCAAGTGTTTGGAACCTCCCTTCTCGTACCTAAAGCACTAGAATACTTTAGAGATCAAATGAAGAAATGCTTGCAAACAAGGAAGACAACTAAGATTCGTCCATAAGCGTAAACTCACTCTGCTTGCATTGAAAGGAAGGGAGGAGAATGGAAGTGGCATGGTTTTTGAGGTGTAAAGGCTGCAGGTCAAATTACCTGCAGTAGATTCGTCCATAAGCGTAAACCAATGACACGAGCCACGAGAGGAGGGAAAAAAAGGAAAGAGAAGAAGAAGCCATAACACGAAATGGTGCGTGTGATATAAAAGCTCTATAAAATAGTGCTTGAGTTTCCTCTAACCCCGATGTACAAATAACCTCATAAGGAGCATTTACTGAAAATTAAGGGTGAGAGGTGATTTCATTGAGCCAATGCCACTCGTGTGTGCGGCTAACGTCACGATGACATCACTTGGCGCGTACCGCGCACGCACCAGTCGCGCACACGCCAGTGACCATATGCGTGCGTCGCACGCCTCTGGCACCGAAATGGCACGTCGATGCACGCACCTGGGGGGAGACTGAATCGGTACCTATGTAGCACCGACATTCTCTGGGAGCCTTCGTGTCGTATCCGACACTTTGACACGTGGCCGACACGCTCCAACACATTCCGACTCGCTCCAACACGTGGTCAACAAGTGTCGAAAAATCCGACACGAGGTCAACTCTCTCCGACACGCAATTCTGGAATTCCGACATGCACGGGGTCAACTTTAAAATTTATAATACTTGAGGGGTCAAAATATAAATATACAAAAAATAATTAATAAAAGAAGTAATAAAAAAAATGCTATAAATATACATGCACGGGGTCAATTTTTTTTTTTTTCAGTTTTGTTTTTTTATAATTGTTTTAGTTTTTTTAAAAGTCTTTTACTATGAAAGAAGTAATAAAAAATGCTATATATGATAAATAAATAAATTTAAAAATATCATTTTAGTATTTTTATTTAATTTTTCCTCCAAATTTTATGTATTACTATAACAAATTAAAATAATGAATGTTATTATTTAATATTTTTCATGTAAATTAATTCTAGGCTATTTTTATTATTATTTAATAAAAATATATTTAATATATCACATGTCGGAAAGTTGCAACTCTTAACTCCATTGGAAATGTGCAATTCTTTTGAGAAGTTATAGCTCCTATAAAAAGATGTCACTCTTTTGAAGATAAAATGTGTCTTGATGGAAAGTTGATATTAAAGTCATTAATGAGGGTATTTATTGATAGCCTATATAAATGGTTTGGTCCTCTCTCCATACAAGACAATGAAAAGTTGTATTCTATCATCCAGTCAATAAAATACATTAAAATAAAAGTGCGTTTAGGGGGAGAAATTGAATTTCTTCATTTTTCCCTATTTTAGAAACAATAATTTTCTCAAGGTTATTGATTTCCCCAAGTTATTGTTACAGATTAAAGTTATGTTTTCATCTCTTTTATTGTGAATACATCATGAATATCTAAGATTCTTTGATTTTGAATTTTCTATAGTCTTGCGATTATGTCGATTAAAAAGTGTTTTGTGAGTGACATTTCAATCATCTCGATTTTCGTCTAGTAATTGTTCTCCAAGAATCAATAGCTTGAGTCTTTTTATCACTTGTTCAAGTTTCGATCATCGCTTGTTGTATTGAGTCGAGATGAGTTGAGTTTCATGACTAGCATCTATTATAAACAAGGAAAATCAGGTTTTTATTATAGCCATATAGAAAAGGAAAAGAAAGATACCTTGGAAAGCTTGGAGGGCAGTACTAAACAGCCATACGTGGTAAGCCCGTCAAGAGTTTCGTTAAGGATAAGAGTTCTTTATCCATCAAACGTCCCATGTGATCTTCCCAAGAACATCATTTTCTCGACCCTCGTTTCTTTGGATCTTCCTAAAAACATCATTTTCCGATTCCTTATCGCTTCGGTGGCCTTTGATGGAGGGGTTGAATCGCGTCTTTGCGTGAGCGAATCCTTCAGAGATGGCGAGCTATCTCATTCATTTTTCCTCTTGGTGCCAAGCATGTTAGCAACGTATTCCTTCTTTGTCGAACGGGGCGAGAAGACCCCATCTTGCAAGTTGATCTGCTACTTTAGGGAAGGCGTCTTTGGAGGTCCACAAACTAAAAATATTCCGTGACGGGGCAATTGGTGTGGAGTTCCTATGATAACACTTCGAGAATGCAGTTCCGTGGATTACCTCTTTCCACCCTTTGTATTGAGCTTTGGTTGTCCCCGAAGTTTGTCTTTTTCTATCTAATGACCCGACACTCTGATCCTATTTATTTCGTAAAAAATAAATAATTTGAAGAATATTTTTCTTAAAATAATAGCTTAAAATAATTAACTAGTAAAAAATATTTTCATAGATGAAAATATTATTTATTTATTTATTTATTTTTATAGGCATTATGTGTTTTCTAAATTAGCTATTTTTCGTGAAATAAATACTTTTTTTTTTAATCTTTGTCTTAAGCGGACAAACTCTCGTATCATCAACCTTATGAATGATGTAAGACGTGAACCTAAATCCATATGAATACCCTAGATATGAATTTTCAGAATTTCGTACTTCATGATGTGAGTTTCTTTCTTAATTTGCTTTTGATTACACGTCTTCTCCTTTCGTTAAAAGGTTCCCTTATCTTTTTCAGGCTGTTCTTTTAATACTTTCAATTTTTTTTCCCTTTGTAATTTCGGCGTGATCTGCCAAGTCTTTGTTCTTATTTTTGGTAATATGTATGTTTTTGCTTTTTAACCATGGACGCAAGTGCAGAAACTCAACTATCCGAAAGCGCATAAAATGATCCTGCAAGTCTCACAAAGAGGTTAATATTTCATATTTTGGACTTGTGTAGGTGGCCTCAACCCAAAATAATTTACATCCAATCTTGAAGAAGAGATTCTAAACTCTAGTAGATAGATAAATAGAGAGAGAGAGAGAGAGAGAGAGGATCATCGGGTCTTTTGTTTCTGATGGGAGAGGAGATTATTTATTGGGCCAAATTGGGCCTAGAGGATTTCTTAGGCCCATGAATCGTGAATGAACGCCTTCGTTAAGCTCATGGTCCATTACTTCACGAGTCAGGTTGAGCACGTATGATGGGGAAACATGGGTGTAAGACGGCAGATGGGACCAACATTAGATTTTTTTAATTAGAATAATTTAACTTGGCGAAATGGATTTCAAATCTAACCTTCAAGAAAAGGGATGGCGAATTATCCTTAGCCGATCATTGTTGAGCATGGGGTCAAGACGGCATTGGGGGCATGAAAACCTTAATTTGGTTAGAGGCGATCATTGGGTTGACTCAGATCGGATCAAATGTATTGCCCAACCTAGCCGAATACTCGAAGCTTATACAGAAGTCTTCGGCTGTGGTTGGGCCAAGGTTGGGTGGTAGGGCTTCTCATGTGAGAATGTTACCCACATCCACCAATTTTCCCTTTTGGACTTAGGCAGTCCAGTCGGGCTGCCCTTCCATTGATCACATTCAATTTAGGGAATGAGATAAATAATTGTTGCAATTTCTAATTCACAAAGAAAAAATATTGAAATTTTACATGAAATTTTAGAAAATATATCATATATTTAACTACAATATACTATATCCCAGTTAGTGGGGGGATAGCCCTCCTAGCTCCCTTTCCATCATTGGGGATGGACATGAAATTCTTACCCCATGTAACCCGTCAAATGAGGACGGGATTAGAGATGGCAAACCCCTCCTGCCCTGACGGAGTCACTTGAAAACTGATCCAACCCAATTCGAACGGATCAAGAAAAGTCAACAATCCGCAACTAACTCAATCCCTATTTGAAATACCTTGAATTGGATAAGAGCACGAATCACTGAGCTATCTGAACCTAGAGCACTTGAATTATTGAATTGCTTGTACCCGCTAGGCCTCGAAACTAACAATAACCGAATCCTAATTGAACCACGTCTCGATGTGGGCTGGACCCATGCAAATTAAAACTGAAAGCGAAATGGCATAAATCGAAATGATTCGTACGTGAATAAGACACAAAAGGAAATTTCACGTACTCAAAGTGGATCCGACTCTTGGCTAGTAATGTTTACACCCTAAGTAACACCGACACCGACACCAACACGTGACACGCGACACAACACAACACGATACGCCGACACGTTATATCCAAAAAAATAGAAAATTCCGACACATTCGGACACGTTGTATATTAAATATATATTTTTATATATACATAATAAATTATCATTTTTATGATTATTTCAATCAAATTAATTTGAATAAAATTCATAGATAAATAAATAATTAAAAAAACCTAGAATGAATATGCATTAAAAACATTAATCCGCCATTTATTAATATCACTCATTATTTTAATTTGATAAATTCAACTTTATTTTAATAATTCATAAAACTTAGAGTAAAAACAAATTATCCATATTCTGAAGTCTGGACTTACATGTTAGATATGTTGAAAGAGGAGAAAAAAAAAACTTAAGAGGTGAATTGTGTATCACGGGAAGTGGGAGTCAGAAGAGAAAAGAATACTAGGTTTTTCTTTCTCCATTTATTATTTTTATTATTGTGTTTTATTTTTTCACACACACACACACACATATTGACATCTCTTTTATTGAATTTTTAAAATTGACCTCGATATCGGAATCACGTATTGGAAACTTGTATGTCAGAATTCCGACTCGAGTGTCGAAGAGTGTCGAGAAAGTTGATCAAGTGTCGGATTTTCCAACACGTATTGACTAAGTATCGGAGAGTGTCCAAGAGTGTTTGAAAGTGTCGGACGCGTGTCGAAGTGTCCGACATTACATGAAGGCTTTTGGAAAGTGTCGGTGCTTCATAGTTTACACCAAACTCGAGCTACATCCACCCGATTATCACATGAAAGTTTGTTAACCAAAAAGACACGCATCCATATATGACTTGAAGAATCGAAATTAACGAACCGAAACCGATTTCATCCACCAGTTTGTCACCAGTAGATCAGACTTCGAAAACCTCACCTTGCCCAAGGCCTGCCTCCACCATTATGTATCGGTTAGGTTCAACCTGATCCATGGGTTGGCTTGGGTAGCCGGTCCTACTACGGGCTTAAAGTGTCCTTACTCAGACCAATCGATGAAAAAAAATTGAACATTATGTATAAAATTGACCAGGAGTAGTTAAGCTTGGCTGGGTCTAACTTAAGGAGGGATTGACTTATCGATACATGCTAATTTTGCCTTTTCGCCAACTGGGCCTGGGCGGGCCCATTAGGCCGCTTGCGAAAGATTAGATCTGGAGTTTCATATTCTTTTCCTAATGAGCAAACTAGTGTGCAAACTTCTGTCGTTATCCATTATAAGTATGCACTATAAGCTACCTAGATCATTTTTTAGTTAGGTCTTTTTTATGTTTGATTGTCACGATTTTCACCATTGTAATTTTTTTTTAGAAAAAAGAATGCCTATTTGGGAATTTTCTCAATTTGTATTTTTCGTATTCCTTTTGGTTAAATCTATATTTATATATTTTTGTAAATTTCTTCTCAATTATTTTTGTACGTGATGTGGATGATCGTTTTTAGGAAATTCTTTCCAAATTAAAAAAAAATACATCCTAAATCTCACCAGTAAAGTCAAAGGACCATATGAATTAGACTTATCAAAATGGGTCACATCTCTATTTTTCAACTCATCTTGGATAGACTTAGTTGTTATATGGATTGATTATATTCAATATACGTGCTATAAATGGGTTCGGAATGGTAAAATTCAATACAATCCGCGTGTTAAATAGATTTTCAATTTAGATCCAATTTACCTTTATGACATTCTCTTTATTAATTCTCACCTTTACTAAATTTCATGCTCGATTATTTCACGTTTTTATCTCAGTTAATATATGAATTTTCCTATATTGTGCTAACTATGAAAATGCTTTAGTAATATGTGTTAGGTTAAATATGCGTCACTATATTTATATTAGACAGAAATAAATCAAAATGGGTTCAAAGAATTGATTTCGATCGGATAATTTTTGACCGCACCCCGAATCATGTTTAACGGTGTAAGGGTAAATCGATCACGCGGAGGGCACGTGAACTGCGGCTCCCCGAATCGGAGCGAATCCGGGAAGCAGACCTGCGGGGAACACGAAAGGAGCCGAGGAGAGAGCTCCACGTGCGATCCTTTGAAAAGTCGTCTCTGACTCCTCCCTGTCCCTTCGCTCCTCCATTATCCACTCGCCCAGTCACTGCCACCACCACCACCATCTCCACCACCACACCCAGAAAAGAAACAAGAGAAAAGAAGAAGAAGAAAAAGTTGGCAGTCGTATTCAATGAGAGAGAGAGAGAGAGAGAGAGGCCCTTTGCGCTCGTCCTGAAAAATGATCACGATCATCATTCTGTCTGCAGTTCTGCATTGAATCGCCTGGGGTTGATATTGGAGTTCCATTTTCCAACTGATTTGACGGTGGTTTATTTGTATCTTGAACCATGGAGAGGACAATCTCCATCAGAACTTGCATGTCATTTGTTAAATTCTAGCATCACGTGATAGTCATAAATTCAAAAAGCTCATGTCTCCTATTCTAATATCATTAAATCGTTTCAAATTGCTACTGTATCCTAACAATATTTGAAATTATATACATGATGCGTATTTTGTGTATGTCCCATAGTGACGACTCGAGAAGTTGATTAGGTTTCCATGTTAGTATCAAGCATCTTCTATGGGAAATGCTAGTTATGTGGAAAGAATACTAACCTAGAGGTGGTGCTCTAGGGGCAAAGGCATTGTGGATGGTGATAAGTCATTATTGAAATGATTTATTTGCAATGGTAATGTTCTTAATTCAATAATCCCATGAAGTTATTTGTTCGCACTCAATTATACTTGATCATGGTAAATCTTCTCATTCTTAGTAAATTAAAATCTTATTTGTTTTGGGTAAACATTCATTCTGATAGGGATTGGAAATTCTCACTGAAGCAATGGTAACAATCAGCGATTTCTCATTGGTCATTGGAGAAGGTGATTGGATCTTCTCCGACTACAACAATAATGAAGGTTGCGTGTGACTCTTACCATAAATAAGGCAAGGATCTGCGACGATTGTGCCACCCTTATCAGTGACAGGTAGGGGTCACGTGACCCTTGTCATCACTAGGCGAGGGTCACGTGTGATCCTTGCCATTGCTCCAATTGGGGTTTTGCAAGAGCTACTATGGCAGCACAATGGTTGCCACCACTGGACCACCTTAGTTTGTTTTAATCTTTTTTCACTTTTGCAAATATCTTTTCTGGGTTTCTTTTTAAACATTTGTAGTGTTAAAATTACTTATCTTGTTGTTTTTCTCAACGTGTTAAGTAACCATAACCATTATTTGGTTTTGTTGACTAATTATTGCCAATATTACACTCATTTCTAGTTTAGAAACATCTTTTTTTTCCCTCTTTAAACCAATTGTAATTTTTAACTTAATTACTATGAACAAATGTTTTTACCACCATGAAATATTTTACCACAAATGAGAATTATTTCCTATATAATACATAGTATCACTAAATATAAGTATCTTTTACCAAGAATGATGGGCAACCTAATCAGTAAATCAAATTTGAACCGTCCATACTGATCATAACGTCTTGTAACGGCGAGATATGTAGAATGAATGGACAGCTCGGACGGAAAAATTCAAGTGCCGGATATGAATTTCTAAAATTCAAAACAAAATCTGCGACACATCCGCATCTTTTTCACGACTTTGCGCTACAATTAAAATCAGAGCCCAGGAAAAAAAAGTTGGGGGCCACCAAAGGCCAAAACTCACTTTGCTTGCATTGAAAGGAAGGGAGGAGAATGGAAGTGGCATGGTTTTTGAGGTGTAAAGGCTGCAGGTCAAATTACCTGCAGCAGATTCGTCCATAAGCGTAAACCAATGACAAGAGCCACGAGAGGAGGGAAAAGAAAAAGGGAAGGAGAAGAAGAAGCCATAACACAAAAATGGTGCGTGTGCGTGTGCGTGTGCGGGGGCGGGTGTAGGTGTGGGTTGTCTCTCTGCGCGTGGCAGGTGAAAGCATGGCTGAATAACAATAACACATGCTTCCCATTCAGGCACCAAAAGACACCAACAGCTGCGATGCGTACCTCAAGCTCCATTCGCCAAGGAGTGACCATAAATGATGGTGGACCATCTGCTGCAAACGTGGGGTTCGTTTCTCGACTTAGGTTAGGGGACATGAGAAAGCCGTGTAAGAGTTTTTCCGATGTTGGCTACATTAATTTAATGAGGTAAGATATAAACCACTGGTATGAAACGAGTAACGTCCAGCCCGTGATTTAAAACTCTATAAAATTATGCTTGAGTTTCCTCTAACCTAATGTACAAATAACCTCACATAAGGAGCTTTTACTGAACGCTAAGGGTGAGGGGTGATTTCATTAAGCCAATAATATAAAAAATAATAGAGGAGAAACACTTGAGTTTTGGGTCATTAATATTTTGCATCAAGGACAATGGATTCAAAATCAGATGTGTCAACCCCATTTTCTCTTTTTCTCTATTATTGTGTTTTAAATTCTAATTATGGAGATCTTAGGTGTTGTTTTCGCAGCTAACAAGTTGGTCTAGCTCGAGCTTGGATAACTGTCTAAAACTGATCCGCTTGATCTAGTTTCGAGATGGCTTTTTTTGGAAAGACATGGTTTCATGGTTACGGGATTTGGACTAAGAATTACCGAAAGAACGGGTGGACTGGGTCATTTCGAGGTTTGGTCGGTCGGAAACCGATTGGACAGAATACCTTGTTTAAAGTGAATATGGCTTATTTTTCAAAACTTATCGATCTTGATGGAAATCCCTATATTACCGCAGATAGAATTACCAACCCTCTTTATTGTTTTAAAGCGATCCCAAATTCATATGGGTTTTCAGAGCAATTGAATACATAAAAACCTAGTAGGTGGCATCTAGATCTCAATTTGTTATAAATCCACTATTACGTAAAACATAAATTAGACACTTGATCGAGACCGCCAGGAATATATAGGTCACAACTGCATCGTCTAATCAAAAATAAGGAGAGCATATGAGATTATTTGCTACATGTAACAAGCGCTAAATCACTTTTTAGGTGAATCTAAGTTTAGGGAGATCGGACGTCGCTTACTGTAGCAATTCTTTCCCCTCCTGATACCCTAGAACTAACAAAACTTTACACACCACCAAGAGATTATGCAAGGGTTTTTCTAATATGAAAGCACATGAAGGGTTATGAAGAATAGTACATCCCTTTGATCTGATGGACCAAAATGATGAATTATGGACTTAGTCTATCACCGTCTATCGCCCTCCAAAGACTCCAAAGTTGCCTAATAGTCGCACTCATATAGTACCTATAAACCACGCTTTATAGGGCATTCTCTACATTTCGGTCACGCGTAAGCCGGTCCTCGCATGCGGAGCAGTGAAATGGCCACGACCACATCAATCAAACATCGAACGAGGAGGAAAAATAGACACGAACAACACATGCGCGCGGTGAAGGCGCAAAGGAAAGCATCGGCATCGAAGCTCGGGAATCTGCGATCATAATAGACCCCGTTCGACAAACCGCGTTCCTTCGCGAAAACCTCGAAGCCGTCCACATCGCGCCAGATCTCAATGTCACGAGCTATAGTGACTAGAAAACCCCCGATGAGAAAATTCGAAAGGAACAGCAGCGGCAGGAGGAGGATGGGGATTTGCAACAGAGACACGTCAACGTCACGAGAGGAAATGGAAGCCAGGCAGCGCTCACCGGTGGCCCACGATTGAATTTTCCTCGAAGGTGCAAGGAGGCTTCGGGCGGAGCGTGATAGGAAGGAAGGCCACTACATCCACATGCAGGATTTAGGGCTGGAAGGAACCGGGGCTTCGCAAAAGTCGGAACACCTTCCTAAATCTGCTCAGAAGTCGGCAAAAGATTAAAAAGAAAGGAGCTTTACATAAAGCGGTCGGTCACGAGGAGGTAAATTTGGAATAGGAGGTAGTGAATTTAGATTGTGAGGTGCGATTTTGGATTTTGAGCCCTGAGATTTTATAGCCTTTTTCTTTTAAGGAAAAGATATGTTCGGGCCGCGATCTAACTCGGCAAACTAGATTGGAGAAAGAAAAAGGAGAATTTCAACATGATCTTTTGTCAAATTGGAGGGATCCCAACGGCGATAAGCTTTGGATAGGGTGGGGCGATGGGTGGCCGGCAGAACGTTTTTTCGAATGGAGGCTGTCGGGGCGGGGGCTAAGGTTTTCTTGAGAACAAATGAAGCTATATAAGCTTTGAGATGGCACAACTCATGATTCAAGAGACTATTTATTTACTACAAGAAATATTACTATGAGCGTTGGAAGTAGTGGTGTTGTGCATACTCATTTGTAGGTTTTAGTGTCCATTGGCGTTGGTTATTGGTTAGTAAATGACACCAACTTTCAGGTGCCTTTTCTCAATAAATTGGTTTTTTCTTTGCCTGCCTACTCGGTATAATCTTTGATTTAGGGAGAATCTAGTTTTCACAATACATTAGACATTAGATCAACATCTATTTGCTATTGCATGTTTGTAAAATCATTTTATTTAGAGATAATGACACAAATGGTCTATGAATTTGGGCCAAATATATAATGTGGTCCTTCAACTTTAAATTTGTTTAATATGGTCGATGAACTTTAGCTAAATTTGCAATATCGTCCCTGAGCTTCTAATTTGTTTAATATAGTTCTCGGACTTTTGGTACATGTTCAATTTAGTCCATGAATTGTATATAAATGTTCAATATTGTTCTTCTATTAATTCAAGTGTAGGGACAACATATAGCATTTTCATACAATCCATAGATTAAATTGAACAATTTCCAGATATCAATGGATTATTTTGAACAAATTAAAAGTTTATGTACAATATTACACATTGAGTTGAAGTTCATGAATCATATTGAATAAATTTAAAGTTCATGGACCATACTATATATTAGATCAAAGTTCATGGACTGTTTGTTTAATTTATCCTTATATTTAAATAGTAGATTTTCCCCCTGACAATTGCTTGGAAAACTTGTACAGGTCATGCTTCGGCTTATTTTCATGCTTCACCTTAATAAATAAGCAAGATTATACTAGTTTTGCATACTATTCTTGAAAAATTGTCCTCGATGCATAGCAAGATTACGGACATGGAGTGCGATGGCATCGAATTGACAACCGTGCTTTTCCATTTTCAGCTCGTGTATCTAGAGAACTTATGGGCAATATTGGTGAAATTTTCTGGAAAATAAAAGAGAGGAAATTATCAAAACGGTTCTAAATTTGTTACATTTGTGTCAAATTTAGTCCTAGATTTTTAACATTTTACCAGTTTAGTCTATCCGACTAATTTTTGCTAGACAATAGATGGAGAGAGAGTGCATGTATGTAAAGAGCATATAAACTCCATAAAAAAGCAATCTGTGATACTTAACAATATCTAATACATATAGTAGAAACCACTCCACAGGATACATAGGTAGAATAGATAAAAATTATCTTGAATACCAATTTGGAATTCGAATGATTCCTCATTTCATGTTCTTGATCTAGGTGACCATCTTAATTTGGTCAAATTGCATGCAAACACAACGTGAGTGTGAATTTGGCAAGTATAATGCCTTATTTGGTGGTTTTATGGTTGAGTAGTAGATTTTTTAGTGTCAAGTTTACATATTGAGTTAGAGACAAAAAAAAGAAAAAGAAAAAAACAAGCATGAAATATACAACCCAAGTACAAGAATGTTAACCTAAGTGGAGATCCATCAACCCTATCTCCGGATATATCACTTATGAAGGAACATCCATGTGGGGATTGTAGCTCGGATCGGGTTAATTTCATTATGCTATATGTTTTAAATAAAACTAACTCGAAATGGTTAATTTTGCACTAAAATCAAGTTGTATTCTCGTGTCAGGGCACGTCGTATCAATAGATTTTCCCTCACATACGATACATATTTTTACCAAAAATTTATAAACTTGGAAACCCAAAAAAAAAAAAAAAAAAAACCTACCCTGCTTAACACATTATTTGAATTATGTTTTTTGACCCAAAAAAAAGAATTATGTTTTTTTTTTTTCATGGCGACGTGGGACGTCAAGGAATCGAGGAAGTCCAATTTCTTGTGTCGGATTGATTGGTAAGCATCACAGTAAATGGCTCTAATATAAAGGCACCAAAAGAATAAATTTTCATTAACACATGACCTAAATAAGATTAATAGGTGGTAATTGAAAGTAGTTATACAGACATAGCCACGTATCTGCTAGAGTGTGCTTCAGTTCTTCCTATACAGGTAAACATATATAGTCGACTACCATGACAAACATAGTCATTGAAATAATTTACATTACTTGATAATGAGATTTATATGCTTTTTATACACGTGTAGACTTCTTATCAGCTACTTTTTTTTTTAAAAAGTTTGACTTTCTAATATTAAAGATGTATTAAAGCGTTTGATGTTATTTACTACAAATTTATATGCTCTTTCTGTATATGTGATTATCGTTGATTTATTAACTTAAACTTTTGGGTTTGACATTCTAATTTTATCATGGTATAAGTGTCTATCTTGATTTATATTGTATGTGTGGCGAGAAGGGTATTATAGTATCCCGTGTCCTTTGTTTAGGGGATTTATATACTCTTTATAAATATGTGATGTCTCTTCATTTAATTGTTGAAACTTTTGGATTGGAAATTCTTAAAAATTTTCATAAGGTCCTATGATATTATTATAGAGTGATTTTTGATAGCCATTTCCCATAAATTCCAAGTCACGGAGTACAGTCTTGGTCCTTATTACGTGCCACCGGAAAGTCCGGTAGGATATGACATGACGCATAAAGTTTGGTGGGTATATGTGATGATGTTTTGCCAATTTTGCGCTTGCAATTTGGAATGTTTTTGTCAATCACATTAAGCCACTAGATGCGATATGTTTGGTCCATGATTAGGATTGGACGTGAGATTTTTACGGATTAGAGGGGTGCAAAGGTACCGACCACTTTAAAGTCAAAATTATGATTATTCTCAATTTCTTAACTATATATATATAAATAATATTTTGATTGTTTTCTTCGAGATCTATCATGCGTTTCCATCGCTTTCTGTCCAAAGCATTCGTCTCCTTATGAGAAAAATCAAAGTTGTCCCATTCTCCTGCAACTTCCTCACAATTTTTTAAGCCTCAACATCCACAGTTCAGAATCCTGGAAATTGGATACCCTAACAATTCGAGATAAGATCCTTCCTGCATGATTTCAAAGCACACTAACGCATACTTTGGCCGGTTGTTAATGCATTTATTATCAACGGTACAATAATTCAAGAGGTCTAAGATATCACTGATGGACAAACCAATATCATTTCCAAAGGATGCTTGGATGATCCTGGGGCCTCTGTGTTAGAAGGGAAATCTGCATCCGGATTTTCGAGAAATGCCGCCGCGACTTCAGGTAAAGCATTTCGGTGACGAGTTCTCGAGAATGATTGGACACTCGTTGGTGGACATGCTTCGTATACTTCCGATTGGACATAAGAAACCTCGGTATCAACTAAAGCAAGCATAGTCATGACCCATCGACATTGAATGCCCAATTTTCACCCGATTCCCATTTCTTCCATCCCACTCTAGTATAAGACGCACGAAATAAGTACTCGCAATGATGCACGCAACTCTTAACCTAGCAAATTGCATGTCAGGTCATGTATGAGTAATAAGCTGCCGTCCTCACTAATCGTCAAGATCAGACGTTGAATCCTGGAAAAGAGTATGATCATTTGCATATGTTATCGAACATAACATTTTATGGATCCTTGGCAATGTTGGTTATGTTATGCAACATCGGTATTCACTTTACCTTGCAACATGCATTGCTGGAATAGGGTTCAAATCCGAATCACCGTTCGCAACCGGGTCGACACCATTCCTCGGATACTAATGAAAACCTTATTATGGCTTGTAAGAAGAAGAGGAAAAGAAAGCTCTAAAAAGTATGAGAGAGAGTCTTTTAACCCGAGACACTGTGTCGGCAATCGATTGAAAGGCTTGAGAGAGCTCTGTCAACATAGCAGTGGACTTTTTACCCATCCTCACCTTACCCTAGACTAGTCAATATCGAAATACTCACATGGAGTTTATCTTTCCAATTGAAGAGGTCACTTAATTCCCACTCAAGCTTTTCTTATCGAGTGAGTGGGAATGCGGGGAGCGATATTATGGGGTATTTCACCTCGAGACGGTTCTCTCGCCTGTTTCGTCTTTTAAAGAGATTGATCAAGTCCAAGAGAGAGAAGTTTTGTAAGATGAAACGAAGTTGCGGTACATACAGATGGGACCCGCGATGGGCGAACACTGGGGGCGGGTGGGGCCTGGTGGCATTGAATGAGGCGGAGGCAAACCCAAGGGGCTGCTGCCTGCCGCTGCTTCTTCTGATTGGGCGCACATTGAAGTCCCCGAAAACCCACACGGCTTTCCTTGCTCCCCTACTTTCGTGGGGCTCCAAAGCGCCCGATCGCTCCCCTCCCTCGTCGGAAATCCCCGGATTGGAGCCGGATCCGACGCGATCGCCATCGTCGATTATAAGATTCACATGATCTAACGGTTGAGATCGGTCGAGAGAACCCGAGACCTGTAGATGGAAGGAAGCCAGCCTTTCCCCTTACCTTTAGTTACTGCCCTGCTCACTGCCTAAGGACTTTTTTGAGTTTTTTTTTTTTTTTTGTTTTTTACTTCGAAGTCTCTCTTTCCTTCACTGAATTCCATTGGAGCTTCGTGTCTCAAGAGGCTCCCCCACTCCACCCTAAATACGTTGCTTTCAAGGGGGCATCCTCGTCATTCCACCACCCTTCACCTCCCTATCTCTCTCTCTCTAAAGAGATTTCAGACACCAACTCGCGAATAGAGAGAGAGAAAGAGAAAAAGAGAGAGAAAGGGGGAGGAGAGGGGAGGAGGAGAAAGCTGACCAACCCCTCGCAGTTCCATCACTTCCTCCCTGTTCCTCTCAGCTCAGACTCTCACACACTGAAACTGAGCTTAGAGAGAGGAGAGAGAGAGAGACAAGCGTTCAAAAAGATCTGTGGAAAGACGAGAGAGAGGGAGGGAGGGAGGGAAGGACAGGGAAGACAGACTTAAAAGAACACGCCATTTGCGTGCATAGAAGAGAAAGAAGCAGAGAGCCCAGGCTCTGCAAAATGGCAAGTTAGGGTTCGGGGTGTTCGGATTCATACTCTGCAACTCTGTTTCTCACTCTACCCCTCACTCTCTTCCCACCGAAGCCCTTGAAAAAGGAGAAATTCGCACCTTTTGTTTTATGCGCTTCCGGGAATTCTCGAAAATACCCGACATGCTCCCAAAAGCCACTCAATCCTCGCACCAACAAAACCCACCGACCAAAATTCTCAAATTCATGTAAACCGCCAATGATGATTCCGGCCTAAAAGCCGAGACTTCCCCCAAAAGTTCCCATTTTTTTTTTTTTTTTTTTTTGAAAAAACTCCCTTTTGTCAGCTGAGATAGCTCCGACGCAAGGAGGAGGAGCAGCGCCGATAATGCTGGAGTACGAGTGGGGCCTCGGTGCGAACCCGTCTCAGATTCTGATCTCCGCCGACGACCCGACCCATGACCCGACCCAGACCCACCACCACCCGCACCACCACCACCCCATGCTCGACCACTACACGGTCTCGCCTCACCAGTCCTTCCCCAGCAGCAGCGCCGCCGCCGCCGCCGCCACTCACATTCTGTCCAGCCCCAACGCCTTCTCGCCCTTCGCTCCTCCCCATCACCAGCAACCACCCCCCTTCGCCGCCGCCCACAACCACAATGCCCACCACCCGCTCTTCGACCCCCGCACCTTCGGCGGCGCGTCGTACCCGCCTCCCGCCAACCCCTTCGCCCTCGACTGCTTCGGCGGCGGCGGCGGCGGCGGCGGCGGAGGAGGGAACGGCGGGGGGTTCCTGATGGTGCCCAAGAGCGAGGACGCCGCGGGGGCCCGGCCATCGCCCGCGGCGGAGCTCGCCGCCGCGAGGATAGGACTGAACCTGGGGGGCGGACGTACTTCGCGTCCTCGGTGGCGGCGGAGGACGACTTCGTGAGCCGGCTCTACCGCCGCCCATCGGCCGGGAGGGCGGGCGGGGAGGGCGGCGGGGTCGGGTCGGCGTCCGCCAACGCGCCCCGCTGCCAGGCCGAGGGGTGCAACGTCGACCTGACCCACGCCAAGCACTACCACCGGAGGCACAAGGTGTGCGAGTTCCACTCCAAGGCCGCCGCCGTCATCGCCGGCGGGCTGACCCAGCGGTTCTGCCAGCAGTGCAGCAGGTAAAAACTCCCCCTCTCGCTCTCTTCCGATATCGCACTCCGTTCACGACGAAACAGATCACGGGACCCAACCAACGACGGTCAAACGATCGAAGGGGGATGGAGCAGCCACTACGATCGGGCATTATAATCTCGTACGCCGCCGCCGCCACCGCCGCCGCCGGCGAGGCGGGAAAAAGACGGGAATGCCCCTCGGGGAGGAAGCTTTCCAGCGGCAAATGATTGGAGGGCTGAGGGCTCGTACGAGCCGGCGGGGGCGATCCCGAGGGGCATTTGCGTCCGGAAATGCCTCGTCCTGGCCCTTTTGGCCTTGCTTAATATAGTAGCCTCCCCGCCCCGACCGTCCTTTAATCAATAATTACTTCATTTTTTCTCCCTGCGCAACATCAGTTAATAAAACTATTTATTTCCGTTTTTCTCCTCTTCCTAGGAAGGATAAAAAGATAAAATTCCACCTTTTTGTCTATTTTTTTTGTTAATTAGTTCTCTCTCTTTTTCTTTTTTTTTAGTTCTTTAATTAGTTCGAATTGCAGAAAATAATTCTTGGGAAAATTCGTGGGTTTTGATTTCGTCAAGCCTAAAGAAATGCACCGCGTGCTAACGAGTACGACCGACGAGAAATCTCTATCGTGGTGCAGGTTCCATCTCCTCGCGGAGTTCGACAATGGGAAGCGCAGCTGCCGGAAGCGGCTGGCGGACCACAACCGCCGCCGGAGGAAATCCCATCAGCAGCCGGGCCGCGACAACCTGGCCAAGACGCAGCAGGAGGGCTGCCGGAACTCTTCCGGCGATAATCCATCAAGTGAGTTTCGACCCCTTGCATTCTCTTCCCTTTAGCTTGGCCATCGAGAGACTTTAAATCAGGAATTGGGTCTTCTCAGTTTACGTAGTAAATCGAGTTTCTCATCAGTTTCTTCAAGAACACGATGCATTATGTTTCAAAGGGATCGAGAAGATGAGATCCTTTCTCGCGAAAAACCGTCGCCTTTTACCTTACATAAATCAAGATTTCCATGTCGACCGGCTCAAAAACATAGTTTGCAACAAAGGATCAGTCCATTTCTAGTCATGACAGCAACGATGAACCCTTGCCCGTTTGTTTTGCGCCGCTTTGTAGTCTGCTGCATTCTCAGGTTTAGAGGACATTATCATCACATCCGTTCTTTTTTCCGTGTGGTTTTGCCTGGCCCGACATGACAGGATCGCCCCCGGACTCGGGAACGCAGTCGGCCTCGTCAGTCACCGTGGCGCTGTCCCCGCCAAGGATGTCGCTGGACTGTTTCCGGCAGAGCCACCACCGGGGGTACCAGCCGCCCTCGTCGTCCTCGTCGGCGTCGTCGCCCTCGTGCTCTCTCTTCTTCTCCAGCGGATAAAAGAAGCCAACTGCAGAAGGGCTTGTCTCTCTTTCTTTCTGTGCTACCTCTGATCACAGGCTTCTCCCTTCCCTCCCTCTTCGTAGGCACTTTAGAGAGTAGTAGTAAGGATATTCTTAGGAATTTGATTGTCATTTGATTAGAGATTATCACGAGAATTCCAAGCTCGCTCCCTCTTCTTGTCTCCTCCACGTTCGTGGTGGAAAAGTTGATGTTGCGGCCCGAGATGGGCATCGTTGTAGACATCAAGTGAAGCATCTAAATTATTGTTTTCTCATGGCATACGGCATTATTGTCGCACGTGGAACTATGATTAGCTATGGTGCTTGCTAGCTCTTGTTTTCTTGTGTGTTTGTGTGTTTTGGTTTTTTTTTTTTTTTTTTTTTTTTTTTTTGGGGGGGGGGGGGGGGGGGGGGGAGTGATCCAATCGACCGGCAATAAGGAGGCAAGTTCCCGATTGGCAATAGGCTCGAACTCGAGCTCCCTTATTACTGGACCGTAATCGAGCTGAGCTCGAACCGGGTTATGTTTGAGTATTATAATTTTCTTGTTGAGTTGAGCTTGAGTTCAGTATTTGATCAAGTTAAAATTGAATTTCGAATGACCAAGCACGCGGATCTAATCGAGCTCGAGCTCTAGTGTCCTAGTGTAGTAACCAAATGCTCAAGATATAAATTAATTTAAACATATATACTTATAAATTGTTCTCTTTTGAAAGCACCTGATTCCTTAAAAAAACTCCAAACTTTCAGTCTAATCCTAGTTCTGTGTCGATTTGCCTAAAAAATGATCACCAACTTTCATGCCAGTCTCAAACATGTCCTGCATCTAAAAATCGCCATCCATATCGAGAGGCTATTATTGTTCCATACGGATGTGAGAGTATTGATAAAGACGTGGGTTCTAATGATGAATATTTTAATCAGTTATGATGTTGATGATTTTCTAGAGAGGGACAGTGATATTTGGATGTGAGGGCAAAATTGGCCCTAGAGCGAAAGTTTGTGATTTTTTGTAAAGTACAGAAAAATTCGGGTTAAGATTTGGATCGAACTTAAAGTCGAGGATCTAATTTTTAGAGGGAATTAAGGTCTATTCGAGGGTATTTTTTATTATTATTATTATAGGGAATTAAGCCCTATTCGAAGTGACCCGGGGGGGGGTCCATAGAAGACAAAAGATGTTATGTTTTGTCCGTTTATGGGATATTTCGGGGCACATGGTGCAAACGTTGTCGCTCCCCAATCATGCATTTTATTTTTACGAAAAAGAACAAAAGAGCGGGCGGGGGGGAAGGAGGAGGGAGGAGTTTCGGGCGGTACAAACTTTTGCTGAGGACATTGAAGAGGAGCTGAGCTTGGCTCGCTGTCTCCTCTCCGGATGTAAGGAAGCAACGTGATTGAGATATCACCATCACCCCCCCTCTCCCTCTCTCTCTCTCAAGCTCTCGACATTGACGTTTCCATCCTCGACAATCCCAGAATTTCTCAATTTGACCCCTCGGGATGCTACCCCCACGAGGGGACTTAAGTTGATAATCGGAACTCCCTGAACTATTATATTTTAGAAATTAACTTCTACCCAAAAATTGATTTTTTGTTTCTATTTTTCAAGCGAGTTTCTAAGTAAAATATCCATTTGATAATGATATAAAATTTCCACTCATTGTTTAGAAATTTGTTTAATAATGATAAAAAATTTCTCCCTCCTGAATAGCGGTGAGTGTTAGCCGGCCAAAAGTAAGGATGATAGATGAAAATAGTATTCATTTCGTATTTTTGTTCTAGAAATATAAAAGTTAGAAAATTTCACTTCTCATTTCTATTCGAAATCTATTTCTTTACTAAAAATTTGTTTTGGAAATAGAAAACTAAAATTGCGCTACTAATTTTTTTATTTATTCCAAACATGTTCCTGATAATAGAAAAATAGAAAAATAAAGAAACAAAATGATTATCATGCATCTTCCTACAACAATGCGAACCGGATGTATAAGGCGCATCAAGTTGAGATTAGCTTGTTACCCAAGATTCTGTAAGGAAACGCGCGTGGAATGCGACGGTAGTAGCATCGCCATGTGATGAGGCCGAATGATTAGGTTTTGTCATGTCAGACGGTGTGGTCTATTTTTGTAGTTTTATATCATCGGGAAATAACTTTGATGTCCTTAGAAATGCACGTTGAACAACTTGAAGCATAGGACAATCCAATGATTCTATGCATGGGGGATGATGCGAACGCTGCATGGGCCTTGTGAAACTCAATTAATTACCGGCAAGGCCAAAGCAAATGATGATTACTTTGCTTAATCTTTTTCTTTTTTTTGGTAAAAAACTTTGCTTAATCTTTTGTGCCTTCAATTTGCAAAAAAGAATATATAGGAAGTGAATACAATAAGTGAACCCCAGGCTGAGCGTGCGGGTCCAATTTGAAGCAGATATGTCGATTTCGATACTGGATAACGGTTTCAGTACCAAACGAGGATTGGCTAAATAATCTCGAAAGTCGTAATTTCTTTTTGGACAATAATTCTCGGAGTACGAAAAACATGCCTAACATTTTGAAAAACGTGTGGCAGTAACCTTATTTAAAGTGTAGCTACTTATTAGTATATTATAAATACTCATAGCGAATTGTCGCAAAAGACCCTCAGCACAAAAATCGATGGAACACATATTCCTTCAATTTAAGTTATGTAATTTTACTATTCCTGTAATTTAAATTGCAAAATTTGCATTTACTTTCCTAGCCATACGATTTCCGTCAACTATCAATATAGACCCCCTTTTCATAAAAAGCAAAAAAAAAAAGAAAAAAAATCAAAATCTACCCTTCTGATAAAAGATTTTTCACTTTTTGGGTGAAATAATTGGCACGACTTTTGATATTGTTGGGCTGCAGTTTCACACCAATTATCTATGTATGAGCAGCTATCAGTTGTCTGATAATAGTTCGGTGATCTAAATAGGTTTGGACTTCATTGGAGAAATTCACTTAAATGCATAAAATCTAACTTTTAGGTGGTCGAAAATTTACTTTGTTTGAGTTTTTTTTTCTTTTGGATTTAGAGGCATGACTCTTTCAGAGAGCAAATCATAAATGGTAAAGTAATGCAAATTATGAGGAAATTGAAGTGTTGGAAATCAAATTGGCTAGAGATGTAGATGTGGCGAAGGTAAATTGAAATTGGAACCGCTAGAAATGTAAAAGGCTTACAAACAATCAAATGAAACAATAAAAGAAACTCGAAATTTAGACTCACTAGAGATATTGAATTGAATACCTATGAAAGGAAAGGCTTGGCTACTTGGAGGTCTACCCTATAAGTCCTAGAGGTCTACATAACACCCTATAAGTCTCAGTTAACTCGGGTTCTTTGGCTTGTGAAAGGGCTTTGATCATCGTAATTAATATGATTTGATCAAATGACTTTCAATTCCTAAATTGGAAAACTAATGGTATCTCAATTGATTACTTTAATGGTATCAGGTTGGAATGAAAATATTATAATTGTGCCCCAAAATTAAAAATCTCAAACTTGTAAGTCCTATCTCGAAGGAAGAGAAAGTGGAACTCCTCTTTTTTTATTTTGGTCGAAAAGTGGAACTCCTTTATAAAGCACCAAATCATGTACCTCCCAAAAAACAAATGTTTGTTTGGATTTTTGCTAGTGTAAATATGAAACTTGAGGGTTGGACTAAGAGGCTGAGGTCGAAAGTAGGGCAAGTTCTTATCAAAGGGATTGTACATGCCGTTCCTCAATATGATATGTCAATCTCAAGATCCCTATGCCAATTTGTCATGCTATTGAACTAAAAATAGCCAACTTCTGGTGAAAGATAATGATAAACAAGTGAGAATGCATTGAAGCAATGCGGTATTTGAAAATTAGGGAAGATAGTGGTGGATTGGGATTTAGGAACTTGATAGTATTCAACAAAGCTATGTTGGAGACAAGCCCGGAGAATAGCTCGACAACCCTCTACTCTCTGGGGTCAGCAACTAAAATTTTATGTGTCCCCAAAGTGACTTCTGGCATGCAGGGAAAGGAGTTACACCTTACCGGAGCTTGCAAAGCATCCTGATGGGTAGAGAGAGCCATAAAATCGTTAGTCATGTGGGCTGTTGGGGATGGGGAGAGTATAAAGATTAGAGAAGACATATGACTGAAAAGAGGTCCGATGGGGGACTTGCTAATATAGGAGAACCACACATGGTTGCTAATATTATTGTATAATGAGGAAGGCCCAAGTTAGATAGGTAAACTCCCTACTCATATAATATCTTGTTGATCTCATGGATTAGCGCAAGTGAATTAAAATTCGAATGAGTGATGAAATGATAGTTTATTTTTTTTTAATTTTTTTTATATCTTTGTCATGGCAAATTTTCGAAAGATAAACACATCCTCACTTCTTTTCGCCATGAATTCCGAATGAGTATTTTTCTTTTTCATGGCTTGTTGCTCGTTTTAGGAATTAAACAACCCGCTTTCAACCGGGACTCATGCATCTTAAAATTTCGGAAACTTGGGATAATCGTTTTTATTTTCCTTAGGGCTAAAATTATCTCTAAAAATTCTAAGCGAAATTGAATTCAAGCTTTACTTGATCCTTCTCATCAATGGATGGGTTGCATAGAAAGCCTATAGAAATAAAAATTTTGGTAGTTGAATTATAATTTCGTACTTTCTTCCATTACTTCCACTATACTCTTTGAAATATTTCTGCCAGTAGTGAGATTCACAAGCAGACGAAAATTAATTTTCTATGTCAGTTTTTTTTTTTTTTTTGGGGGGGGGGGGGGAGAAGTTTCTATGTCAGGTTAAAAGAATGTGATAATCGTCATAAAAATAAAATAGAAAGCAACATGCGCGATTTATTTGCAAATGTCATACGTCGTACAGGCTTCAAGATGATTAATTCACAACGAAAAATTAAGCCTCCATTTTGTGAGAAGCTAAGATTGACCATGAATGTTGCGAAAGCATAATTAGATAAGTGAGATTAAAGTACCATTCATTTCGCGAAAAATATTCTTTCTAAAAATGTTTCTCATTTTTTCGGCTTTTGAATTGCTAAGAAAAATTAGTCATAGAAAGTCTTTTCATAGTTAATGGAAAAACTATGCTTAAATTCAATAAAATATATATTTTTTAAAAATTTAGAAATCCTTTTTCTAAAGTTTCATTAGACATCAGTACTTGGATGAGAGATCTCAACACTTGGGCACAAGAACCTTGACGCTCATACTAGGGTCATTGATGGTCGGTCCCTTGTCCTAGAGGTGGAGTCCAAGTCTCTTGAGGTCAAGCTCAAGACACTAACGTCTATGCCAGGGCACTAGCAGTCATACACGGGTACCTGGCTCCCCTACTCAAGCCACTGGTGCCCACGCTTGAGTTCATTGTGGTGGGCTCCAGTTCCACAAGGGTTCGGCTGCAAGTCCCTCGAGGTTGGGCCCATGCCTCGGTGTGTGAACTCAATGCTCATGCTTGGGAACTTGGCAATCGTGATTGTGCTACCTAGCTCTTGTGCCTAAGTTACTAGCTCTCGAGCTCAGGTTATCAAGTCCTGATTCCTTGGTAGTTGGGTTTGAGTCCATACATGTTGGACATAGGTCCCTTGAGGTTGGGCCAGTCATCGGTCTCAGCCATAGTTGGCGACCGACCGTCGAAGGCCAAAAACCTTGTTGGAGCGTCGCCGACCCTCGACGAGGCTCGGCCTCGCCTTCGTTAAGCAAGCTTGCTAGTGGTTAGGCGAGCTTGGCCTCGCCGGGGGCTGGTGAGCCTTACCATGGCTGGGCAAGGTTCTTAGGCCAAAAGGAAAAAAAAAGAAAAAAGGAAAAATAAAAATAAAAATATTAAAAAATTAAAAGAAATAAAAAAAATTATATAATTTTACGAAATGTGTTTCTGTTTTTTTTATTTTAGGAAGTAAATTTCTTTGCGATTACCAAACGTGTTTTTCTATTAGAAAATTGTTCCCCATAATAGAAATAATTTTTTCTATTTCTATTTTTTTCGAAACAATTTTTGAATATAAACATTACCAAACGCACTCTTAGTAGTTGAGCTTAGGGAGCTCGACAATCAGGTCAAAGTCCCCTGAGGTTCTTGGCACTCTGAGGCCCTCGAGACTAGGCCAAGACCTCGTGCCCATGCCCGTTTCTTCAATGGTGAAGTGTAAATCCTTGGGACCTCAAAGGTCGAGTTTGGATCTCCCATGCTTAGATCTAGGACCTTAAGATCTCATTTCAACCCAACATCAAACATATCCTCATTTATTTGGAAATGACTTTTTCAAAAGTATTTTCTAAGATCGCCAAATTTCTAGCAAAACAAAATGGATCCCTAAGACAAAACAAACTAAGACAGGATCAATGGCAAGGTCAATTTGGTTTTTGTTTCTATTTTTGTTCTTCCCTCCAAAGTTCTTGTCCCCGCACCAAACAAAACAGCACCACATGACTCGCAAGAAAAAAGGAGCCAAGTAAAGACAAGAGGAAGAAGATGGGATCGTATCTCCAACGTACGACGTATCGATAAGGTTTCGTCCGCCTTCCCCCGTTCCGGTCCGGAGGGACCGACCCGCACTTTTCGCGGCGAACGCGCCCGCACGCGCGGCACCTCCAGCGACTCCACGTACCTGCCCAACCGGGGACCGGCACGACACGTGGCGGGACGGCGGGGCGAGTGGGGCGGGCGGGGTTAGGCGCGGGCGCGTGAGGATGGGGGTGCGGCAGGCGTCGTACCAAAGGCGGGGATCAGAAGGGCTGGCGTTTGTTGCAAAAGGCTGACACGGAAGTTGACTCTGTTGTACGGAATGTCTCCCTGTGGGGTCGGTTGGGGATTTAAAGAGAGGGAGGGAAGGGGGTGGGGGTGGGGTGGGATTAAATAAAAAGGTGGGTGGTGAATATTTTAGTTACTTCATTTACAGCCCCCTTCTCGAAAACATATGTAATATATAAGGCAAATTGCCAAGTGCATAAAAAAATTGATATTATAAAAAATTTCAAATCGGTAAACTTACGATAAATTTACACGCGATTAATTTCTATAAAAATTTTCGTCAAATTGATACATTTGTGATTTTCTATTATATTAATCTAATTTAATAGAAACTAATTGAATGTGAATTTGTCATAAATGTGTAAATTTGGGGTTTTTGATGGTTAAAAAATTAATTAGGATAAATTTGTTATGGAAATATTAATTTGGAGTTTTTCATAATAGTTAACCCTTAAAAAAAGTCACTTGTTGGTGTGTAGCACATTCACCATGGTAGTTTGTAACAACCTCGGTTTAATTCAATAATTTTTGTTAATGGATGCTTCGGACAGTTGTTAGGTTTAATTCAGTAATTCGCAGTTTTTCATTGTGCCGATTTTCTTGCTTTATGAGTTAATCTACATTCTAAAGATTGAAGCATTTTGGTCGAGACAATCGTTTACGAAGTCAATATATCCTACTTCCTTGGGCTCTAGTTACTTTCTGATCTCTACATGATCATTAAATATAACTCATCCTAATCTAACCAAGCAAACAGGCTTTTTGAATTATTGGTTGAATTTATGTTGTCATGTGCAAGAAGATAGTAATTTTTTGTCATGTAGAATGCCAAAAGCTTCAAAGATACATCAATGTGGCAATTGTCAATGTGACTTTGTTGCTAAAGACCTTATATGCTTTATCATCATGTTAAGCTATCTAATTAACTGATTTTTTTTTCCTTTATCACGCTAAATAATCAGAATTAGAGATGATCAGGAAGCGTACACGCCGAGTTCTAGGCACATCCTCTTGACCAATTTCGTCTCAAGAGCCTTGATTGGTGCACATCCATTTTGAGCCAAATCTACCTTTTGAATTGATTAGCAAAATTGATTAACAAATTGAATGAGGTGATTTTTCATATCATGCAAAATTAGGGCACACATCATATAGTCTCGGCTTTGCCCTAATTTTTTGTGCTCCGGATCACCCGACTACATGAAGAAGACTGAGCGCCAGAACGAATGGGCCTAACGGGCTCAAGACATTGTGCGGTCGAGCGGACTTGGGCCATCATTCGGGCCCAATAATTTCGGGCCTTACTTGAATTCGTTTTGTCATATGGTGGACCCGATCTTCCTGGGTTTTCAAATCGGGCCTCACCTGAATACGCAAATTTATACATTTTAAGAAAATAAGTTTCTAAAAATATGCGGTCTATTTTGGGAGACGAATTTTAAAATTTACGAAATTAAAAAAAAAAGTTACACATTAGAAAGATTCAACTTTGAGTTGGGGAAATAATAAATTGTCAAGGAATCATGAATTCAAACTTCAAAAATTCAGTTTATTTCTGAATTACTATTTTCTCTTACATTATGTTATTATATATCACTCTTGGTATTTTTATGGAATTCTTGCGAAAGACTTGAGGTGGAATGTAATTTTTGGATTCGCTTTATTATATAGAGAGATATATAGGCAGATTGTAAAATGAGCAGTGATTATAATATTATAATAAATTGCATTCCATGCATTCAAGTCCTCACTCCAAACGGTTGTTATCCTGATGATTAGTGATTACAAGGATCAGTATAAGGCATGCTCTCTTTTGTTTAAAGACGGAGATGTGTGATTAGGGGGATAATAATATGTTGATATTGCATGTCTTTTGAGTCTATAATATGATACTGGAACTTGGGATGCTTGGTGGAGCTTTGTCTTCAATTTTGGAAACGTTAAGCTCACGGTCATGGCTGTTTGACTAGAATAGGGCGTGCGCAATGTTGTGTTAACACCACAGTCACTAGGCTACTAATACCTTGCAAGTCATTATAAATAGCGTAAATCTAGTTGGTCAGACAACCAATCGATGCTCTACATTCGGCATTCCCGTGATGGACACTCAAGATCTTTTATGTCAGTACATCACTATAGTGTCTTTTTAAGAGTTTCTCTGTTAGTCAAATCAGATTGATCTTAAGTTGGGCCTGATCCACTGCTCTGCCTTCATTTCCCCGTTACCAGCCTAGTATGTTAGGAGAAGGCAGAGCGGTGGATCAGGCCCGAGGGGAACACCAAGTTTGGTTACAAGCCTCCGGCGGTTTATCACTATTCTCATTTTACGTTTGAGAGTTGATTCCGAGAGAAGCCAACTGCCTTGATTTCCCCGTTACCAGCCTAGTATGCTAGGAGAAGGCAAAGCGGTGGATCAGGCCCGGGGGGAACACCAAGTTTGGTTACAAGCCCTTGGCGGTTTATCATTACTCTCATTTTACGTTTGAGAGTTGACTCCGAGAGAAACAATTCGAGTTTACATCTCCAGTTTGACAAAGTAGTTTAAGGACTTGCTTAGGTCCAAAATCAGATTGATCTTAAGTTAGGTGAAAACGTTCCCGGTTCTTTTTGCTTCTAGCAAGATTGTTTCACTCGATAGCGTGTATTTTTTTCTAGTACTTCTGGACCTCTACAAGGTTTTTGTTTTTGTTTTTTGGGTATGTAGACACGAGAGTGGCTGCGTGATGGAAACAGAAGAAATTTTGCGTCTCCAAAAGCGCGAAACAATCTCAGGTTTCTTTGCGAGAGAACGCCATTACTTGGGCGAATGGTTGGCCTTCAACAGGATTGTGGAGGAACAATTGATTTGGCGTGAGGAATCTGGCCCGAGATATCACTTGATCACTTTAAGTCATTTTAAGGCTTTGTTTCATGAAAAATATGATTCCGAGATATTATTTGATCATTACACATGAAAGAAGAGCTTAAATAAATTATTTTATAACTTCGTTCGTTTCGCGGAAAATGCAGCGTTTTTAAAAAAAGTTTTCTAGAAAGCCATTTTCTCTAAAAAAAGTTTTCTAGAAAGCCATTTTCTTGAAAAATGACAATATTTTCTAGCGTCCGATTGAAATCTGAAAATGAACTAAAATATATTTTTAGCCATTCGGTAAAGAAAATCTTTTCCTCTATGCACTCTTTTCAATAAATTTTTATTATTTTATTTTTTAAATCAAATTTTTGTAATTTTTTTTATCTTTTACCTTTTTTCATTATTTTATTGTTTTTGTCTTTTCTTCTTCTTCCTTAGTCGGTTTGCCGGTTGATGATTGGCCATAGGTGAGGCTTAAGCTGCCTAGCCTTGCCACAAGCTGGTGAGGTCTATTGGTCGACCACCGCCGCCATCGTGGTAGGTGACCGTCAAGGAAGAAAAAAGAAAAATAAAGAAAAAATAAAATAAAGAAAATAAAGAAAATAATAAAAGATAATTAAAAAATATATATTCTTTAAAGATAAAAATAAAATAAAATACAATAAAAGGCAAAAAAGGCAAAGGTGTTGATAAAAGAAAATGATGTGAAAGAAGATATGGAAAATGTTTTTCCTCACTTGAAAATCATAAAACATCTTTTCTTATTTTAGAAGACTTTTTTCTGTAGAGAGAAAATGTTTTTTCCTAACTAGTTCATTTTTCATGAACCGAACATCAAAAAATCCAATAAAGATTTTTTTTGGAGTTATTTTTCGTGAAATGAATGAGACCTAGTATTATATTCTTCATTGATAGTCTGATGATCATAGTCATTAGAAATAATGCATGTACCCATACGTGTGCTCAACAAATAGAGACTATAAGTTCATGTAGATGCTATGCCAAATTCACCAAATCGAATAGTAGACAAGTGCCAAACCAGGCTCCTATGAACTAGGTGCATGTAAAAGTTTTTTCCTTGTAATGCCACTAGTTAGCCATGGTTTTTTTGTTAGAATATTTAAATAATAAATCACACATTTATTTAACAATTTTAAATTTTTAAAACAGTTGGTAGTAATCCCACAAAATCTCATAGTTAGTAATGCTTTACATTTGCACGGTCTTCCTTGCTTCCTTCGAAGGGGACTCAACATTACTTGAATGAAGAATCTTAGGCATGTATATACAAAAATTATCCAAAAAGTCATAAACTTATTGTATGATAACCAATTTAGTCATAAACCTTTCAACTATGTCAATTTAGTCCTAAACCTTTTGGTTGCATCAATTTAGTCCCAAATCTTATAATTGGGTTGATGATTTGTTAATTTAGTCTTGAACCTTTTGATAATTTGTGAATTTAGTTCTAAATTTTTCAATTGTGCTGATTTAGTCTAAACTTATTGATGATTCGCCAATTTAGTCCCAATTTTTTTAACAATTTGCCAATATTGTCATTCGAACCAATTTGAGTTGGAAATCGCTTGCGTGGCGGTCTAGTAAGTGCCAATTATCCTATGTGATATGGTTGGCATTGTTGTTGACAAATTTTGTTTATTTTTAAAATTTTTATGATGTTTTCTTTTTCCCTTTGCCAATCTTAGGTGAGAGTTGTCATTGCTAGATGGGGTAAGGATGAAAGCAGAGGGAAAAAAAAAAGGGAAAAAAAGAAGAAAAAAGAAACGTAAAAAATTGATAAATTGTTAAAAGATTTATAACTAAATTGACAAATCATCAAACAATTTAGATAAATTGGTATAATTGAAAGGTTTAGGATTACATTGACATAGTTAAAATGTTTATGATCGAACCGATTGTCATACAATATGTTTATAACTTTTTGACAATTTTCCCGCATGTATATGATGATTTCTTAGATAATCCTCAAATAATTCCATGCCCATTCCTGCATGTCTTTTCTAATTTTTGCGATCCATGGGATTTGACCTCAGTTTTCATCCACACCCCCAGCTCCATCGCACCACTAGACCGATCATTCTCGCGCATGGCGATTAATTCAATTGGACACTTGCGGATCGTAGGATGTAGTACCCTATATTTGGATTCAATTACAATATTTTTTGCATAGTTTTTATGATCTACCGGGTTTTCCGACTCCAATGGATATGGAGCCAAGAATGAAGCCATAACTTCGAGAGAGATAGGCCCTACATGTTTTCATTTCTGAAAAGTGTTCCTGGAACACATTTTTTGTTTTTCTGTTTTCGAGAACAAAAAAAGAACGTAAATGCGTTTCTCGTTCTTTTTTTGTTTTTTTGTTCCGGAACACAAAAATAATAAAGAAACGAGAAACAAAAAAAAAGTTGTTTCTTGTTTCAGAAACGATTTTAAAGAAATGCTTCTCTTTTTTTCTTCTTTTTTCTTTCATCGTCGTCGGCCTCGGCCATGGCCAGTGACCGGCCGTCAAGGGTCGGCGATGTCGTCGAGGGTCGGCGACCTTGCCGGAGCATCGCCGGCCCGGTGAGGTCGAGCCTTGCCCAACCACGGTGAGGCTCGATCTCGCCGGGGCCGGCGACCGGCCGAAAGAATAAAAAATAAAAAAGAAAGGAACAAATGAAAAATAAAATAAAAGTATTAAAAAATTAAAAGAAACAAAAAAAGAATAAAATTTACCAAACGTGTTTCTGTTCATTTATTTATTTATTTCGAAACAAGTTTACTAAACTCGTTTTTTTATTCAAAAATTGTTCCCGGAACGGAAACATTTTTTTTATATTTAATTTACATTTAACAAAAAAAAATGAAGTGTTTTCATGCATTCCATCATGCTACAGACTACATCCCTCGTGGTCCGAACAGCTTGGGCAGCCTATCGTCCACGATGATTTTACACAAACAGCGCTCTCTCTCATTAGTCATTACCCGTCTCCACTTGTCCTTTGACCTCTTCATAAATTGTCTGCAATTCGATATGTGGACAGAATTTTTTACCTTGTTCTCGTAGTATTCGCATTGTTATTTCTAAATTGCCTTAACACACATTCCATACTAATAAGTGAATCTTAATCTCTAATTATTGGCGCGGTCGGTCAGTTTTCAGGTGATTTCTACCTCAAGGATTGAATGTCACTTATTCAAATTTCACAAAATGCATGTAAACGGCTCTCGGTGAGAGCATCATGGTTCATGAAAGTTAAAGGAGGTTCCATGGACTTTTAGTTAGTCACATCTCTTGTGCTCATCAAAAGATGAGCGGATGAGTCCATTCCCGAACACACTTGTAATTCAAAAGTCACGATAAGGTTGCTATTTGCACATCTACCTCCTCCTGCTTTGTCAGATCGATTAATCAATGTGCTAGGCCAGGCCCTAGCCTGCCCCCTTTCTATTTCCATGGATGTCAAAGCTTTTCATTGAAACGTTCGCAGAGAGGGCAGCTATGGAATCAGAGAGGTAGTAAAGAAGAAAAGAGAAAGCTTTTGCATTTATTGTTACTCCAAAGAGGCAATTTAGAAAAGGCGGGATTGCGTAAATTTTGGTTAGGTGAGGCTCACATTAAATCCGAACGCCCGGCAGCATAATGATTCTCCATGAAACCTCTGGCCACCACCACCCACCGGGCGGCCAATCCGAAGCTGCGAGTACCGCCGAGGTGGTTGGCCAGGTCGTAAATAGGCCGGGTGCTGTCCAAACAGCCCGTGCTGCGATGCCCGAATGCAGTGCATTTTGTGTAGTGACGGACCTGCCAATCACGGACATTCGGATTAGCCGTGGTGCAAAATAGTTGTGGCTTCATCTTAGCATGCTGTCTCGTGTGCAAAACCTCATAATAATATTCATATTTGGTTGATAATATTGATCGCTTCTCCTTGCCTTGTTACCAGTTAAAAAACTTTTTCATGAGTAATTCGCTTATAAGTGACGTGACAATCGATATGATCTGAGCTGTGACATTGAGTTATTACTTGTGAAAAGGACAATATCTTGTCCAGGAACAAAAGAATTTATGGAGTAAGGTGCTATGAAGTCAAAGATTGTTAGATTTGGCCTAAAAGAAATCAGGACCCATGTTTTCGTCGGAGGAAATGCAATAACTTCTTTGATCGATGAATTGAAGATATGGATACCGTCCACATTTATGTTTAGCTTAAGTTTGTACCTTGTTGATGACCATGCTTATAATTAACCAATTAAGGCTTGGTTGGAGGAATTTCTCTCCAGTCAAAAATGGAGAAAATATAGCAAGCTTCATAATCATTTTCTTATTTAAAAGATACTTCCAGCCTGACATATCACTTTCGGTATAAAATTTCATCAACTCTCTTATTTAAAAGATACTTCCCCCGGTTTTTTCGTGTTCCTTTGGATCCTTTTTTTTTTCCCTTCCACTTTAGAGAAATCCAAGTACTTTTGTTAAAAGCAGAGCAAAACACTGAATCATATCTTAAAATTAGGGTTAGTCTATGCATCTATAGGCCAAACAAGGCTGCTTAATGATAATAGCAAATGCCATTTCTCATTGTTTCTTGAGATGTAAACGAAAGTGATTAACCAATGTGTAAAGTTTCATTTATTTTAAGAAAAAAGAATGACTCGGAAAATATTTTCTTATAAATAATTCCTCATGTTGCTCGAAATAATTAGTTAATGAAAATATTTATTTATTGACAACAAAATAGACCTAAATATTTTCGTGGATGATGATTTTTTTTTCATTCCCTCATAATTTATAAGTGAAACAAGCGATCATCTTCAGAAAAATATTTCCTAAATCATTTATTTTTCGTGAAACAAATACACCCTAAAACTTTGTCCAAGTGTGTATAAATTCCCTAGGCCCATCTTGAAGTATGTAGTTGAGACTCAAGAGGCAAAGTTCATTAATATTGGCACAACCCTAGATCCCCAAATGAATGAACATCAGCATCCTTAAAAAGGACCACAGTCATAACATTTTTCAAGATGCCATCTCTTAGTTAGGTTTTGTTTGTTTCGCAAAAAACGAATGATTTGAAAAATATTTTCCTAAAAATGGTCTATTTTATTACTTACAAAAATGAACAAATGAAAAATATTTTCATGATCCACTAAAGTAACTTGAATCATTTTAATTAAAAAGCCAAGATACTACTATATAAACAAGGGCCATGTAAAGGCCACCATCCCTTGCTCACCAGTCTCAAAAGCCGCAACATCAACACTACCATGGAGATGAAGAGATCGTCGTCGTCCTCGTCCTCGTCGCTTGTTTGCTTAGTGTTGCTCTTGAGCCTCTTTCTTGCATGCAACGTCAATGTCGAGGGAGCTCGGATGCTGAAGAGCAAGGACAAGGCCGTCCGCCCTCAGAACATCTACGGAGGCACCGGTGGGTACTACTTCCCGGGCCCCGGCACGGGAGGGGCCTTGCCGAACCCTGGATTCGCCGGCGGGATCGGGTTTGGGCCGTCCGGGTTCTGCACGTTCCCGGCGGGTGCGTTCCGGCCACTCCCATTTTCCCGGGCTCGTCCTCTGGCGCATCGCCATGAGCCAGGGAGAGAGGTGAACGTTGATGGTTGACAACGTTGGGCGTGTGAGACCGTGCGTAAGGGTTTTAACGGGTAGTGCGAACTGCTGATTTAGGGCATTTGCAGATGGTTTCTCGTGTTGTTTCTCTAGTTCTCTTCATGTGAATCTTATTTTCCTCGGTCCTGTCTTAGTCGAAAGTTGTGTGGTTTGGATTCGGAGTGTCTTAGCTCGTGTTTGAACGTTTCATGTGTGATATTATGTAATAAGTTCAACTGAGAGCATAATGATCAGTAGGGTGTTTGTGTGGCTTTCATGTGTGATATTATGTAATAAGTTCAACTGAACATGCTCTCTCTCTCTCTCTCTCTCATTTGTGGTTCGCCGCCTGGTTTTGAGACCTCTACGGTCTCATTCTTCAGTTTGTTCGATCAAACAATCTGTAGATGTAGTGCGCGAAGCAAAGATAGGTTGTTCATCTGGTTAAGTAATAGAGGCAATAGTATGGTGACACGCGACTGCAAGCGGCATCTTTAGTTTGAAATTATTTCATGAAGTAGTTTCCGTGAAGCGTGCAACAAACGGGAGTTTGGCATGTTTAATCATGTTACAAAGCAGCAGAACCGTAGAACATAAGATGATCACTCTTCATCGCGAGTGCTAGAAAGAAGGCGGAATCAACCGAGACAAAAATAGGCCTGTGACTTCTCCTCGATAAGCTCATTTGCCGTGGCATCCATCTTCGTCCTCGAGAACTCATCAATCTTAAGCCCTGCACGTTATAAGCAACCGGTTCCTGTATTAATAAACATATTCAGATTGCCAAAACAGTGTCCTATAATTGACAACTAATCACCATGACTATGATAAAGTACAAGATGCGGCTGGCTCTGATGAGGTTTTTGCATGTGCATAGTGATTCTTTATTTGCATGCTCTTTTAATGCCTATATCGAGATCGTGAATTGTCCGATAATGTGTTGATGTGAGCATTCTTGCTTTTGCACGATGCACACTACATTCATGTTCGATACAAAATGCCGAAGGACAGGACGATGGAACTGTACCTTGAACGATCGACCATTCTCCGTTCTGACATGAGACGGGGAAAGAGTAGATAAGGCCGGGTGGGATTCCATATGAACCATCCGAGCAGACTCCCATGGAGACCCATGTTCCCTGTTTGATGCAGTTTCAAGTGATTGAGCGAACTCATAAAAACGGTACGCAGAGTAAATTGAAGACATCGAGTCATGTTGACCACTTGAAAATTTATCGATACCTTGGGTGTGCCGAGCAGCCAATCATGCAGCAGATAGCACGCTCGAACGCTTCCGAGCCTTGATGATCGCTTCACCGCGCTGTTGAACGATAGTAATGAAATCCGTATTCAACCTAAGTAAGAAGAATGACAGAAGATTAAAGAGTCACATCAAGATTTCTTCGATTTTGGTGTTTGGAGTGCGATGCTGTCTTGCATTTCAACTGATTGATCAGTGAACACATAAACCAAGGAAATGGCAGGCTATAGGTCTATAGTATCGAAAATTGCGCTATCGACAGAAACTTTGAGTTACATTCATCGTCGGCAATGAGATCTCTGACAGATCTCTGACCACTGCTGGTGGCGACGGTGGCGTGATTAACATCTGGATATTGAGTCGCCGAGTGGTTTCCCCAGATGATGATGTTCGTCACATCGCTCTCGCGCACCTTCAGCTTTTCGGCTATCTGGCCCAGCGCTCTGTTGTGATCGAGACTCATGAGGCATGTGATGTTCTTCTCAGGGATCGAAGGAGCAGACTCTTTCAGGATCAGCGCGTTCGTGTTTGCAGGATTGGTAACCACTAGGACCTGCCAAATACAAGTAAAAAAAGAAACATCTTACGAGAGAAAATCAAGTACTATTTCACGTGTTTTCTCTACAGGAAAAAAAGAGGAATTTGCCCTTTAACCTGAGAAGTGAAATTTTTCCAATCTGTCTCACCTTGCAATCGGCAGCGGCATGCTGCTCCAAGGCCGACGCTTGAGCCTTGTAAATGGGGACGTTCATAGATATGACATCCTTCCTCTCCATGCCTTCTTGGCGCGGTTTGCCACCCAGCATGACAGCTATGTTTACGTCTCTGCAAGCTTCGACAACATCCGTAGTGGCCACGACACCTGATAAACCAGACATGGTAAATCGACTATTTAGACACTGATTACAGCAATGTTTAAGGTCCGCATAAGATGAGCAATCAGCTTGAAGAGGCTTGCCTCTGAGCAGAGGAAAGGCGCCGTCGATCAGCTCCATCTTCACGCCATTCAAGGCCTCGGCAGCTTTTTCGGTATCGAGCATGTGAATTATCACAGGCTGATCGGGTCCTAACATGACTCCCCTAGCAATCATAGGCATGAGGGCGTAGCCGATTTGTCCTGCGGAAGCAAAATAGGAAACTCTCGGTTAAACATTATGGCAACCGGCATGGATTCAAAGGAGAATCCATGCCGTCGCTGTTAGTCTTGACCTTCTAAATTGATGGAACTGTAACTTCAACTCTAACAACGAATCCATGTAATTGGACATTATGCAAGATTCGACATTGATGAAACATCCGAGCACTGAATCCGATAGCGACTGTTTGATAAGAAAAAATGGAGGCGATCAATTGAAGCAAAAACGTGCCTGCTGCGCCAGTAACCAATACTTTCACTGGCTCCTTCTCTACATTCATGGAACTCCACATATGTTTGATGATCTTCCAGAACAAAGCAACTGAGGACGAAATGACCATAGCTTTCTCGAAGAGCTTGATGTAATCCATTTCTCAGCAGGATAAAGAACAGTTAAGGATCATGCTATATATATAACGGTCCTAACATTAAGTTGTTACTGTTCAGAATCAACTCCTGATCCCAAAACAAGAAACAAAAACGAAGTCCCCATGAAACCTAAAGGAATACAATTAAACAGTGTTTTAACTAGGAGGCAAAGAACCTGACCCTTTTTTGTTGTGAATTGCAAAGTTATTGAATTATTATCTCTCTACAATCTTAAAGAAAAAGGATGAAAATGGAGGAGGAAAACCAAAAGAACTATTGTAGGAGTGTACATTCCATATAAGAAAAACGGAATAAGTGCATGAGGAGTGTTATAACTTTTGTATGGTATTCATTTGAAGACTATAATTTCTTGTTTTGCTCACTTTAGTACTACATCGGTGTAAAATCGATTATTTGAGTGTCATTTCCGACAAATCAATTTACGTGGATCTTTTTCTTAATTTCCATTTCAATGTGGAATTTTTAAAATAAATTGAAGTCCAATGTGGAAATTTTTGTCTAGCATGGCAAGAGTATAACAATTGATGTTGTTTCTTTAAAATCTTCCACAATTAGACGATGCCGTTTTCAAACTCTTTCTCAAAAGACATTTTCAAACTCTCTCTCCCCTGTCATTAAAAAAATGATGAACCTAGTTGTTGACTTTTAAAAATTTATGACTTTGAAACGATCATTTGTGAAATTATTGGAATTTTTGCTATCCTTCAATCAAACACTCAAGTGATATTGTTTGCCTTTTCAAGTGCTAACTTTAGCTTTTCGACCAACTACGTCGGATGATGTATTATAAATTAATGCTACATCGGCTTTTTCGCCAATGGCAATCAAGTGATTGATTTTTTGAATTTATGACTTTCAAGTAAGTTTTTTTTTTAAAAAAAAAATATGGTGTTATATACGAAAGTTATGGCACTCTTAGTGTATTTATTCCTAATAAAAAAAATATGGATAGTGATTCTTCTTTTTTTCGTCAGTTCACCCTAACAATAATCAGCAATGGTGAAAACAATTATCGAGGATGACGATAAAAGATGAGCTTCTAGATGCTACATTACCTCATGATCATGACGCATGATGGGTCTTTTTGTTGAGGAAATTTCCCAAATTAATTTAGAAGATTGTCAAAACTTCTAGGGAGTAAAAGTCTTTGATTTTGATAATAAGTATTTTTTGGGTGAAAAATTTGATGGGATATGATCAGATGATATCAATCGAACCAAAGTTGTGGCTTAATTATTTCCTTCCTTATGTGTTCTTCGGAATCAGATAATATTCTCGTGCAACAGCTAGTGGTAATTGATTAGATTCCTTACTTTATTTATAAGGAGTTTCAAAAGAAAAGTCCTCCAAATATCTTTTGAAGATCTCACTTTCCTAGAATGATAGACTTAAGGTGAAACATTCTTTCCAAATTAAAGCACTTAACTTATGAAAACCCTAATTGTCACCCAGAATCTACAGGAAGCTTTATTCTTGGCATTTTCGAAGTGATCAAATCTTCTAAGCAAGATCTAGGCCAACAAGTAGATTGGCTGGATAATCCTCTAGGGGATATATCCAACGGTCAGCTTAGATAGAGAGGAGTATAAAAGGAGGTCTCGAAGTTGAAAGGAAAAATGCAACACGAGAAAATGGAAGCTTATAATTTCAAAGTCTAAAGAGCGTTTTGCAATCAAATACATTCGTCTCCGTGAGATAATTGTTTAACCATTTAGAGGTTGAGAGTGTGTGAGAAGTTATACACCCGAGCTCGAGTGTTTAGAGCTTAGATCTTATAACCTCTGATCGGTTCTTCATAGTAGAATCTAGTTGATATGCTATAGTGCAAGAGAGTGGACGTAGGTTTACAAAAGCCGAACCACTATTATTGTTGTGTGCAATTTTCTCTATCCTTTAATCTCTCATTTATTCAATTTATTGCACATGGTAAAGTTTGATCATTACATAGTTCTTCATAAGATGTTGCAAAAGATTTGATCACTACGAAGTTTTTTATTAGACTTTGTTCTTTCATGATATTGGTTTTGATTGTTTCAAGTTCTGCCTTAATTGTTTATATCACCTATCCACCCCTCCTCTAGGTGATAGTTCTAGCCATGACACTTTCCATCTCGGCATATTACTTTAATTCAAGTTGATAAATTTCTCTTCAGAAATCAAATGATAGGCTAGCTTCAAAAACAACACAACTACACTTTTTCTTCTCTTCTTCCATAGTCAAAAGAAAGAAGTGCTCCTCACATTTATGTCTCATCCAGAAAGAGATTAGTTAGTTTCTACGTGCTGCACTATAAAGCAGTCAAAATTTTCAAATGTAGAATCAAGCTATGCAAAAGCTTTTTTGCACAACCATTATATTACATGAATGCAATTCAGCCAAACATGGGTTACAAAGTAAATTTGAGCAAGAACTGAATGATGGTTGCTCATGGTTCAAGTTCAATTCTTGGTTCAAACCATCGAATCATAAGTTCAAATGATTGCATAAACGAGCCCGGCCTTAACCAAAATGCACCACCTTAGTTATTCATTATGCAGCTATGAGCTGAGGACCCAAAAAAGAGCCACGTTCTTCCTTATGCAGCAATGAAATTGCTACATATGGTTAGGCATGAATAGGCAATTGACTTCTCTTCAATCATTCATTGTGGTGATCGCCTTTGCCCTTGAAAGCTCATCAATCTTGAGCCCTACACACTGCTGAGAAAACTTCTTAATACGTTGTGAAGAGTGACAAAACCTTTCATAAGTATCTATTGAATCTAACAAAATATTACTTAGGTGATACTCATGAAGAAACGATATTTAGACTCTAGTTATTGTCATCTGGATAGTATATCTGAAGTTCTGAATAATTTACTTTGTGGACTTCATAAATGGATGGATATCATTAGAGTAATATGAGGATATCAACAAAGCTTGCTTGTGAATATTGACAAGATGTTGGGCATCTTCAAATTCTATGAGAAGACCATTTAGACTTGGGGAATATTTCGACTCAAACAATATCATCTTATCAGGAAGTCTAATTAGACTCCAAAAACGACGTATATCATAATGGCTAGTGATTTCACTTGGATTTCTTTTGTAGAAAGTGTTGATTATTTATAAATATTAAAGATTGTTTAGCAACAAACAAACAAAAAGCAAATAATATTTTATTTATTGGCAATTATCCAAAGACAAGATATTCTTTTCAAATGAATAACTCTATTTATGGAAACCTAGCTCAATTGTATGGGCAATTGAATTGATGGGAGATTTTGATCTCATGACTTAATGGCTACTTAATCTTTTTAAAACATGCATTTCCAACGGATTGATTGGAGAACGATATCAAGATTGTCCAACAAGTAGATTGGAATTGGAGGAATATAAAAGGAGATTTTGGTGTGGAAGAAAAAAATCAAGATTGTGAACCTGAAATTCCAAAGTTCAAGAGAGCTTTCATGTTACATTTCTTTGTAAGCTGCAATTGTAATATTCAAGAGGCAATTGTTAGAGCAATTGTGTGAGTTAGAGCGGTCAATCACACACCCTTGAGAAGTGAATACTCAAATTTTGCAACCTCTCATGAATTGACTAGTGAAATCTAGCCAGTAGATCATTAGCATGGACGAATTGACGTAGGCTTGTAATAAGCCGAAGTACTATAATATCTGCGTGCAATTCTCTTTCATCCCTTAAACTCTTTATCATTATCCTCGACAGTATATTGCACGCAAGAGAAGGAGCAATAATCCTTGAGTAATAAAAAAAAAGGAGAAATTTAGAGAAAAAAAGGAAGAAGATAAAAAAGGGATTAAAGTAAGCTTAAGCTTGGCCCCACTTCAATCACGTAATTGGGCCGAGACACCTTGATTCTAATGGGCCTACTACTGTTGGGTCACAATTGGGCCTGAAGCGACAGCAACGGGGTGAAGAAGAAAACGATGACAAGCAGCGCAGCGAGGTCGAGCAGTTCATCCATGGCTTCCGCAGCACGAACTTCGATTTGAGCCCTCTTCTCCTGAGCCCCATTTCTCTCTCTCTCTCTCTCTCCGTCGCGCCGCCGATTGCAGGGAGAGCATTCGCCATCCCTGGTATCAGGTAAAAATCTCGACTTTTCCGAAATTTTGTAAAGAGTTCGAATCATTCCGGCGGTTACCGACGATGATGTTTGCCAAGCGGCGGTTTTTACCGATGACGTCGATGCTAGGGTTTCTGGATTGCTCTTCGATTCTTCTTTATGCTTCTTGAATTGCTTGTGGGATTGATCGTTGGATGGTAATGCTGATCGTTGGTTTAGCAGCCCTAATCGCCAAGTTGCTTGTCTTGAGAAATGATCCCAATTTTGCCTCAGATTCCAGTTCGCAATGACCTAAAAATCTTAAAAAATTGATAGAGAGCCCGCCCCTGCACTCGATTTAGCTCTTGCCTTCTTCCCCTGAGCTAGGGTTTCGATCGTTTTTCTCCCATACCTTCTTTCGATAACAAATAGCTGGTTGAATGCTTGTGAGTGGCGGGTTCGCGGGCAATTTGGGTAACCCCGTTGTTGACTGTAGTTGTGCACATCTTTTAACGAAAGGGGAGAACTTTGCATCTTTAGGATTCGTGATGCTTTCATGCACTTGCCCTTTTGAGAAGGGCCTCCTGCTCCCTGATAGTTATATATGCGGAAGAGCTGCTGTAATTCTGGGAAGGGAATACTTCTCTGCTGGAAAGATTTGTTCTCGAGAATTGCAGTTGTTTTGGAGCTGCGCATTTGTCGTTATCACTGACATTCTGATGATTAACATCGCTGGCGTTGGTGCTGGCATTTAAAAGGTGAATTCCTGGCCACAATACTCGGAGCGGAAGCCCTCGAACAGGAGCCTCGATAGATCTAGCAGTCCTAGCTCATCAAGTGACTGGTTGGCACTTGCATCTGTTGCCACAGGAAAATTCTGATTTCTTTCTGGAGTTGAAATACATTATAAGGGAAGCTAGTTTGGCAAAATACGCACACGCACGCGTGTGTGAGGTTGAACTAAGTGCATGGTCGCTAAATGACTGTATTGGCAAATAAATGCATTCTTGCTTCCCTAATAGAGTCCAAACGACTTGTGGATAGCTTGATGAGTCTGCACCTGATCTGATTGGTGCATCGACCGGATCTGAATGTAGTTGAACAGCGTGCTAACTGCTTCTAAATTATAAATGCATGGCTGACCTTTGATTTAGTTTTGGGTATTCCAGTTTTTCTTACTCGCATTAGGATTTGGATTAGCCCCTCCCCCTGGAGGGAAATAAGGTTTGCATGCTGAATTATCCCCTGGATATTTACATATTTTCTCTTTCATTCTGCACAGAACAGCTCTAATTGCGGCATAACTTGGTCCTGGAGGAGTAATAGCACAAAGTGGTCTGCTGGTCATAATTTTTTTTTCCTCATTCATTTTGTGCCATACAACATACGCAACAATGTCGGTGACAGCGGGAGTGAGTGACACTGTAATTGCCGTAAGGGATAAACTTAGGGGTAAAATTGGACAGACTAAGGTCAAACGGTATTGGCCCGGTAAAGTTCCTGAGTGGGCAGATGAAGCTGATGAAGATGGGGATATCAGGATGGCAAGGGCAGTTGCCCTGGACAAAGCTTTTCCTGCTCATGAAGATTCAGGTATTGGCAAGAAAGATGATCCCAGGTTGCGGCGTTTGGCCGAGAGCAGGATAGATAACCGTGATGAAATCAGAGCTGATCATCGTCGCATTCGACAAGCTGAGATTGTTTCTACCATTGAAGAGGAAAACAGAAGACAGGAGGGTCTGGAAGCAGAAGAAGAGGATGCAGAGGCTTTAGAAGAACGGAGAAGAAAGATAAGGGAGAAGTTGCTTCTGAGGGAACAGGAAGAGGCAGCACTCCTTCCTGAAGAGGAGGAGGAGGAGGAAGAGGAGGAGGAAGAAGAGGAATCTGAGTATGAGACGGACTCAGAAGAAGAGACGAAAGGTATTGCCATGGTGAAGCCAGTCTTTGTTGTTAAGTCGGAGAGGGATACTATAGCTGAAAGACAGCGGCTTGAGGCGGAAGAAAGAGCCATTGAGGAGCTAATGAAGAGGAGACAAGAGGAGAGAAAGATTGAGACGAAGCAGATTGTGGTTGAGGAGATCCGGAAAGACGAAGAAATCCAAAAGAATCTGGAAATGGAGGCGAACATTGCTGACGTGGAAACTGATGATGAGCTCAATGAGGCGGAAGAGTATGAAGCTTGGAAAGCAAGAGAGATTGCAAGGATCAAGAGGGATAGAGAGGACCGTGAAGCGATGTTAAAGGCGAAGGAAGAGATTGAGAAGGTGAGAAACATGACAGAGGAGGAAAGGAGGGAGTGGGAAAGGAAGAATCCCAGACCTTCTTCGGCACCAAAGCAGAAATGGAGGTTCATGCAGAAGTATTACCACAAGGGTGCCTTCTTCCAGTCAGAAGTCGATGACCATGCTGGAACAGCTGGATCGGATTACATTTACAGCCGTGATTTCTCTGCTCCAACTGGTGAGGATAAAATGGATAAAACTATTTTGCCGAAAGTCATGCAAGTCAAGCACTTTGGTCGGAGTGGAAGGACGAAGTGGACTCATCTTGTTAATGAAGATACAACTGATTGGAACAATCCGTAAGTCTTACTTATCTATTGATTTTTTTCACTCTGATACAGCTCTCTTATTTCTCTTCCTTACGCATCCGCACCTTGTGTGCTCCTCTCTTGTTTGCATAATTGAGATTGAAGCGCATTAATAGTAATTTGATGGCTATGGAGGGTGTTTACAACAATGTTAACTGGACATTATGCTTGTGATTATTAATTTATATTGTCATTGTTTTATGAAATAACTTGCAGCTGTTCATATGACACATGGTGAATTTACTCGTTGGTCTGCTTAATTTTGTTACAAAATATTTAGGTTTTAGAATGTTGTTCGAGTGGAATTGTATGCGAGAACTCATTTCTCATTCCTGAGTGGAAGAGAAGAAGTGCCTTTATTTGGTCTGGACATTTGAAAAATCGTTAATCCATAGAGAATTTGTTTTGATTCTATTGATGCCATCCTTCTATGAACATGGCATTCCGTCTTGTTTCCAGTATGTTACCTGGGACAGGAAGTTCAAAGAGTCAACAATTTATTACGGATTTGTGATGATGATAGGAGGAACTTAATTTGATGTTTGCTTGTGATGCAGTTGGACCTACAATGACCCTCTCAGGGCGAAGTACAATGCGAAGATGGCCGGACTGAATGCTCCCATAGAGAAACCCAAAGGAAGCAAGAAATTGAAGGACTGGGAGTCTCGATGAATTGTCAAAGTGCTGAGGAGTTACCCATAGGCCAGATATCCTCCTTAGGTGTTCTGTAGCAGAGACCATATGTTTCTTGGCTGAGGCAGCACTGGATAATGTTGAGGGGTTGACTGCCCCAAAGATGCAGATATTGATGCGATCTTGACGGTCAGAAGAAGTCCAGTGCGTTAGATATTGGATTTAATTAGTTACTTGTCAGTCCCGGCACATCTATTTTCAGGCATTACATTTGTATGATCACCAACTTTCAGTGTCTTCCCCAGTATGTTTGTACATGCTAGTTCGCTGGAGATCCAGGGGAGAGGCCTAGGAAGCATGTCACATGGAGAGCTTCTGACTGTTGCACGAATAAGTGAGAATGGTTTCGGTTTATTTCGACATGTGATTATCTTGATGGATTCTGTTTCTGACTCGGAAAAACGGCAAATCATGGAGAGAGACGATGCTAATAGCAAAAAGAAAAAGAGAAGCACTTCCGATACTGTTTGATGATTGTCTCGGAAATGTTTCATTTTATTTTATTTTTTTGGTCAGAGTATCAGAAATGTTAAATGGAAACATTTTTGATACGGTTCAGTATGTTAATCGAAGGAAAGGAAGACTTTGTAAAATAGTAAAGATAATAAAAGTATAGCATCGTACCAATTAACATAATCGGATTATACTGCAAAAATTACAAACGCACCTCTGATAAGGCATCGTTAAAATTGCTCAGCCTTCCTCCCACCATGGCCCAGAGCTTCCTCATACCGAGCAACAGTGCTCTCACTTGCATCTGGCTCAACATTCGCCTTTTGCTGTAGTCTTCTCTTTCTCGAAGAAATTTAAGAGGCAGCTCAAAGGTCCATGTCCATTCCCAAGGACCCTTCTACAACCGGATTTTTGCCTCTCTTAAGTCTAAATATGGCCAAGAGAGGCTGTGCCCTTCGTCAGGGTTCATCAACTTGTTTGGTTTCCATTCCCTTTTCTTTGGAAGTGCCTCTAAGTCCATTCCCAGCTTAATTGGACTCTTGGAATCTGCAGAATCAGCCTTGTCTGTGCTACTTTAGCGACAGGAACAATATCGTTGGGGAAAAGAAGGCAGCAGCATCACTCGTGTTCGATCCAGGAACACTATCCAGATCAGGAACTTCTTCTCCAGGGGAACAAACGACCCCATGAGCCACCTGAGGGAAAGCCTTTTGATTGTGAAAACAGTGGTTCTGTTCAGCTATTTAATAGGTCCAGTTCAGCCAAGGGGAAAATAAAACAAAGGGAAGGACTAACAGATATAGAGAAAGCCAACTGGAATGGAGAAGTAGAAAGAAAACTGTATTGCATGAGGGATTGATTGTTAACAGCCAAACCCTGGAGGGATGTGCTGGAGAAAGGTACGCTATGAAATGCTTCTCTATTGAACTTCTATTTTATTGGTCTAAAGTCTTGTACCTTTCTTTCTTTTTTTTCGTCTGAAGTCTTTTCTGGCTCATACATCCACCTATCATGTCATAGCAACACCTCAAAATCGAAATAGTCCAATTAATGTAACAACATATACAATCGTCATCAACCATGCCAAAGACCTGAAGCAAGGTTCACCTCACTACTCGCTATGGTCCCAATCAGTTTAGTACGGAGGGAATTGATACATGAACGACAGAAAGATGAGCAAAGCTAGACATGAAGTAAGACAACTCCAAGAAAGCAAGAATCAGCTTTCGTATGGCAAGCATTGTATATACACCATCAAAGAGAACAGCAATAAAATGGATTAGCCAGAGTAAAACTCTCAAAAATTTCAGCAGCTTATCATAGGCTATGGAAAAGTCTTTATAGGAAAAGACAATAAAGGGTGGGCACCGAAGTTCATCTCATCTAGAAATTTATTCAATGGAAGGATGGAAAGTCAGAAGCAATACCATTGAGCTCAGCGTAAACAGAAAGGATAGGGTTCTATAAAGATCAAGAGACGCGCACTAAAGCAAACAGAAACCACACTGAAATGGCAGAAAAGAACACGACAATCACCTTATTTTCTTTTAGATCGCTAGCAAGAAGAGGACCGAGTAGCTCCAAGGAGATATCCTCACTTTCACCGAGGATGTCCTGTCATAAAATGCTCCACAGCCCACAATAGGACATCTGCGGGATTCGACCTTGACCAAGAAGAGATCATAAAAACAAGGAAAAGGAGAAAAGATAGAAATACGTCAAGAACTACAATATAAGTCATCAAATGGGAGCATTGACCGAGTTCCTTATCGAATGAGTGTTGATGAATAGGATCACTATCTAACGCACAATATACTGCAAAATCCTCGGGGACTGTTTCTTTTCACAAACGTTCTGTTCGTCTCTTCTTCATGCTCAAAACATCTTACCAGTTAAAGCGCGTAGTCGTCTTGCCATAGAAGACAAAAAGTTTCATGCAGAAACCATAGAGATTGACCCAGTTTCACACTAGTGAAAGGTGAACTTAATTTTTCAATGTTAGCATCAAGAAAAACACACATGAAAACAGAGAAACAGGAAGACAGAATAACTAAATGAAGAAGGCTCTGGCAGATGGATCCTAGAATCCACGTTGTGTGTCCAAAGAGGAAGGTTTTGCTCTTAAGACCTCTTTGTCACTACTGTCTCTTGTGCTTCAATATTCTGATTTTAGAATAACCCAGCAACCACAGTCATTTACAATAGAATTTGTGGTCATCATAATCAGCTTGAGGCCAAGTGCTTAGTGCAGACCCCTTAATTGAGTTTAGCATGAGAATTGTTACCAAACAGAAGAAGGTCCTAGGTACCGAGGAAAAATTGTCTAAACATTTCATAGACAATGAGAATATTTTTCGTTTGTTCATTTCTTTAAGTGATAGAAGAGATTATTTTAAAAAAAATATCTTCCGAGTTACTCATTTAGAGAAAAAAACACATGCACTTTGTCAAAGTATGTATATAACCCTTTGGGCCACTTGGAAATGTATAGTTGAGAGAATTTCCAAATGAATGAACGTCGTTATTCCTGAGAAACGACCCCAACCATGACATTTTTGAAGATATCCTCTCTTACTTGAATTAGAACGCCAAGATACTACTATATGAACAAGGGCCATGTCAAGTCCTTTCTTCTGAAGCAAATTGCTCACGTCGCACACTTAATCAGACACACAATGCCACAAACCCTCGTTCACTAGTCTCATAAACCGCAACATCAACACTACTACGGAGAAGAAGAGATCGTCGTCGTCACTTGTTTGCTAAGCATTGCTCTTGTGCCTGTCTCTTGCATGCGACGTCAATGTTGAGGGAGCTCGGATGCTGAAGTGCAAGGACAGGGTCGTTCACCCTCAGAACATCTACGGAGACGTTGGTGGGTACTACCTCCCGGGCCCAGGCATGGGAGGCACCTCGCCGAGCCCTGAATTCTTCAGTGGGATCGGGTTTGGGCTGTCTGGGTTTTGCACGCTCCAGCGAGTGTGCTCTGGCCGGTCCCATTGTCTGGAGTTCGCCATGAGCCAGGGGAGAGGAATGTTAATGTTAGATAACGTTGGCTGTATAAGATCTTGCTTGAGGGTTTTAACGGTAGCGTGCGAACTGCTGATTTAGGTGGATTCAGGCATTTTCAGATGGTTTCTTGTGTTTTTTTCTTCTGTAGTTCTCTTTCTGTGATTCATATTTTCCTTAAGCCAGTCTTAGCTCGTGTTTGAACGTCTTAGACAGAAACGCAGATGTCAAAAGCGTGTGTTTTGCAAGATCTGCCTTTTGATGATCAATAGGGCGTTTGTGTGGCCTTCATGTATGATCTTATGCAACAAGTTTAACTGGACATGCTCTCTCTCTAAGCATGATCTTATGTAACAAGTTTAACTGAACATGCTCTCTCTCTCTCTCTCTCTCTCTCTCTCTCTCTCTCTCTCACATTTTCTCACATTTGTGGTTGAGCTCAGAGGTTGCACATTCAATCACTTTTATGCGTGAACGATGGTCTCATTCCTCAGTTTGTTTGATCAAACAATCAGAAGATGTAGTATGCGAAGCAAAGATCAGTTGTTCATCTAGTTTAGTAACAAAGATCATAGAATCGTGACAAGGGCAATTGCAAGGGGCAACTTCAATTTGAAAGTACTTCATGTACTAATTTCAGTGAACTGTGCAATAAACGGGAGTTTGGCATGTTTAGTCATGGTACAAAGCAGCTGAACCATAGAACATAAGATGATCACACTTCATCACGTGCTAGAAAGGATGCAGGATCAGCCGAGACATGAATCGGCCAGTGACTTCTCCACAAGAAGCTCATTTGCCGTGGCATCCATCTTCGTCCTCGAGAACTCATCAATCTTAAGCCCTGCACGTTATAATTAACCAGTTTCTGTATAAGTACTAAACATATTCAAATTGCCAAAACAGTGTCTCGCAACTAACAACTCATCACCATGATTTTGATAAGGTACGAGATGCGGTTGGCTCTGATGAGGTTTCTGCATGTGTAGAGGGGTTCTTTATTTGCATGCTCTTTTAATGCCTATCTTGAAATCGCAAATTGTATGATGATGCGTCGATGTGAGCAAATGTGCCCTTGCGTGAGGCACACTACATTCGTGTTCGATATAGAATGGTGAGGAAGAGGACAATGGAACTGTACCTTGAACGATCGACCATTTTCCATTCTGACATGTGACAGGGAAAGAGTAGATGAGGCCTGGTGTGATTCCATATGAACCATATGAGCAGACTCCCATGGAAACCCATGTTCCCTGTTTCATACAATTTCAAGAGATTCAGCGAACTCATCAAACGGTATGCAAAATAGTTTCAAGACATCGGATCGTGTTGACCACTTGACAATTTTGGATACCTCTGGTGTGCCGAGCACCCAATCATGTATATGGTCACACATGGCGCTTGCAGCAGAAAGTGCGCTCGAATGTTTCCGAGCCTTGATGATTGCAGCGCCACGCTGTTGAACGGTAGTAATGAACTCCGTATTCAACCTAAGTAAAAAAGATGGCGGAAGATCGAAGAGTCACATTAAGAGCTCTTCAATTTTGGCGAATGCTATGCACCTGGAGTGAGCTACAAATCTAACAGAGTGGAGCAAAATCAGGTATTACGAGCGCAACACCATCTCGCATACATAGCCTGTTTTCATTTCAACTAATCAACTGGTCATGTATTGGCAATGCATGGAGACAAACCAGAATGAGGCTAATTGCAGAGAAATGTGACTTGATGACAGGCTATAGGTCTGTAGTATCGAAAATTGCGCTATCAATAGAGCTTGAGCTACCATTTGTCGTCGGCAATGAGATCTCTGACTGATATCTCACCACTGCTGGTGGTGACAGTGGCGTGATTAACGTCTGGGTATTGAGTCGACGAGTGGTTTCCCCAGATGATGACATTCTTCACATCGCTCACGTCCACCTGCAGCTTTTCAGCTATTTGGCCCAGCGCCCTGTTGTGATCGAGCCTCGTGAGACAGGTGATGTTCTTCTCCGGGATAGAAGGAGCAAATTCTTTCAGGATCAGTGCATTTGTGTTCACGGGGTTGGCAACCACCAGAACCTGCCGAATACAAGCAAAAAAGAAACTTCGTACTAGAGAAAAACAAGAACTTCTACGTGTTCCTCCATAGGAAAGGGGAGGAATTTGCCCTTTAACCTGAGAAGTGAAATTAGTCCAATCTGTCTCACCTTGCAATCAGCAGCAGCATGCTGCTCCAAGGCCAACGCTTGAGCCTTGTAAATCGAGACGTTCCTAGACATGAGATCCTTCCTCTCCATGCCTTCTGTGCGTGGTATGCTGCCCAGCATGATAGCTATATTTACGTCGCTGCAAGCTTCGGCGACATTTGTGGTGGCCACGACACCTGATAAACGACACATGGTAAAGCAACTATTTAGATACTGATTACAACAAAATATCAGGTCCACATAAGATGATGAGCAATCGACTTCAAGAGATTTGCCTCTGAGCAGAGGGAAGGCGCCGTCAATCAGCTCCATCTCCACGCCATGCAAGGCCTCAGCCGCTTGTTCGATATCGAGCATGTGAATAATCACAGGCTGATCAGGTCCTAACATGACTCCCCTAGCAATCATAGGCATGAGGGCATAGCCGATTTGTCCTGTGGAAGCAAAATGGGAAGCTCGGTTAAAATCATGGAAACTGGCATGAATTCAAAGGAGAACCCATGCTTTCGCCGTTAGTCTTGACCTTCTAAATTGATGGAACTATAACTTCAACTCTTAACAACGAGTCCATGCAATTGAAGATTATGCAAGATTCGACATTGACGAATCATCTGAGATCTAAATCCGATAGTGACCGTCTGATAAGAGAAAATGGAGGTGATCAATTGAAGTGAAAACGTGCCTGCTGCGCCGGTAACCAGTACTTTCACTGGCTCCTTTTCCATTTTCGTGGAACTCCAAATATGTTTGATGACATTGCAGAACAAAGCAACTGAGGACGAAACGACGATAGCTTTCTCCAGGAGCTCGGTGTAATCCATTTCTTATCAGGATAAAGAACACTTTATTTGCAGGATCATGCTATATATATATACACATCACGGTCCTATCATTAGGTAGTGCCTGTTTAGAAGCAACTCCGAGAAGCCCAAAACAAGAAACAGAAATGAAGTCCACAAGAAACCTAAAGGAATACAATTGAATGGCGTCCTAGCTGGTAAGCAAAGAACCTAAATGACCCTTTCTTGTTGTAAACTACAACCTTATTGAATTATTTTTTTATCTATAGTAAAAGAAAAAGATGATAATAGAGGAGGATTACCAGCAGCTTAGGGGCTAGAACTGAAATTGCTTGTTTAGCCATTGACATTTTTTTATTACTAAAAACTCTAAATTGGTACATTTCTAACAATTTCATCCTTTATTAATTTGAGTTAAATTAGCCACAAATTGGTACTAGTGCATTCGTTAACTACCGCATACTATCTAGCTCGGCAATTTGATAATAAAATTCAACAAAAACTAATAGAGAGTAGATTTATCATAAATGTATCAATTTGAAGTTTTTGTAGTAAAAAAATTAGTGTGAAATAAATTCGTCACATATGTATCAATTTGGGATTTTTTGTGGTATCAACCAAAATTACTATTTGGAAGTTAGAAGTAATATTATTCTAAAAATGATTATTTATATTGTTCATGGAAATTAAAAAATTGAAATTTTTTTTTTCACAGCCACAAAGATGTTGAGACTTGTAATTATTTTAAATGATATGTGTATTGGAAATCCTAAATTTATAAAAAGTACAATTAAGTCTTAAAACTTGTTAGATTGGTATAATCGAGTTACTCCTTTAACTTCATCCATTTAGACTAATAGAAAATGCTGATGTGGCTTTTTAAAATATTTTTTCTCCCAACATGGCGATGATGTGGCTTAGTTATAATTTATTTAATCAAAATATTAATTTAATAAAAGAAAAAGGTATTTTGAAAAACACAAAGAAGGGAAAAAAATTAAGCTAAAAGGCAAGGCTCGTCTGCCTCGTCGTCGCCAGGGCCTCAGCTAGGGTTAGGTGACCCTCGCCGATTGTAAGCGAGGGTGCTTGGCCCATGTAGAGGGCTATCAACCCTTGTCAAGGGCCACCAAAGTTGGGCAAGGGTCGCCGGCCCTAACTGAGGCACTAATGACTCTTGTTGACCCTTGCCAAGCCCTTGTCGGCCCTTTTTGGCAACGTGGTGGGCAGCGGCAAGGGCCTTCGCCCGCAGCCTTGGCTACATTTTTGTGTTTAATTTATTAATTTTATGGTTAAAAATTAGAATTAAATCTAAAACAATGTAGTTTTAGCCTAATGGTTCATGTTTAGCCATGTCATTGCCACCTAGGAGAGAAAATATTAAAAAAAGTCACATTAGCATTTTCTCTTAGTGTTTTTTTTTTTGTGATCCGAGAACCGCCATATAGCTGACAGCCAGCAGCGTAAACCCGGGGCAACTCAAGGGGACCCACCTCCCCTAGACCACGGGTAAGTCACACAAGCGACTATGGGGATTTGAACTTATTCCCTTTTGGTAGAAGTATTGAGCGTAAACCACACTACCACCAATGGGGTGGGTGCATTTCCCCTTAGTTTAATTGGACAGGGTTAATGAAATGATTTGATTGTATTATTTTGATAAGTTTTATAATTTGATTGTACTTTTTATAATTTTTACGATTCAATTATATATTCGTGATAAAGTTTTAGGATATCTAGTGAAAAATCCTTATTTCAATTTATACGAGATTTATATTTTGAAAAAGAAAACAACTTTCATGCGAAATCGAATTTCCAGGACAGAACCGGAAAAAAACACGGACGAGGACGACGTGGCACGAGCCGTGGGCCCCACCAGTCCTAGTCAGCGTCGTCTTCCTCACGAACATTGACTTGCTGAAACGAATTTGTTCTCGTTCTTCAGTGGCCGAGCAGGAGGCAGGCAGGAAGGAAGCAAGGAAGGAAGGAAGGAAGGAAGGAAAGCTCTCAGCAGCGAGAGGCCAAAGCCCAAAGATGCGTCGCTTCAGAGCAGCCGCGTCGCTCGCCGGCGATCCTCGCGGTCCCCGCTTCCTCCGCCATTGCAGGAGCTTCTGCCGCTCTTCTTCCCTGCCGGACGCTGCCGCCGCGCCGGCCGATGGTCTCGAAAGCCAAGTCGGTATATCGATTATCGGTTCTTGGGTTTTCACTTTCCGTATGTTTCGATGGCGATTCTGCGAAGCGGGTGAAACGGGTTCCTTCTCCTTGGTGGGCAGGTGCTGGTCGAGGGAAGCGGTTCTTCGAGGACGGCGATTCTTAATCGGCCTACGGTTCTCAACGCTTTTAGCACGGCAATGGTGCGTTCGTATGTTCAAAATCTCGTTTTTTGCGGTGTATATCCCGAGTCGCTTCGTTGACGATTCGTTTCGATGGATGTAGTGACGTGTGCTGTTCTGGGTTTTCAGGGTGCGAAGTTGCAGAAGCTGTACAAGAACTGGGAAGATGATCCGGACATTGGTTTCGTGATGATGAAGGTAGTGGGTCTCTTTTCATGCCCGACAGATTACGAACTCTCATTGATGCTGTGGTGTTCCTCAAAGGAAGTGATATTGTTTGGATGTCGAACTTGTGAAGGGTAGTGGCAGGGCATTTTGCGCCGGGGGCGATATTGTTAGCCTCTACCACTTGATAAATAGAGGTAATGCCCGTTTTGATGTTTTACTACTATGCCCGCTTCGAGTTACATCTGCTTTGAAGTTCTTTTTGTATGATCATTTCTTCCTTAGAGAAAGCAAATGAAATATGCTTACATTTACCTAAAATGAAGCTGAGGGAAAGGTTAATATTGACATCGGTAATTGAGGGACTCTTGAGCAACGAGTGAATGCTTTACGAACTAAAATGTTGAATCTCGAACTATCCGAGCTGCAGTGCACAACTATCTAAACAACAGAAGACTATTCAGGGTTTTCGCAAGAAAAGGCTAAACATTTTATTTAGGTACTCTATTCTATAGATGAGAAAGTGAAAGATTTGGGTGTCATCTGGATTATGTATCTGGAAAACTTAAAAATGGTGGCAACTTATTGCTTGGTTCTTAGCCCAAAACACGTGCGCTTAAAAAAAATTGTCTTGCTGAGATTTCATGGACAGTAGGTAGGTATGGCACTAATTAGCTCAAGTGTCAGGTGGACCTGGCAATTGCCTTTGACAACATTGGCTGCAAGATTTGTGATTCACCTTTGGCATATTTTAGAATCTCACTTGAGGGGGACAGTATATGTACAATGGGAACTTTTTGTGATATCTACATTTTGCAGTTTATTCTCTTGTTATCTGTATATTTATGGTACTTTGAAGTGATTTCTTTAATGGATTTTCCTATTATATATGGTTTTTTCTCTTGTTTATTTCTATAACCATTCTTTAAAAAAGTAGTCTTTCATGATGATGCTACTTCCTGATAATTTCATCGACTACTTTTAACTTGATGCAGGAAAAATAGAGGACTGCAAGGACTTCTTTAGGACAATATATAGTTTTATATATTTTGTAGGTACATATTTGAAGCCACATGTAAGTACTGAATGTCTTTGAAGTCTGTCATGATTATCATTATGATTTTAGGGTTGTGTCTTGATCTACTACTTATCCTCTGGTTGTTTATATAGATTTTCCATGTGAGATGCTTGAATACTGTTTCTTACTCGGGTACTTCATAAACAAGGGTAAAATATGCTCACTGTGGGAACATGGATATGTCATTTTTTCAACTAACTACTGGCTCTTTTGATTTGGATTATTGGAAATTTTGATTCCTTGGGCTTGGACACCTGTCATATAGTGTAAAAAAGTTGCAGGTGTTACATGTTTAAGAGGGAGCAGTTTAATTTAATCATCCTTTCTTAGCTAATTTTTGTGCTTTAAGAAAGTGGGAACATTAGACATGAAATTCTAAGGATTACTGCCTGCTTGAGGGGTGTATTATCCAATTGAATAAGGAGTAGAATCATAAAGCATAACATGTGTGATGTGAATTTAGCAAAAGAAGCAAGAGAAGTGAAGTAATAATTGGAAATCAAGAACTAAAAAGTTAAATACCTGTCTAAAAAGAAGCAAGAGAAGTGAAGTAACAATAGTGGAGGTCTTGTGCTAGTGTCAATGCAAGGGAAAAAGCTAAAGTACTTCTGTTATACTGTAGGCATCATTTATTGAGCAAGGGAAGAAAGGTTTTCAGCGATGCAGTATGCAAACTTATCAATCATGTGATGTGACTATGGTTTGGTTGGGTGCAAATATCTTTGCTAGCTCTTCTGTTTATCCTTCAATTCATGTTCTCCCTTATACAAGTGTTTCAAGTCTACTGCTTGACTGGTAACTATTGGGGGGACTTTTGAGAGAATGCATTCTGTATTAGGATTATCTGTTGAGCAACTTCGGCGAGCAGCACCAAGAGGATTACCCACCCATTAAATATAATAATTTGAAGTTGAGAAAGTTTTGTATCACTGAATGCCATTATGTCAGCATTCCATCTGATATTCATGTGATCATAGCTTATGAATCATACATAAGTCATCTTATGTGATTTTCCTAATCATATTGATGCTTCACTAATCTAAGATACGATGTCCAAGATTGTATTAAGAGCTATATATATTTAGAATAAAAAAAAAGATCATGTTGAGGGGTGCGCCAAGAGGTAACCGAACTGTATAGTGTATGGTGAAGTACAGGTCATGATTACACATTCATTATGTCAAAGACCCTGTTAATTCTAGGATTAACATATCATTTATTTTGTTTTCTCTTGTTAAAAATGTGCTTAAATATTGTATTATATTATTTGGAGCATTGCCAGTCTGAAAGAAGTTTTTCATTTATTTTGTTTTCTCTTGTTAAAAATGTGCTTAAATATTGTATTATATTATTTGAAGCATTGCCCGTCTGAAAGAAGTTTTTTATGTTAACAGAAGACTAATTGTTGACTTTCTTATTGAGGATTTTGTGATCTGTATTGGTTCCCCTCGATGGATATTGTTGAGAAGCTTCAGGCATATGTCATTGGTTCATGCATAGTTTCTTGTCATATCTGGCTTTCGCTACGCTCACAGTTTTGGTGATTATAATTGCACTAACAGACTGAAGTGGAATAATACATTAACTCATCTTGAAGTTGCAGCTACTCTTGTTTAAATTGTATAAAAAATAGTAGTTGCATCGTGTGCCTAATTCTTCCCCATGCAAATGACCTTGTTGCATTCTATACACGAGTTTGATGATCTATTCAGTTAGTTGTTATTTTTGCACCATCAGCTAGTGGCTCAATGAGTTCTTGGGTTTGTATTTCCTCTTTTTGTTGCTATTATTAATTTTAATTTGCCTTTGATGTTCCAAAAGTAGGGCGGATATGCTAGATCCAGAATTTGCTTGCCCAGTTTAAGTTTAGTCTTAGCTCAATTGTGAGAAGTTTTTGTGCTCGAACTTATCCATTAATCCCATTTAGGTGGCTCTGCTAAATGGCATAACAATGGGAGGTGGTGCTGGAGTTTCAATTCCAGGGACATTTCGAGTTGCGACTGATAAAACTGTATATCTTTCGGAGCTCTTAGCTGTTTATTTCCACTTCATATTGTGTATTTTTAACATTGTTCTGATTTATGCTTTTTTTCCATCTTTTGAATATCATAGTCATGTTCACAATCTATGCTTGCTTTTCTCTTGAATGTCCATGTCCTTGGAATTTTTTATTTGAATTTCTTTTTAAGTAATTGATGTTCCAAATGTTATCCTGATGAGTTGTATGGATGATGTACTTATGAAAAGGATTTACTGGAGTTTTATGTCCTCCTTGCAATTCTTTTTCAAAATAAAATAAATCAAGGAACTAGCTTTCTTGATACTTTGTGTCTGATTGAGCTGGAATATGTACATGAGCATGACCGTTTTAGGAAATCTTGAAGCTTTGGTCACTTCATATTAATTTTCTTAATTTTCCAGGAGAGGAATTTGCTTAGTGTAATGTTGGCAGGTTCACTTTTTTGTGTTGCTGACATGAGTGTTATAATTATTAGTTACACATTATTTTCACTTTTTGAAGCTGGCAGATGCACATAGCATGTGATTTTGCAACGATCACTGGGTTGCAATGGCCTCTACTACATGTATTAGCAAAAAGATGTTTGTGGTTTGTAGGCATAGCATTTATCTATGTGTTAGTGGAATTTTGAGGCTTGACACGTGCACAAAGCTTCAAGTTGCACATTTCAGAATTCAGATTGAGACGGTTTTGGCTGGTTTTACTGCATTTCTGTCAATGCCAGGGTATTACAGCCTTTAATCATCTGAAAAGGTCAACCTGGAGTATACTGGGAGCAAGTTTCCTGTCTAAATGGTTGACCAGCTTGCCTGGTTTGGTTATTAGAACATTGGTTGGAAGAAATTACTTGTAATATTCTTTAGGATGAATCCTTGCACAAGGATTGCAAAAATGGTTGGTTTTGCATGGAATAGTATTCGGTGGATGATCGGCATAGTATAATGGGAAATGGGTGCTATACTGCAAAGTAGTTGAAGTCTGCACAAGCTTCCATACCAGGCCGTCTGTCCTTTGGATCTTCTGCACATTTATGAATTTTAAGGATCTGTTAGATCTATTTATATTCCGGACACAACTTAATGACCCAATTTTTCTGTAGCTACTTTCATTGAGCTCCTAAAAGTATCATGCCATAGGACATTGATGCCAAAACTGTTATCTCACATGGTATTTGACTAAAGCTGTAGCCAGTGATGTTTGAGGAAGTTTGCTAAAGAGTTGGGTGGCAACAAACAAAGATAAACTGGAGGTCTACATTGTCCATGCAGTTCAAAAAAAGTTGATTGGTTGCTCTTCTTGAGGATTGACATTTTTCTTGTCCATATTCAATGGCCAAGGAAGATGATGTGCCATAATTCTTACCAGTGTTGGAGTGAACTGAATACATGCACTTTTGACCAAAATCTATTTTTTCCTTACTTAATTCTAGGGGTGATCGGATCCCTGTCCATTCCAGTCCAATGGAAATGGTTAATTTTTTTATTTTTGCCACTACTTTTTTTCCCATTACTTTTATTCCCACTACTTGAAACTGGATGAAAATAGTGTTTTAGTTCATATTTTACTATATTTTTTGAAGAAATAATAAGATAAAAGGTATATTTAGTCGGTCTAGTCCAGTCTGGTCTGGTCCGATTCCCCTTTTGGACCTGGGAACCGGACTGCCCGGACATTAGTTCTACTTTTAGGAACCGGGAACCGGATCAACACTTTCGGGAATTGGACCAAATCGGTCAGTTCGGTTTGGTTCAGGTAGCTTCCGGTTTAGGCGGTCTGTTTTGCACACCCTTACTTAATCCCTCTAATTCTTGCTGAGTAGAATGAATATTCTGTATCTAGCATACAAACTTGTCATGAGTGCTCTACCTACTTTCGTGGTATATTTGTGGTTCACGTGTTCTTGGATGTTGAATTAGCTTATATTGCAGGTCTTTGCCACACCGGAGACTCTTATTGGGTTCCACCCCGATGCTGGAGCCTCCTTTTACCTCTCACGTTTACCTGGTCATTTAGGTATTTTGCAGTAGTTTCCATTCTTCTCGCAAATTCAACCCTTAGGTGAAGATAATATTTGACATCGTATAGCACTATCTATATGCCCTTCAAGGAAATCCAGTGTTTTTATTTACTATGTTTTGTGGAAGAATCTTTCCTTTGGTCATTTAATAATTTGATAGGTGCCTACCACTGTTTACCTTCTATTCTTAAATTAAATGCACTTGTTTTTGTAGGAGAATATTTGGGTCTCACGGGAGAGAAACTTACTGGCGCTGAAATGATTGCCTGTGGCCTTGCTACCCACTATACCCTTGATGCGGTTAATCACCTTTACACTTAATTACTCATGGTGGCTCCTCAATTTAGGATCTATTGCTGAATTAAGTTCTGTTCTCCATGTCATGCTGCAGAAACTTCCCTTAATAGAAGAACAACTGGGGAAATTAGTTACAGATGATCCTTCAGTGATTGAGAGTATGCTGGAAAAATATGGAGACCTTGTCTATCCAGATAAGATGAGTGTAGTTCACAAGTTGGTGCTCTTTCCACCGAAGATAATATGATATGTCTACTTAAAAACACTTGGGACTTGTGTTATACTTCTGTTTTCTCATTCATTTCTTAATCTTTTGATCCTGTGAATTTTACATACTGATGTCAATATTCTGCTTAATCTTCTCTTGTTTAATGTTGAAGGATAGAGTTGGTTGATAAATGTTTTGGTCACGAGACGGTTGAAGAGATTATTGATGCCTTAGTAAGACACTATGCCTGATGGATGATTAATGATTATGAGCTTACTACAGGATAGTTATCTGCATGCTGCATTAGCATGATCCATATATGTTAACTTTGCCTTCATGTGCATAAGCAGTCCTGGGATTTTTTATGCATACTCTACTGAATGAGTGTTCTAATATGCTGGTTTAGTCCTTCTTCCTGGATAAGTGGGTTCTGACCAAATCTTTTACATTACTCATTAAGCCAACTTCAATTTGAAAAAAAATAAAAATAAATCAATTCCTTTTGCAAAGTAATTGTACAATTACTTTCCCTTTCTTGGTGTACTTAATGTAGGAGACTCTAAATCGCTATGGTGCCACATTGTCATTCAGGAAAGCCAAACAGCTGGACTGAAGGATTCATGGTGCAATTCCGCCCTTAGGAGACTTAAAGAAGCTTCTCCATTGAGCTTGAAGGTTTCTTTGAGATCTGTGAGTCCTCTTAAGCATCTTAGTTGTCTTTCCTGTTTGCAAGGATTTCTTCATTTGATCCCTAAAGTAGTCTAGTGCTTTAGGTACGAGAAGGGAGGTTCCAAACACTTGACCAGTGCTTGGCTCGTGAGTACCGCATGTCCCTACAAGGAATATCTAAGCAAATTTCTCATGACTTTTGTGAGGTGAGGTGAAGATTGTCTTTCTCCACGTCTGAACACATGATCTTTAAGGAGTTGCTTTCATGATGGTTTCCTTACAGGGGGTTCGGGCACGAGTGGTGGATAAGGACTTAGCACCAAAGGTATTCTTTTCCATCCTGCATTTTTAAATGTTTCACCTGTGGAGCTAGGTCGGTTGATTAGATTCCATTTAACTCAACAATTGAACATATTGATACTAGAACGTGCATTTAACTTTGATGTCATCTGGTATTTGTGGGTTAAACATCAAAATCTATAATTTTTGGCCAAGTTATCTCATTAGGTGTAATTCCTTGTGGATTGTGAAATTGCAGTGGGATCCTCCGATCTTGGATAAAGTTTCGGAAGACATGGTGGATCAATACTTTTCACCTCTCAGTGAACTTGAACCTGACCTAGACCTCCCAACAAAAGTGCGAGAAGCCTTCACCTGAATCTGATTACTTCCATCTTTTTCCATCTCCGATAAGTTATATGTGTGAAGTGGCAATAACTGGGATTCTAAACAAAGCAGCTGAAATTAGTCAGAAAACGTCATTCTCAATTGGAATATGAAGGCTTCACCAAATTGTTGAGGTCCATTCTTTGACTCAAGTTTTAGATGGACAGAATCATCTACAGCGTTCGTGCTAGTTGGGGTTTTATCTAGTTTTGGCTAGTGTTATGAAAGTGTTATGTTTCTACTGATGGTCAAGTCATATTTAAATTATCTTTAGATCCATTTACGTGCGCTTGCTTGTTGTTTGTCTGGTGGTAGTGGCTGGCATTGACTAATGAAACCGCGGCATGACGGACTTGGACCGACGAGAGAAATTACCTTTTCCCATTTTCGATTTTCCTGGTTAGGAACATCAATCTGTGTTTCCATAACTAGCAATTTATACTAGTGTGGACAGTGGATATAGCATGGCAACAAACCAGCCCGAAGTCTAGAGCAGAAAGGGTAGCAAATGCATTCCCAAAACCAAGTATACGTTCATATCCAGTATTGATGAATATGGGATTACAGTGTATGTACAGGTCAACTGTTGACGTCCCAGAAACCGTGAAATCCCAGAGGGAAGTTCAACTCTTTAGGTACTTCGAGTCGTGCTGCCAGAGCGTCGGCTTCTCCGATCCTCTTCGGATTCAAAATGACGAGATAGCATCTCTGAATCGAGACTGCATACTGCAACACAGAAGCGGGACAGGTTACACGATTCTCGTTAGCAATGGCAACGATTGTAATGCACTAACTATGCTGTTGTCGTGTTAAGTCATATACCTCGACCACAAGAATGTACCCGTCATCTTCGCCGGTTCCTTTGGGGACGAAAATCGGCTCGCCAATGAATCTGCGGTTCCTGGTCGACCATGTGCCGCTGGACCCATCGGACAAATTGAGCTTCACAACGGAGTCGAATGGGAAATGCGGCAGTGCAGGACGGGTACCGGAGGTTGTGCCGCCGTATATGTACTTGTTTTTCCTCCCTGAAAAATCCGGATTTATCACGGGGAAATCCGTAGGCTGCGTCCAGTTGTTGAGAGGCTCCACGGCGCACTTTCGGCAATCCCCTTCGGCGTCGATGTCGATGGACACCTGCATTATTCAAGCCCTGAAGTAGTGAGAGTACGTACAGAATCCCAAAATTCATCCTTTTTTCCTCTTATAGGAAGATCGATACTACAACAGAGATGCAACAGCAAGTACATGCGATGATGCAAGAATGTATGTGTTGGGTAATAAGAGATCACCTGAACCAGATGAGGCAACAAGGCCTTCCCATCTTGTTTGACATTCATGATGGAAGGATCCAATTTACCACTCTGCCAATTATATCCTGTCATGGCCACAAATATAAATTGAATCCTGCCCAAATATACTAGGGCAAAATTGAAAGTATACCCAGAACAAACCTAATGTTCAAGTCTAGCAAATGATCTTTTTTATCAACTAAGGATGACCTGTGAGTCTGTGACCCCAATTCCAAAAGATTAGAATTGGAAATCGAACAGATTGGTTTTGGAACCATTAGTTTTTGAAACGGCCAGTTTTGGCGATTCAACTATTGATGAGAGCAAACTTTCTTCATTTTTTTTAAAAATCTTTTTTTGAAAGAGGCTTCAAAATTTGTTCTCGGGTACAACTAACAATTCTTCCTGAAATTGGGAACCCAGCTAGTCCCGACCCAATTCTAGGTTTGCGGGACCTAGAACCAAAACGGGTCTTGCTAGAAACCGCCTTCAACAACCGGTCCGGTCCGGTTTTTTGGTTTAAACTGGATCCAGTGCTCACCCCTAAAATCAACCGATGATAAGGGGGAAGAAGGAGCATTTTTTGCACCCACCACCACATGATTATGCAAGAATTGCAATAAACATACTAACTAGGGTTCAGCTACTTTAGTTCAAGCGATTGCACCAACACATATATATCATCACTCCTTGATTATTTCATATCTATTACCCACCAAAGAGCTTGTGGAAATTGAACCATTCGTAAGAACATACGCAGGCCTGCAACCGTATCTCCCTCGTCCCTCCTTCCTCGTCGTCCACGGCCTCGAAGGCGTTGCCGAAATGCAGGAGCCAAAGCTGCGCAGGCACTTCAATGGCGGACCTCCAATCTCTTCCCTTCTGGCTCTCGTTCTGTGATCTCGGAAGAAGATAGATCGGGGACGTCGATTTGCTGGGGTCCACTGATAGTGCCGATATCATCGGTGACATTCCGCACACTGCACTTATCGACCCTGCACGAAATTCCAATTTAAACAGAAAAAAAGAAAGAAAAAGAAATTGTCATTTTGCCCAAAAATTACAAATTATCATCTTATGATCATCAATTCAATTTATGGTGACCTTTTACAAAGCAGAAAAATTACTATTCCTCACGAAGTGACGAACCCACTTTTTCTTTTTGATGGAAATTGTAAAAACATAATTGAGAGCATGACCAGTTATTTTAAATACTAAGCGTTGAAATATACAATAAGAGAGGCAAATAAGGAGTTCCGAATGATTTGAACTCAAGATCATGCTCTGATGCAATATAAGATTTTTTACTCTACTATTTCTTATTTTAAAAATGAAAATTAGTAGATGAATGCATAACTTAATATTTAAATTTTTATAACATTACCTGGAACGTCAAGCTTGATGCGATTCCCAAATAATATGTAGTGAGTATCCGTGAAAGCCCAATCATGAATCATTAGATGATCGGGGATGTTGAATTCCTTCTCCCAGAAAGCAGCCTTGAAATTCGAGTCGAATTACGGTTGCCAAAAAATACATGTCATTCGCAGTGAAAAAGGCCATTCCATCAATCGGTATTGATTAATGGGATAGGAACATATGTGGATTGCTACGATTATTGGTAGTATTCTATTTAGTTTAGGATTCCAATATACTTTTGTTCAGCCTTCGGGTCAACGAAGATAATCCTGTTTCACTTTTTTTTTTTTTTTCATAACACGGGATATTCAAAATTTTTGACTCGACTAATGTTAGTGAATGGAAAACGAATCAAATGAGAATTAATTACCATAAAAGGTGAAGTTACTACGGGGCAACAGCATGTCCTCTGCGTTGCACGACAAAGTGAGAAGCCTATCTTTCCTTGCGTCCACTTTATAATGTGACAACATTCTCTTCGCCGGCATCTTGAATACTCCTGCATTTCAAAACTTACGTTTAAACATGAAAAGCAACTCACCTAAGAGAAAGATAACATATAGTCCACGAATATATTTTGACGTGCCATATAAGATGGGCTTCAAAAAGCTAGCGGCAACGTCCAACACATCGCCAACACCGCCGCGCTCCGGCTCGCCACGACCGTCGATCATCTCGAGCTTCCCCACCGTGTTCAATGACCCGGGCTCGATCTCGTACGGGTCGCCACCCTCCCAGAGGCACAGCAGCTTCCCTCCCCACTTCACCACGCTGGTGTTGGCGACGTTCTTCATCACTTTTGTGTTGCCGACCTTCCGCCCGCCCTTGAGCACCGAGAAGGGGCCCCGGTGCGTGAACCGCCACGTGTCGCTCACCGGGTCGTGCTCCTCGACCTGGGCCTCCGTCTTCACGTACCGGGCCATGAACCCGACCTCCTTGCCCTTGGCCGGCCCGCCGAAGACGAAGCCCCTCAGGTAGCCGTGCCCGTCGAGAGGGTGTACTGTGGACCCATGGTCGTCGGCGAAGAGCCCTGGGCCGATCAGGTAATACGTCCCCGAGGGGAAGTCGGGCGGCACCGCCCCGTCCACTGCCCGGAGCACGACGGGGTTGGCGGCCTCAGATCGCTGTGACACGAAGAGGAACTGGTAGTCCCAGAACGCGGCCACCCGATCTTCTTCCACCTCTGCCACGGAGACACCCATGGAGCGACCCTCCAAGGTGGAGATCGAGATGGCTTGGGGGACATGGCTGGCGGCCGCGGCGAGGGCTCGGCCCGCCGGAATCCGGTCATGCCTTGGGGGTATAGGGAGTAATTTGGTTGGACTTATGCGGCATGTCGTATTGGCTTGCATACTGCTTTGCAAAGTGACAAGCTTTGGAACTAGCGCTTGCTTGGGGGGATACAAAATTACAGACTATGGTGAGGAAGACAATGTGGAATCGATCGGGCTTATATATATATATATAACAATGAAGGGAAATGAATATTTGGCTTAGTGCTTGGGGTTGAAATTACGGATTCGCCATTGCATGTTCTGCTTTTTGTCTTTCTTTCATATATTTGGTGTGCATGGTGGGGTCGATGTTCAGACAAAAGAAAAAAGGTGGGGTCGATGTATGCCGGGAACATATGGCACGTGAGGTAGGCACCTACACAAATTACTGCTTCCCCGTTAGTTAATTATGCAATGGAGGAGATTGGTGGCAGACATATTCACTTCACTTTCTCTAATCAAATATATTAATTCAACTATTTAGGTTATCAAGTTCTAGTGGCAAGGGATATTTCTTGTCGATTGCGTGGATTCAATTATTAAAAATTTAAAAGGAAATGGAGTAGGATTCAATCAATCGACTAAATGGCATTTGCCCATATATATATTTGAATTTCTAACTTAGGCACCGATGGGTTGCATCGATTTCGATTTTTTGTTTAGTGCTGATAAACCCGTACTAATGATGCAGGCTTGCCCTACTGAATTCACGCTCAAAGCCTTAACTTGATTTGGCGTATCTAACCCAATTAGTTAGGCGTATTGTTTAAGCTGGACGCTGGTGGTTGGGGTTCACTTCAACTGCCGGAAAGTCTTAATCTAGTCTGACGTGTGAAATTTGTTAATAACACTACCGGTCGCAACGGGCCGACTATTTGATAAGACGTCGGACGCTTTATTTCATATGATATGATAGCACCCGAATAATTTCAATTTCAACTGGTGCTGTAAGGGAAACAAATTATGGAGAACCACCAATTAGAAAAAAGGGTTAAAATTGAGGAGGAGCACTAATTAGACAATGATGATTGCGATGATGAGTTTGATGCCAAGGGGGTTGTTGGGATGATGCTGCCGGAGTAATGACAAGAGATCTATAAGGGGAAGTCAAAAGAATTATTCCTTGGCCGTCTAATGCGGAATCTCATGACTTCATTCTCCAACTTCGATTTTCAAAATGATGTTCTAATTGGCCACTTGCGTATGTCTTGGTGTACAGGGAATAAGCAAGAGGGAGTGTACCATTTCCCAAAGTCACTTGAGGCTTTTGTCTCATCTTTGTCCAACCGGATGTCCCCAACCAGGACTTCATGATTAGATGGCTTGGATCTAGATTCTCCTTACTCCCCATTTTTCCTCTTCTATCGTACCGATGAATGTTTCGAAATACTCATTACCCATACTAAATGGATGGCAAATTTCATTTTTCAGGTGTCGAGCGCATCTAGGAGAAGGATAATCGGATCTCTTGAAGATTTCTAATTTCATTCCCTCATTGACAAAGATTTCTGGGAAGGGGGCAAATACCTTGGGCGTTCTTGTCGATTCCGAGTATATTCTTCTCTTACCTCTTCCCTTCTCTTTTAGAACAGCATCTTGTTTTGAGCTTTGAAGATTGTTAAAAGAAAATTTTTGGGCATCCATACCTCGCACCAAATCTGCCCCTCACCGGAAAGGACATCTTCGCCTATGTCGGGATAGTCGAAGGTCATGCAACTGTCATGGGCTGAAAGCTTTCCTGGCCAGGGACAAGTTCATGCAATGCTTAATGAGTCGAAACACAAAGCCAACCTTCCCTCAATTGATCGTCCCCAAGAACTAAGTATCAAGTCACTCGAACAAAACTAGGTTAATCAAACAAGTGGGTTTTGATCGAAAATTGTCTGATTCAAATTGACTTATTTTTATGCAATACAATTTTAGTAATCTATACCCAACCCAACTTAGGCTCTAATTTTTTTTTTTTTTAAATTGTTACCTCTAAAGAATGGACGACTTAGGGCCTGTTTATTTTCACTTTTTTTTCTATTTAAAAACAGTTTTTTATTTTTGTTTTTTTGTTCTTGGAGACAAAAAGGAATAGAAACGCGTTTGTTTGCGTTTTGTTCTAAATCTATTTTTTTGTTTCCAGAAACATATCTAGAACAAAAATAAGAAACAAAAAAAATTTTGTTTCTTGTTTTTGGAACAAAATTTAGAACATTTTTTTCTCTTTTTTTTTTCTTTTTTTTCTTTGGCCGGTTGCCGGCCTCGGCCATGGCCGACGACCTCCCCCGGAGCGTCACCGGCCACTAGGCAAGCTCGGCCTCGCCGGATTTGGGCGAGCTCAAGCTCGCCTAGCCAAGGCGAGGCCGAGCCTCGCCTGGGCCTACGCCGGGGGTCGGCAAGCCTCGCCGTGGCTAGGCGAGGCCGTCGGTCCTCATTGGCCGGTCGCCGGCCATGGGCGAGGCCGGTGACCGGCCAAAAACTGAAAAAAGAAAAAAAAAAAGGAAAAAGAAATAAGAAAATAAAAAATAAAATAGAAAAAATAAAATAAAAATATTAAAAAATTAAAAGAAATCAAAAAAAATTATACAAATTTACCAAACGTGTTACTATTCTTTTTATATTTCTAGAACCGATTTACCAAATGCGGTTTTTTTGTTCAAAAATTGTTTCCGAAGTATAAATACTTTTTTTTCTATTTTTGTTCCTAGAAACAATTTTTAAACAGAAATATTACCAAATGCATCCTTAATGGATTGGTTTGCTGAGTAGGCGAGGGAGTTCATGTCGGATTGTGGGCTAGGAATTTGCATGGCACACGAGCAACGTGGAGAGGTGGGTGAGTGCCACATAGACAGACAAGAATACCTAAATGGATGGGCTCAGTGTTCAATTATGGGCAAGAGTACCAAATTTTTAGGCATTTATATTAAAAATCTTCCTCAATATTCAAATTCGCAAAAATTCTCCTAAAACCAACCTAATTTAAATTCTTTTCACATAAAAAGCGTGTGTTTTTTTGGCTATCACTATACAATTAGAGGAGAAAAAAGAAGAATTATCGGTACAAAAATTTAGATTGATTGGAGCAAAATCTTTTTTTTTTCTCTTAATGTTTTCTAGCATGAAAAATAAAATAAAAAAATTCACACCTATCCACAGCCACAATCTCCCAAATTTCCAATGGGCCACAATCAAGCTCTAAAGCCCAAAAAATTCACACCTATTCACACCTTCTTCTTCTTCTTCTTCTTCTTCATTTGCTGCACCAAAACAGAAATCAGACGCGCACACACACACACACTATAGCTTTGGTTTCGAGACAAACTTCGTCGTCGATAGTGTCTTCTTTTGTGACTTCACTTAATATTTGGAACAACTATTAGATCCACTTGCGCTTTGGTCTCGTTTGGTTCGACCTTTCTAAGGGGCTTTGGGCCCCCAAAGCCCACTGGAGAAAATATTTTGCGTTTGGTTCACACATTTGAGTCTCCATTTGCCAAATGCTAGTATTTGGAATGCTAAAAGCCCAAAGCAGGTCCGGACTTGCTTTGAGCTTTGAACATTTTCGGAATGCTAGTGTTAAGTTTAATGAATTTTTTTCTTTTCGATATTGCCCTTACTGATAATCATGTTTTTCCCTTTTGCCCTAAAAATCACTGTTCATTGTCTTCTTCCTTGACTTGCTACTTTGCTGTGAATCTCTACTGGCGGGTGGCACTCAGCTGCAAGGGGCCAGATCTGGCCGCTAGGAAGCCTCGCTTGAGGTTGCGTGACCTTAGGCGAGGTGGCCTGAGGTCAGGCGACCTCGGGCATCACCTGGGTCACTCGCCCTAGGTCGCACCTGAGGTCGAGCAACCCAGGCGACGTTGCTTGAGGCTGTGCGACCTCAGGCGGCGTCACCTAAGGCCACGCAACCTCAGGCGTTGCGTAGGTTGCGCCACCTAGGCGACTAGGTCGGTGACCTTAGGCGAGCCACCTCCCCCTTATCGCCATTGCCACCACCGCTAGCTACCTCCCCACCACCGCCAACACCAACACCACTGCCGAGCTGCTCCCCCACGATCCTCTCTCCACTCATCTGCACATCTTTTTTTTTTTTTTTTTTTTTTTTTTTTTTTTTTTTTTTTTGTGTGCGGGAGGAACCAGCCAGAAAGCCGCAGTATGTCGTAAACCCCTGTGTGACACTTGCGGGAAGACCTACCACCCTTCGAGTCACACTTAATACACCTAGCACCTCCCCTGGGTTTTGAACCCTTCACCTCTTCGTTGAGGATCAATAGAGTCTTATCCAGTGGAGCCACTGCGACCGGTGGTCACATCTATACATCTCTTCTCCTCCCTTTTCTTTTCTTTTCTTTTTCTCTCTCTCTTTTTTTTTTCACCTTAAAGTTGCTTTGCAAAATATACACAAAAAAAAGTTTCCAAACACACATGTTTTCACAAAATGCCCATTTATTCAATGATACTTGGGGAAATGCAAAATCATTTCCCCAAAATTGAACCAAACGGGCCCTTTGTCTATGTCCTGATCAGAAAGACCCGTGTTCTAAGTTTAACAAAGAAATAGGGTCTGTTGTTAAGATGTTATGACTTAATCTGTCAACAACTCGAACTGGGCATGCTGCAAGAGTGTGAGTGGTAAGCGTAGGAGGCGTGCCCGAAGGGCAGTGGCAGCAGTGTAGTTCCAAGTGTCGTTGCTAGATTGAGATTTGAGGGGTGGCGGTTGGAGGAAGAAAGTAGTGGTAGTTGGGCAACTATATGCATGAGGGTACATTAGTATTCTGGGAATTGGCAACATTGACAAAAAGGAGAAGAAAAGCGGGTATGGATAAACTTTTTAGGTGTAGCTATACTAAAGTAAGTAAGTAGTCGGCATAACCGTCGATTCCCCTAAGGACACACGCATGCACACACTGTAGCTTCGGCTTCGAGACAAACTTTGTCATCGACAGTGTCTTCTTCTTCTTCTTCTTCACAGTAGCTTCGGCTTCGAGACAAACTTCGTCATCGACAGTGTCTTCTTGTTGCTACGCCAAAACAGAAATCAGACACACGCACGCACAGTGTCTTCGGCTTCGAGACAAACTTTGTCGCCAACAATGTCTTCTTCTTCTTCCTTCCCCTGCCTTCATTTGCTGTGCCAAAACAAAAATCAGATGCACACGCGCACACTGTAGCTTCGGCTTCGAGACGAACTTCGTCGTCGATAGTGTCTGCGATTTTTCTTCTGAAACTCCTTTGCAATTCTCAACGCCAAGTTCGCAAATCGAATCAACCTTTGAGCTCGGAAACTTGTGAAATCGTGCAAAATGGTCTCCTACGCTTCTAATGGCCGACACGAACCTCCTTGATTCTTAGCTTCCGCAAAACTATAACTGCAACCTTCCGGAACGTAGTGCTCAAGAACCCAGCAATGACAGCGCAATGGAAGACAGCGACTCTGCTTGAGTGATGACTCGACCGAAGGATCTCGTCTTGTCTATACAAAGTTAGGTGATTTACCGGTCAACATTCATCTTGATTTCGACCTTTCTTTTCTTCCTTTGAAACAATGGACCGGCTTGAAACTTGATTTGATTATCTAAGGAAGCCCAGTTAGTATTCGAAGCCTAGCCAATTGAAACTATGTTTTTTCCTCAAAGGACAAGCAATGGCGGCAATATTTTTGTCAATTTCAAGATGGGTTGATACCCATCCTAAAACCTGGAATTGGATTGGACAAGGTTGGTTCTCAATTTGTGGAACCAAGAACCGCACTTGCCCCCAATCAATCTCGAAATCTAACCAATCAATCTATGCCGTTTTCAAGTCTAATCCTAGAACCATTGACTCTTTTTTTTTTCCCTATGCCATGCAAGCGGGAGTTTCCCAACATTAAAAAAAAAGAGCATTATTTTCGGTTTCTTTGTTATGATCGGGGGTGCACAACTAATTGACGATCAATTAGTTTTTTCACTAGATTTTGTAATCATTACCCTATTACATGATGTCGTATCCACATGTATAAATAACGAAAGAATGTGTGTGTTGTGTAATCATTGTCTGGTAAAAAAATGTCACTCTTGTTTATTGACCTAGGAACGATAGTATTGGCTCTAGTAATATCGGTTTGGAGTAAAAGGTTTCTCCTTTTGGACTATGTTTGAAAGCATTAATCCCAAAACATGAAATCATGGCTAGCTATTGAATGAGTGATATTAATTTGGTTGAACATCAATATATTATGTAAACCTTTACTAGAGAGAGAGAGAGAATTTTGGAGGAATGCTTAGGGCTATATATGGAAATCATTACTCTTATTTCATTGAAAATTGAAATGTAGCGTACTAATTTAGGATTTACTTCAAAAAAAAAATCACTTGCTCTCGATTTTTCTTTCTCGCTTTTACTCTCTAATTTGTTGTGTTTATGTGTTTAATCCTAACAATTAAAGCAAAAATTGCGTGCATATGCATAATTAAAGTAAATGTACATTTTATTTATGGTGTGTGCTGCTCCCGTGCTGATTTTTTGACTTTCCGAATCGGGGCAAGAGCCTGGGTGAAAGGTCAACTATTTGTTCACAAGTGGGAGTGGGAGAGGCAAAGAAGCAAGTAATGCCACGTGATGGTGGGGTTCAAAAAGTTGATAATAGAAAATGTTGGGTCCGAAAAGTTAATAACGGAAATAATTCTTTGTCCAGATATCGACAAGGACGGGAAAGAATTATACGTATGGATGGCATGGTCGATGTGGTGCAACGACTTGACCACTATTTAGTATGCTATTATGCACCTTAATCAATTTTATCCTTTGATCTTATAGCTTTCCATTTTTTGCTAGTGTCCTCGTCAACATGTCACTGTCATGGCTTGCACGCAAAACACCTTTTGATACGTGTGGGGGTGATGAAAGTAATTTAGTTTCTTGAGAATGAGGAGTTAATGAAAAATCATTCACAGTAAAAGAATCAAGAAAAAAAAAAGGAAAACATTTATTTTTTGGAAAATAATTTCTCACAAATCATTTTCCGTTAACATAAAATTTTTCCCAAAACAAACATGTCCTAATATAAGCCTTAACAAAGAAGGAAAAGGAAAACCGATCAAAATTGGCAAAAAAGGAAAAAGTACCCAAAAAAATCATTAACTTATTTAGTTTTAAGCCTTTTTATTGTATTAATTTAGTTTTAATTTTTTTTTTTTTTACATTTTACCAATTGAGTCCATTTAGCCAATTTTGACTAGAAATCACTAACGTGGATGTTGGGAATAACAGATCCCCGAAGACCGGATTCGACACCGAATCAAACCCCTAAATCAATGCGGAAGACGAAGCCCGAGAAATCACGTATCACCGATCGTAAAGCACACCATGGATTCGAGCGTACCTTGTTTGCCACAGATTAAACACCAACGCCGATAGAGGAAGAGAAACTTGATCCTGTTCGATTCGAGGAGGCAAAATCCTTCGAGCGTCTCACTGGTTTTGCTTTGAAGAACAACGAGAGAGAGGGAGAGCGTTGAGAGAAAACGTACGTCTTTTCCTTTAAACAAAACGGTTTGTTTTTTTCTCTCTCTCTCTCCTCCCTTTTATACCTATCTCCTTCCACGGGCCCTATTCTTGTGGGCCGGGCTTTCTAGGCCCAACTTGGGCGGGCAGGCCTTAAGCCCAATACCAATAAAGCCTTCATCTCCCACTCGAACATGGTGGGCCGAACAGTATTCTCTTTACCTCTCTTCAACATTAATACCGGTGAATAATCCATGCGACCAGCATACACTCCGAGTAGATTTAGTATGCAGTACCCTAGATCGAACGATCACATTTATATCTCGATCTCTTTTAAACAATGATATATATATATATTGTATTCACAATTATAATTATCACAAAGACAGTCATAATTGGTCGACCAGTGAATACAAAACCACAATATGATTCTCCAAAATCGATCTTCCTCTTTTCTTCAAACTCTCAATTTCAGTCCAACTTGCTTTTCTAGAAATGCCCCATTAGATCGAATTATCTTATGACCATTAGCAACACCCTAAGATAGCAAACACTAAATAGAAATTTTGAGAATAAGTAAGAGTCCTGAGGGGACTAAAAAACTGAGGAACTCTTTTTCTTAAGAGTCTCACACGTCATAAAAGTTGAGATCAAACTTTTTGTCACTCTTATTGGTCGTCTCATGCATACGTAGTATGAAATACGTATTACGGTATTAACTCTTTTTCCATGGAGCGTATGTCTACACTTTTCAATACCGTACAGATGATAGTTCAGACATACCTAATGTCTAACTTGAGTTCACGTATCTACTCATTCACAAAATTCATCAGAACTCACATCTGGCATCATAGACAGATAAAGTAAAATATGTGGGTTATTTTACTTTCAGACATCTTTAGTATTATGTCATCATCTTAACACTCAGTTAAGGCGACATACGTATTTTAAGCTTGAGCTTTCGATTATCACCTAGATAATAAGCTTAAAAACAATCTCATCTCTATTTATCACATAGTAAATAGAGGCGATTACCCGTGTGAGTGAGCTAATCTTATATCTGTCCGACATATTTCTCAACTTAAAATAATGCACTGAGCATTAAGATGCATAAAGATCATACAAAGATTCATAGGCATTAATAATGAAACAACACTAGTTCATAATTGTGAACAACTCAGGGAAATTACAATTCAGTACATTAGACTCTACGCAATCCTAGAGATTTTACATGACCACAAAACACATCTCTAGGTATTGGCTTTGTCATAGGATCTACTACCATTCTATGCGTAGATATGTACTGTAAGTTCACATCCTTTCGTACAATCATATCTTTTACAAAGTTATACTTGGTATCTATATGTTTGGTCTTGCCATGATACTTTGGATCTTTGGTATATGCTATAGCTGCTTGGCTATCACAGTTAACCAACAATGGATTTGCAACTTTCTCATCAACACCTAAATGATCCAAAAATCTCTTAAGCCAAACTCCTTCTTGTACCGCTGCTGATAATGCCACAAACTCAACTTCTATCGTGGATAAGGCTATACACGTTTGCTTCTTACTGCTCCATGATATGGCGCCATTGTTCAGTAAGAAAGCAAATCCAGAGGTAGATTTTCTTTCATCTAAATCTCCTCCTCAATCAGCATCTGAATAGACTTAAAGTCGCAGATCCTTTCCTTGGTAATTCAACTTGAAATCAGCAGTTTCTTTCAGATACCTCAGTATTCTCTTGATGGCCTTCCAATGTGCTGGACCTGGATTGGATTGGTATCTACTCACCATTCCAACTGCAAAACATATGTCGGGTCTTGTACACATCATAGCATACATCAAGCTCCCAACAGCACTAGCATAAGGAACATGTTTCATTTGTTCCTTCTCTTGTGGAGTCCCTGGACACAGTCTATGGCTCAATCCTTCACCTTTTGCAATAGGAGTGTCTATGGGTTTATAGTCTTGCATACGAAATCGTTCAAGAACCTTATTTATATAGGTTTCTTGCGAAAGAGATAACGATCTCTTCGAACGATCTCTCGAAATCTTAACTCCAAGAATGTATGCAGCCTCACCCATATCCTTCATCTCAAAGTTAGAAGACAACCATATCTTGACAGTATTAACCAACTCTATAGTACTTCCGGCAATCAATATATCATCAACATACAATGATATGATTACAAATTGATCCTTGGATCTTTTGATATATACACAATGATCCTCTTCAATCATTTTAAAATCACATGCCATTATTGCATTATGAAAACGTATATATCATTGTCTTGATGACTGCTTAAGACCATATTTTGACCTCAAAAGTCGACATACTTTTTCTTCTTGGCTTTTCACTATGAAACCAGCAGGTTGTTCTATATATATTTCTTCCTCTAATTCTCCATTGAGGAAAGCAGTCTTTACATCCATCTGATGTAACTTAAGATCCAGAATAGCCACTATTGCCAAAGTAATGCGAATCGAGATAAATCTTACTACAGGAGAAAACGTATCTTCATAATCAATTCATTCCTGTTGATTATACTCCGTTGTCACAAGGCGAGCCTTATGCCTTTCTATCGAGTCATCGGCCTTTCGCTTTATTTTAAGAACCCACTTGTTCCCAATAGCTCTGAGTCCTTTTGGAAGATCAACCAGTTCCCAGACTTGGTTTGATTTCATTGACTCAATTTCCTCTTCCATTGCATGAATCCATTTTTCCTTACTAGGGCAATTCAGAGCCTCATTGATATTTCTTGGCTCATCCTCATCTTGTGGAGCAACCATAAAAGTTTCCCTTTCAATGTCAAAACGTTGACGGGGAATACTTTGGCGACTTGTTCGCCGTATAGGAGATTGTACACTTTGCACATTATTCCCTATTATGCTCCCACTTCGATGAACTCCAATAATATCATTATCTTGATCCAAGGTCTCAAATAGGGAGTGATCTTCCCTTATTTCGCCCTTCTTGGGAAACTCATCCTCTAAGAATGTGACATCTCGTGATTCAAATTCAGTTATACTCCCACTTTCCTGCTCACCAATGAACACATACCATTTCGAGTGTTCCGAGTATCTTATGAAAATACTCTTCTTTCCTCTGGGACCCAATTTCCCAAACTTGTGAGAGGACTCATGTGTATAGGCAGCACAACCCCATGGCTTAAGAAAACTCAAGTTCGGTTTTCTACCTGTCCATAACTCATATGGAGTGGAAGTAACTGATTTGGAAGGCACTCGGTTAAGTATATAGACAGCAGTTAACAATGCATCATTCCAAAAAGTAATTGGTAAGTTAGCATGCGCCATCATGGACCTAACCATTTCCAGTAGGGCTCTATTTCTTCTCTCCGCAACACCATTTTGTTGAGGAGTATACGGAATAGATAACTGTCTTTCTATTCCTTTTGCATCACATAATTTTTTGAACTCATTAGATAAATATTCTCGACCTCGATCGGATCTCAATGCTTTTATTTTCTTATCTAATTGATTCTCTATTAGGTTCATAAACCTTTTAAAACAACTTATTGCTTTAGACTTATGAGTAATCAAATAGACATATTCGAATCGAGTATAATCATCAATAAAAGTGATGAAATAAACAGCCCCATGCCTTCCTTTCACATTCATTGGACTACAGACATCAGAATGGATTAAATGCAGAGGAAATTCAACTATTTTTCATTTTCCAAATGGTTTCTTTGTCGTTTTCCCTTCTAGGCAATGCTTACATATGGACAAATCAACTTTTTCAATATTGCCCAACAAGCCCACTTTGGCTAGTCTATTCATACGCTGTTGGCCAATGTAACCAAGTCTAGCATGCCACACATTCACATCATTATCATATTTATTAAGAGACATGAAAAAGGAATAACAAACATTAGCATTAACATAATCAATATCTAATACAATAAAACCATCTAGAAAATAACCACAACCATAGTAATTTATATCCAAAAACAAATTCACACCTCTACTATAGAAGTTCATATTAAAACCTAATTTAACTAACACTAATACAGACACTAAATTCCAACGAATCTCCAGAGCATACAACACATCATGATGGAAAAAAGTGCGTCCACCACGCATATTCAGTTGACATGTGCCAATTCCTTTCACTTCAGCTCTAGAGTTGTTTCCCACATAGATCCACTTAGTTCCAGTTGGTACTCGTCGGAATTTCATGAATGATCCTCTATCCTTCGCTACATGGTCCGTCGCTCTTGAATCCACAGTCCACAAAGGATTAGACTCAGTTAAAAACACAGAACTTGACACATAAGTAAAGTTTTGAAAAGTACAAGGGGTGCATACCTTTTTTGGCTCATGACAGTCGCGAGCATAGTGACCCTTCTTGTCACAGTTGTAGCATTTCACCATTGCAAGCTTTTTTCATGCAAGAACGCTTCCCTCTTCCATGTTGGTTAAATTTGGGTTTCTTCCCTGAAGGACCTGCTTCTTCCTTGCCTTTCCCCTTATCAAACCAGTTAGGGCGCTTGCACTTGGAGCTCGAAGCTCTGCTTGAGCTAGAACTAGCATGATAGAGTTTAGCATCCGGCTTAGCCGTCAACAGGCGGTCCTCTTCCAGCTCAAGATGACGCATTGCATTCTCAAAGGTTTTGATATTTTCATTATGAGTCAGGTGCACCTTCATATGCTCTCAACTCTAAGGCAAGGAACGAATCACTGCTTGCACTTGCTGTTCATCTCTGAGGACATGGCCATCATCTCTCAGCTCAGTTACCATGTTTGACATCTTTATAAGATGTTGCTTCATGATTTGACCATGAGACTTCTTATAAGAGTCAAACCTGATAGTGAGCTACCTCAGTCTAGTCACCGAAGTATGACCAAATCTAGCTGCCAATGCCTCCCACATTTCATTAGCATTGTCAAAACGCTGAAACTCTCGCATGACGTCATTTTCCATGCTGCTCAGCAACGTGATGCGAGCTAGAGAGTTCATTCTTTTCCACGCAGAAAAAGCTTCTTTGTCTCTTTTGTGCTGTGCAGTGATTCCCTCTTCAGGTTCTACCATGGTCATGATAAGAGCCTTAAGTGCTTCTTGCTCTTCCAACACATACTGGATTTTCATTTGCCAAATTTCATAGTTGTCTCCATTGAGCTTTTCACCTTTGTTCAGCTCGGCAACTATGCTCTTTGTGGCTGAAGCCATTGATCTGAATAAATCAGACAAATATGCATGAATTATTAATGCCTATCATTTATGCATCCCTATTTACATAGACCCATCATATCAATGAATAATTTCAAGTAAGGCTTCAGAATCAAAATGTCACTATGTTTCCAATCATCCTCCAAAATCCTAACTTAAAACTATCATTAATATGATTGTCATATGCAAAATCAATTCTATGAAGCTACAAAAACTTCTAAAACTACCCACAGCAACTAGCATTAACAGAAAGCAATAGATAATTGACATACAATAAAACAATAATGCTTTCAACTATTACCAATAACATATAAGTTGCTACATCAACAACAATCAGGTAGTAAATATTACATTAAGTTGTCCACAAAGCACACTTAATATATATCAGTCAATACAACTAACACCAAGTCAGCACACAAACTGGGAAATATTCTCTTTTGTTCAATTTTTTGATCTTTTCCCTTGAAACAATATTGTAATATTCATTTACAAAATCCATTACAATTTTCTTATAGGAAGCAGCTCAGTATGAGATGATTCAACACATCTTGCCATTCAGGTAGAAGAATGTTTATGAAAAATCACACCATCTCTGATTGTGACATAAGACGGCCATTCCATATGACTTGTTGAATTTTCCCATTGACTTCAAGGACGTGATCAATTAAGTCACCTTTCTACCATCGATGATTAGTCAGCTCAGCTATCAACTTAGACAGCCTATCCTTTTGTTCATCAGTAACTGCGCGAATAGGTGTGCGCAACCTTAGGGGAGGCATAGTTTCTGCAACAAATGCAGAACAAATAAGGGATCATATTATAATCCACATAGACTTAATTGAAAAAGAAACAAATTCTTTTCCCCCTTTTTTTCTGGGGGTCAACGGTCAATGGTCAATGGTCGTCAACGGTCAACGGTCGTCGGACAACGGTCAACGGTGGTCAACGGTCCACGGTCGTCGGACCGGTCGGGCCGGCTCGGGCGAACCGATGCACGTGCCGCGCGCGTGTGCGGGATGTGCGGTTCGGGTCGAGTCGGATCGCCGGCCGGTGACCGCCCGGCGAAACGTCGTCGGTGATGACGTCATCGGTGACGTCATCCAAGCAGTTACCGACCGTTGGATGACGTCATTGTGTGACGTCAGCATGCGTCGGTCCGTGGACCGGTTCACTCGTCGGCAGCGTGCACGCGCTCGACGCGTGTGCCGCACGCGCTGGGCGATCCAGCGCTTCCGGGCGCGTTGCACCCACGCGCAGCACCTTCCGGCTGCGCGTGTGGGCGCGTGCGGCGTCGCCCGGCGGCGCTCGATGTATCTCCAGACTCGTCTCGACGTTGCCTTTCTTCCTATGCCATCACAATTTGATTTCGACTTACGAAAACTCGGAAAAATGGCCGAACAACGCTCGGGTGTCAGGATTTCTCGCCCCGATCCGTACGACCGAACTACTTTTGCGAAAAATCAATCAAAAATCGTCAAATTGATCGAGAAAAACGTGAACTAGGGCTCTGATACCAATGTTGGGAATAACGAATCCCCGAAAACCGAATTCGACACCAAATCGAACCCCTAAATCAATGCGGAAGACGAAGCTCGAGAAATCACGTATCACCGATCGTAAAGCACACCACGGATTCGAGTGTACCTTGTTAGCCACAGATTAAACACCAACGCCGATTGAGGAAGAGAAACTTGATCCTGTTCGATCCGAGGAGGCAAAATCCTTCGAGCGTCTCACTGGTTTCGCTTTGAAGAACAACGAGAGAGAGGGAGAGCGTTGAGAGAAAACGTACGTCTTTTCCTTTAAACAAAACGGTGTGTTTTTCTCTCTCTCTCTCTCCTCCCTTTTATACCTATCTCCTTCCACGGGCCCTATTCCCGTGGGCCGGGCTTTCTAGGCCCAACTTGGGCAGACGGGCCTTAAGCCCAATACCAATAAAACCTTCAGTGGACATTGTCCATCTTACGTAGCATGGCCAACGTGAGGTGGATTTTTTTAAATAATATTTGAATTAGATGCCACATTCAAGAGTTTGCTTTATGATAATTATAAACTCTAAAAAATCCGAATGAACTCCCTCGACGAGTCATGCAAACTAAGCAGCCATTGAAGAGGAAAAGCCTAAAACCCAATGAGTTGGATTTCTAATGTTGACACTTTGCATTTTGTGCGGTATTATTGAATTTTTGCATATTTTTATCGGTTTTTTTTTTTGGTCGGTACATATTTTTATTGGGTTAAACAATGATAATATAGAGAAAAAAAGAGAGCATTTATCTAACAGGGGGATATATACATTTTGGGTATCTTTTCTTATATTATTGTAGGAGAATTTCGAATTATCCAAGAAATGCTTGAATTATCCATTTGTATACTGTGAGTGCTTTTTGGGGAAAAGTGTTAAAAAAGTCATAAACTATTTTTTGGTGCCAATTTAATTATAGACCTTTTTACTTAGTGCCGATTCAATCTTTTTCAGCCAATTTTGGCCGGATTTTGCCTATACGTCGGCTAGCGGACGTGGCCTAATTGATGCTGACATAGACAACTTTTAATAATATTTTAATATTTTTGAATTTTTCATTTTCATTTCTTTTATTTTTATTTTTTATTTTTTCCTTCCCCTCCTCTAGCCGGTTGTCGGAACTTGGCAACCGGCCAAAGGTAACGGTCGACAAGGTCAAAGCTACTTTAGTTCAAGCGATTGCACCAACACATATATATCATCACTCCTTGATTAATTCATATCTATTACCCACCAAAGAGCTTGTGGAAATTGAACCATTCGTAGGAACAGACGCAGGCCTGCAAGCGTATCTCCCTCGTCCCTCCCTCCTCGTCGTCCACGGCCTCGAAGGCGTTGCCGAAATGCAGGAGCCAAAGCTGCGCAGGCACTTCAATGGCGGACCTCCAATCTCTTCCCTTCTGGCTCTCGTCTGTGATCTCGGAAGAAGATAGATCGGGGACGTCGATTTGCTGGGATCCACTGATAGTGCCGATATCATCGGTGACATTCCGCACACTGCACTTATCGACCCTGCACGAAATTCCAATTTAAACAGAAAAAAAGAAAAGAAAAAAGAAATTGTCATTTTGCCCAAAAATTACAAATTATCATCTTATGATCATCAATTCAATTTATGGTGGCCTTTTACAAAGCAGAAAAATTACTATTCCTCACGAAGTGACGAACCCACTTTTTCTTTTTGATGGAAATTGTAAAAACATAATTGAGAGCATGACCAGTTATTTTAAATACTAAGCGTTGAAATATACAATAAGAGAGGCAAATAAGGAGTTCCGAATGATTTGAACTCAAGATCATGCTCTGATGCAATATAAGATTTTTTACTCTACTATTTCTTATTTTAAAAATGAAAATTATTAGATGAATGCATAACTTAATATTTAAATTCTTATAACATTACTTGGAACGTCAAGCTTGATGCGATTCCCAAATAATATGTAGTGAGTATCCGTGAAAGCCCAATCATGAATCATTAGATGACCGGGGATGTTGAATTCCTTCTCCTGTAGCAGCTTGAAATTTGAGTCGAATTCTACGGTTGCCAAAAAAATACATGTCATTCTCAGTGAAAAAAGGCCATTCCATCAATCGGTATTGATTAATGGGATAGGAACATATGTGGATTGCTACGATTATTGGTAGTATCCTATTTAGTTTAGGATTCCAATATACTTTTGTTCAGCCTTCGGGTCAACGAAGATAATCCCGTTTCACTTTTTTTTTTTTTCATAACACGAGATATTCAAAATTTTTGACTCGACTAATGTTAGTGAATGGAAAAGGAATCGAATGAAAATTAATTACCATAAAAGGTGAAGTTACTACGGGGCAACAGCATGTCTTCTGCGTTGCACGACAAAGTGAGAAGCCTATCTTTCCTTGCGTCCACTTTGTAATGTGCCAACATTCTCTTCGCCGGCATCTTGAATACTCCTGCATTCCAAAACTTACGTTTAAACATGAAAAGCAACTCACCTAGAGAAAGATAACATATAGTCCACGAATATATTTTGACGTGCCATATAAGATGGGCTTCAAAAAGCTAGCGGCGACGTCCAACACATCGCCGACACCGCCGTGCTCCAGCTCGCCACGACCGTCGATCATCTCGAGCTTCCCCACCGTGTTCAATGACCCGGGCTCGATCTCGTACGGGTCGCCGCCCTCCCAGAGGCACAGCAGCTTCCCTCCCCACTTCACCACGCTGGTGTTGGCGACGTTCTTCATCACTTTGGTGTTGCCGACCTTCCTCCCGCCCTTGAGCACCGAGAAGGGGCCCCGGTGCGTGAACCGCCACGTGTCGCTCACCGGGTCGTGCTCCTCGACCTGGGCCTCGGTCTTCACGTACCGGGCCATGAACCCGACCTCCTCACCCTTGGCCGGCCCACCGAAGACGAAGCCCCTCAGGTAGCCGTGCCCGTCGAGAGGGTGTACCGTGGACCCATGGTCGTCGGCGAAGAGCCCCGGGCCCATCAGGTAATACGTCCCCGAGGGGAAGTTGGGCGGCACCGCCCCGTCCACCGCCCGGAGCACGACGGGGTTGGCGGCCTCAGATCGCTGTGACACGAAGAGGAACTGGTAGTCCCAGAACGCGGCCACCCGATCTTCTTCCACCTCTGCCACGGAGACACCCATGGAGCGACCCTCCAAGGTGGAGATTGAGATGGCTTGGGGGACATGGCTGGCGGCCGCGGCGAGGGCTTGGCCCGCCGGAATCCGGTCATGCCTTGGGGGTATAGGGAGTAATTTGGTTGGACTTATGTGGCATGTCGTATTGGCTTGCATACTGCTTTGCAAAGTGACAAGCTTTGGAACTAGCGCTTGCTTGGGGGGATACAAAATTACAGACTATGGTGAGGAAGACAATGTGGAATCGATCGGGCTTATATACATATATATAACAATGAAGGGAAATGAATATTTGGCTTAGTGCTCGGTGTTGAAATTACGGATTCGCCATTGCATGTTCTGCTTTTTGTCTTTCTTTCATATATTCGGTGTGCATGGTGGGGTCGATGTTCAGACAAAAGAAAAAAGGTGGGGTCGATGTATGCCGGGAACATACGGCACGTGAGGTAGGCACCTACACAAATTACTGCTTCCCGTTAGTTAATTATGCAATGGAGGAGATTGGTGGCAGACATATTCACTTCACTTTCTCTAATCAAATATATTAATTCAACTATTTAGGTTATCAAGTTCTAGTGGCAAGGGATATTTCTTGTCGATCGTGTGGATTCAATTATTAAAAATTAAAAAGGAAATGGAGTAGGAGTCAATCAATCGACTAAATGGCATTTGCCCATATATATACTTGAATTTCTAACTTAGGCACCGATGGGTTGCATCGATTTCGATTTTCGTGTTTAGTGCTGATAAGTCTGTACTAATGATGCAGGCTTGCCCTACTGAATTCACGCTCAAAGCCTCAACTTGATTTGGCGTATCTAACCCAATTAGTTAGGCGTATTGTTTAAGCTGGACGCTGGTGGTGGGGGTTCACTTCAACTGCCGGAAAGTCTTAATCTAGTCCGACGTGTGAAATTTGTTAATAACACTACCGGTCGCAACGGCTGACTATTTGATAAGACGTCGGATGCTTTATTTCATATGATATGATAGCACCCGAATAATTTCAATTTCAACTGGTGCTGTAAGGGAAACAAATTATGGAGAACCACCAATTAGAAAAAAGGGTTAAAATTGAGGAGGAGCACTAATTAGACAATGATGATTGCGATGATGAGTTTGATGCCAAGGGGGGGTTGTTGGGATGATGCTGCCGGAGTAATGACAAGAGATCTATAAGGGGGAAGTCAAAAGAATTATTCCTTGGCCGTCTAATGCGGAATCTCATGACTTCATTCTCCAACTTCGATTTTCAAAATGATGTTCTAATTGGCCACTTGCGTATGTCTTGGTGTACAGGGAATAAGCAAGAGGGAGTGTACCATTTCCCAAAGTCACTTGAGGCTTTTGTCTCATCTTTGTCCAACCGGATGTCCCCAACCAGGACTTCATGATTAGATGGCTTGGATCTAGATTCTCCTTACTCCCCATTTTTCCTCTTCTATCGTACCGATGAATGTTTCGAAATACTCATTACCCGTACTAAATGGATGGCAAGTTTCATTTTTCAGGTGTCGAGCGCATCTAGGAGGAGGATAATCGGATCTCTTGAAGATTTCTAATTTCATTCCCTCATTGACAAAGATTTCTGGGAAGGGGGCAAATACCTTGGGCGTTCTTGTGGATTCCTAGTATATTCTTCTCTCACCTCTTCCCTTCTCTTCTCTTTTAGAACAGCATCTTGTTTTGAGCTTTTAAGATTGTTAAAAGAAAATTTTAGGGTATCCATACCTCGCACCAAATCCGCCCCTCACCGGAAAGGACATCTCCGCCTGTGTCGGGATAGTCGAAGGTCATGCAACTGTCACGGGCTGAAAGCTTTCCTGGCCAGGGACAAGTTCATGCAATGCTTAATGAGTTGAAACACAAAGCCAACCTTCCCTCAATTGGTTGTCCCCAAGAACTGATTATCGAGTCGCTCGAATGAGATTAGGTTAGTCAAACATGTGGGTTCAAATTGAAAATTGTCCAATCCAAATTGACTTTTTTTTTTGTGCAATATAATTTTAGTAATCCATACTCGACCCAACTTGGGCTCTAAATTTTCTCCTTAAATTGTTACCTCTAAAGAATGGGCGACTTAATGGATTGGCTTGCTGAGTAGGCGAGGGAGTTTGGGTCGGATTGTGGGCTAGGAATTTGCGTGGCACACGAGCAACGTGGAGAGGTGGGTGAATGCCACACAAACAGACAAGAATATCTAAATGGATGGGCTCAGTGTTCAGTTTTGGACGAGAGTACCAAATTTTTAGGTATTCATATTAAAAATCTTCCTCAACATTCAAATTTGCAAAAATTGTCCTAAAACCAACCTAATTTAAATTCTTTTCACATAAAAAGCGTGTGTTTTTTGGCTAGCACTATACAATAAGAGGAGCAAAACCAAGAATTATCGGTACAAAAATTTAGACTGATTGGAGCAAAAGCTTTTTTTTTTTCTCTTAATGTTTTCTAGCATAAAAAAAAAACATAAAAAGAAAATTCACACCTATCCACAACCACAATCTCCCAAGTTTCCAATGGGCCACAATCAAACTCTAAAGCCCAAAAAATTCACACCTATTCACACCTTCTTCTTCTTCTTCTCTGACACGCACACACTATAGCTTCGGTTTCGAGACAAACTTCGTCGTCGACAGTGTCTTCTTTTGTGACTTCACTTGACCTTTGGAAAAACTATTAGATCCACCTGCGCTTTCTCTACGTCCTGATCGGAAAGACCCGTGTTCTAAGTTTAATAAAGAAATAGGGTTTGATGTTTAGATGTCATGACTTAATCCATCGGCGTCTCGAATGGGGCATGCCGCAAGAGCGGAGGTGAGTGGTAAGCGTAGGAGGCGTGCCTAAAGGGCAGCGAGAGCAGTGCAGTTCCAAGTGTCATTGCTAGATTGAGATCTGAGGGGTGGCAGTCGGAGGAAGAAAGTAGTGGTAGTTGGGCAACTATATGCACGAGGGTACATTAGTATTCTGGGAATTGGCAACATTGACAAAAAGGAGAAGAAAATGGGGCATGAATAAACATTTTTAGGTGTAGTTATACTAAAGTAAGTAGTCGACATCAAACTTCGTCATCGACAGACGCACACACTGTGGCTTCGGCTTCAAGACAAACTTTGTCACCGACAATGTCTTTCTCCTTCTTCTCCTACTTCTTCTTCCTTCCCCTGCCTTCATTTGCTGCGCCAAAGCAAAAATCAGATGCACACACGTGCATACTGTAGCTTCGGCTTCGACACAAACTTCGTCGTCGATAGTGTCTGCGATTTTTCTTCTGAAACTCATTTGCAATTCTCAACGCCAAGTTCGCAAATCGAGTCAACCTTTGAGCTCGGAAACTTGTGAAATCGTGCAAAATGGCCTCCTACACTTCTAATGGCCGACACGAACCACCTTGATTCTTAGCTTCCGCAAAACTGTAACTGCAACCTTCTAGAACGCTGTGCTTAAGAACCCAGCAATGGCGATGTGCGGACCCCTCAAGTGTCATAACTTTGCACAAAGGGACACTTAAGTGTCATAACTTACGAAAGGTACATTTAAGTGCCAAAATCGGAGTAAAATAGATCATTTGAGTGCCAATCTGGCCAAAATGTCGACGTGGCATTTTTCTGGCAAACCGAGCCTAAAACGACGCCGTTTTGCATGTTGACGTGACCAAATAATGTAAAAACGACGTCGTTTTTGGACTTATGTGATAAAAAATAATATAAAAATTAAATAAATTTAATTTAAAATTAGATTTAGTTTAAATACTAAAAAATAATAAATTTAAAATTATATTTAGTTAAAAATATTAAAAAATAATCTTTTAAAATTTTAAAAATTAAAACATACCTTGGCCTAGTTGGGCGAGGGCCGCCGATACTCGCTGAATTTGGGCGAGGGCTACGACCTCGCCTCGATCTGGGGTGAGGGCTCGCGCGCCCTCGTCGCCAGTCGGTAGAGGTCGCCGGCCAACCCTCCCCCCTCCGTCGCCGGCCCTTACTGGTGACGGTGAGGAGACGGCTGTTGTGGCTAAGGGTTGAGCCACCGCGCCCCTTTTTTTAAAATTTTCTTTTAATTTTTTAAATATATATATATTTTTAATTTTTAAATTATTATTTTTAATATTTGAACTAAATCTAATTTTAAAATTACTATTTTTTAATATTTGAACTAAATCTAATTTTAAAATTATTATTTTTTAATATTTTAACTAAATCTAATTTTAAATTAAATTTATTTAATTTTTATATTATTTTTTATCACATTAGCCCAAAACGACGCTATTTTTGCATTATTTGGCCACGTTAACGTGCAAAACAGCATCGTTTTAGGCTCACTTTGCCGGAAATTCGTCGGAAAAATGTCACGTCAACCTTTTGGCCGGAGTGGCACTTAAGTGATTCGTTTTTCTTAGAATGTGGCACTTAAGTATATATTTCATAAGTTATGGCACTTAAGTGTCTCTTTGAGCAAAGTTATGACACTTAAAACGTTCTTTTGCCCAGCAATGGCAGCGATAAGCAATGGAAGACAGTGACTTTGCTTGAGTGACAACTCGACAGAAGGATATTGTCTTAGCTATACAAAGTTAGGTGATTTACCGGTCAACTTTCATCTTGATTTCAACCTTTCTTTTCTTCCTTTGAAAAGCCCTGTTAGTATTCAAAGCCTAGCCAATTGAAATTATATTTTTTCCCTCAAAGGACAAACAATGGCGGCAATTTTAGGGTTGTCGATTTCAAAATGGGTTGATACCCATCCTAAAACCTAGAATTGAATCGGACAAGGTTGGTTCTTAATGTGTGGAATCAAGAACAGCAGTTGCCCCCAATCAATCAGTCTATGCCGTTTTCAAGGCTTGTCCTAGAACCATCGACTCTTTTCCCCCCTATTCCATACAAGTGGGAGTTTCCCAACATTAAAGTAACAATAAAAAAAAACATTATTTTCGGTTTATTCGATATGATCAGGGGTGCACAACTAATTGATGATCAATTAGTTTTTCACTAGATTTTGTAATCATTACCCTATTACATGATGTCGTATCCACATGTATAAATAATGTAAGAATGTGTGTGTTGTGTAATATTTCCCTTTAATTGGTTTGTTGAGTTTGGTCCTCCAACTCTCATTGTTCTAGTAAAAACATGTCACTCTAGTTTATTGACTTAGGAATGATAGTATTGGCTCTAGTAATATCAGTTTGGAGTAAAAGGTTTCCCCTTTTGGACTATGTTTGAAAGCATTAATCCAAAAACATGAAATCATAGCTGTCTATTGTATGAGTGATATTATTTGGGTTGAACATCAACATATTATATAAACATTTATATATATATATATATATATATATATATATATATATATATATATATATAGAGAGAGAGAGAGAGAGAGAGAGAGAGAATTTTTGAGGAATGCTTAGGGCTAACTTCTATATATGGAAATCATTACTCTTATTTCATTGAAAATTAAAACGTAACATACTAATTTAGGATTTACTTCAAAAAAGAAAAATCACTTACTCTCGATTTTTCTTTCTCGTTTTTACTCTCTAATTTGTTGTGTTTATGTGTTTAATCCTAATAATTAAAGCAAAAAATTGCGTGCATATGCATAATTAAAGTAGATGTACATTTTATTTATGGTGTGCTGCTCTCGTGCTGATTTTTTGACTTTCCGACTTGGGGCAAGAGCCTCCCCTCATCTGCAGCTGTGGCTTGTATCTGCAGGGACACCTTGGGAAGGATCATTGAAGGATTCACGAAATCTATAGCGGCAAAATCTGTTGAACTAGCAGAGGTACAAGCGCTGGTAGAAACTCTGAACTTTTATCTCGTCAAAGATTGCCCCGTATAGACCAAAACAATATATGCTTATTCACTCTGACTGCAGCACATTGGTGGCTACGGTTCTCTTTTCAGAATCCCTAAACTAGGAGATATAGCCTCTGGTAGATCGGGCCAAGCGCAAACTGGAAGACTCTTTTGGCATTGTTTTAGCCCATTGTAATTGCGATACAAACAACGTGGCTGGCTGGTTAGCCAAAGCCCAACGATTCGGATACCTTCCTAGGGATTGTGTTAATAATCCCCCGTATGCACTTTTGGACTTATTGTGTGCCGATGCTTAGATGTGTGTACTAATAACTTTTCTTATTAATGTATTCCTACTTGTTTGCTAAAAAAAAAAAAAAAGAATCGGGGCAAGAGCCTGTGAAAGGTCAACTATTTGTTCACAAGTGGGAGTGGGAGAGGCAAAGAAGCAAATAATGCCACGTGATGGTGGCGTTCAAAAAGTTGATAATAGAAAATGTTGGGTCCGAAAAGTTAATAACAGAAATAATTCTTTGTCCAGCAGTCGACGAGGACGGGAAAGAATTAATTATACGTATGGATGGCAAGGTCGATGTGGTGCAACGACTTGACCACTATTAGGTATGCTGTTATGCATCTCAATCAATTTTATCCTTTGATCTTATAGCTTTCCATTTTTTGCTAGTGTCCTCGTCAACATGTCACTGTCATGGCGTGCACGCAAAACACTTTTTGATACGTGTGGGGGTGATGAAAGTTATTTAGGGTGCAAATGGTAACGTTTCTGTTCTTTTTTTTGTTCTAGGGAACAGAAACAAAAAAAAAAAAGTGTTTCTATTCCGGGGAACAATTTTTGAACAAAAGAACGCGTTTGGTAACGTTTGGTCGGGAATAAAAAATGAACAGAAACACGTTTGGTAAATTTTATTCTTTTTTTGTTTCTTTTAATTTTTTAAACATTTTTATTTTATTTTTCATTTTTTCCTTTATTTTTATTTTTTTTATTTTTTCGGCCGGTCCTCGGCCTCCACAACCGGCCGATGGGGCCGGCAGCCTCGCCTAGCCACGGCGAGGCTCACCGGGGGCCGGCGAGGCTCGGCCTCACCGGATCTGGGCGAGCTCGCCTCGTCGGGGGCCGGCGATGCTTGGCCTCGCTAGATCTGGGCGAGCTTGCCTCGCCAGGGGCCGGCGATGCTCGGCCTCGCCGGATCTGGGCGAGGCCGAGCCTCGACGGCCGATCGCCGGCCATGGTTGAGGCAGCGACCGGTGAAAGAAAAAAGAAGAAAAAAAAGAAGAAGAAAAGAAGAAGAGAAGAAGAAGAGAGAGAAGAAACGTTTCTTCATTTTTGTTTCTGGAACAAGAAACAACAATTTGTTGTTTCTTTTTTTTGTTCTTATTTTGTTCCGGAAACAAAAAAAACAAAAAAAGAACAGAAACGCAACCAAACGCGTTTCTATTCTTTTTTTGTTCCCGGGAACAAAATCCATACAGAAGTGTTCCAGAAACGTTTCTAAGAAACGTTTCCATGCACGCCCTTAGTTTCTTGAGAATGAGGAGTTAATGGAAATCATTCACAGTAAAAGAATCAAGAAAAAAAAAAAGGAAAACATTTTTTTTTGGAAAATAATTTCTCATAAATCATTTTTTGTTATCGTAAAATTTTTCCCAAAACAAACACGTCTTAATATAAGCCTTAACAAAGAAGGAAAAGGAAAACCGTTCAAAATTGGCAAAAAAAAGGGAAAAGTACAAAAAAAATCATAAACTTAGTTTTAAACCTTTTAATTGTATTAATTTAGTTTCAAACTTTTTTTTATATTTTACCGTTGAGTCCATTTAGCCAATTTTGACTGGAAAAAACTAACATAAACATTGTCCATCCTACGTAGCATGGCCAGCGTGAGGTGGATTTTTTTTTATAATAATATTTGAATTAGATGCCAAATTCAAGAGTTTGCCTTTTGATAATTATAGACTCTAAAAAATCCGAATTAACTTCCTTGGCGAGTCATGCAAACTAAGCAGCCATTGAAGAGGAAAAGCCTAAAACCCAATGAGTTGGATTTCTAATGTTCACACTTTGCATTTTGTGCGGTATTATTGATTTTTTGCATATTTTTATCGGGTTAAACAATGATATTATAGAGAAAAAAAAAAGCATTTATCTAACAGGGGAATATATACATTTTGGGTATCTTTTCTTATATATGGTAGGAGAATTTCGAATTATCCAAGAAATGCTTGAATTATCCAATTGCATACCGTGAGTGCTTATTGTCTTACCTGGTAAAGCAAGTGTGCATTTCAATTGAGACCCGTGAAATAAATGTAACAAAAAAAAAATCCAATAATTATACAGTAGCTGAATATGAATATAAGCAAGTTAATTAATAGGAAAATGCTTAGCTAACTACACCCTTACTCTTCAGCGACCCATGATTTCCCAAGGAAATCAGATGAGTTTTGTGGCCGTTTTCCTTGGGAAATGAAATCCCACTCGTTGGAAATTGAATCCCATAAATACAAAATTTTGCCAAAAATAAGTTTGAAGGGAAAAAAAAACCTAGAATTATTATTGACTAAAATTCAAATAATCACAAATATGAGATGATGGTTGTTTTAATTCTTCTATTGCATTTTAAGGCGATTTATCTTTTATTTTGTTTACACCAATCTTCAATCACATTTTAAAGAATCATACTTTCATTACTATTTTTCCTTTTATACGAGTTTAAAAATTCAAGCCAGTAATCCTTTGGTTTTCACTACATTGAACTATTTTTACAACAAACCTAATTTTAATAGAACTTATTAAGCACAAAAATTATTAAAAAACAGTCACAAAACCAAGTTTATACAAACGATTTTGGTTAATTCAGTTCACCTGCCAGAACTACGAATTTTTCTATTGCAAGTATTGAAGGCTATTTTCTTTTATTAAGTTTTCTAATTATCTATGTCAATCATATCGCCAATATGTGGTGGTAAATTAGTTTTAGACATGCGACAGGAGTATGATTTATTTTTACTTTTAGGGCTGTCAAATAAATTTTGGATTATATGACGAGTGACTTGGTTCGATCGTGTGCAAGATAGTGTTCTCTGTTTGATGCAAACATGTGTCGTAGACAAAAAATTCATATCATTGCAAAAGATTTAGTGATTAAAATATCAATTTTCAAATGCCTCAAATTTTTTACAAAATTAACCAAAATTTAATATGAAGTAACTGTGGATGTAATTTTCTTCATATCGAAATAACTCCATAATTTTTTAGTTCACTAGTAAAGAGTCCTTAGTCTAGGTGGCGATCAAAATATGTTATTTGTAGTTTATATGAAACTAGTAAAAAATGTTTGCAATTGTAAGTTAGTATATGATAAAAAGCTAATTACAATATTAATTATTGCCGGTTGCCCATCATTTGGAAAAGAATGTTGGTGGCCCGAAATGCACCATTATCTTAGCATGGCCCTAATTACTATTCATTCAATTTCAAATCTTACATTTACTCTAACTCAAGAAACATCATAATCTAAACATCTATATAAACCCGCTTCAAGGGGACACTCGACACGTATCTCCCACGGTTATCTCTAATAATCAAGCCCAAATTTCTCTCTATAATCCTAAAAAACTCTAAACACAATCATACCTCAAACAATCAAGCTGTCACACTTGGAAATGGAGAAGGATCAAGCCAAGCCTAGTGCATCGGTCATTTTATTGGCGATTGCATCTAGTAGGTATCTCTCATCTCTCATTTATTATAATTATTATTTATAAATGTAGAACTGCACTGATGAATTTTCCAAACTCCCTTTTTTTAAAGGTCTTGCTGTCTTACAAGCTGCAGAAGAAGGAGGTAAATGTAAATGTGCCCCGCCCTATGTATCGAAGTAGTGTCCTATTGGGCCTCATAAGCTCTACACGCACCCGGCAAATGTTTCTGCATTCCGTGAAAGCGCCAGAATATCTTGGATAGTCTGATTGGAGGAGGCGCTCGTGTTCCAGATATGTGTCCTCCAAGGTTTCGTCACGTCTGTGTACGCGGCAAATATAAATGTGCCCCGCCTTGTATATCAGACCGATGTCCTGTTGGGTCTCAAAAGCTCTGCTTGGAACCCGGCACATGTTTCTGTATTCCATCAAAGCGCCAGGGTGTCCCTGATGGTCGGGTTGGAGGAGGCCCTTGTGTTTCAGAGAAATGTCCCGACAGGTCTTGTCCGATCTATGCACACTAAAAGTGAATATGTGTTCGACCGGAGCGCAAACATTGATTGATGTGTGTTGTGAGTGTGTTCGTGAGATGGAGAGGACGCAAGAATAAGAGTCCCTCGAGGTATAATCGCTAGTCTTCATTGGCTAGTGTTCGGCAGGGCTCATGAGCACCTGTAAGGTGTGCCAGGACGGATCCTCGATATTAAAAAAAAGAAAAAAAGTAAGAGGAAATAAGAGAGAGGTGGGTTGCATGTGTTGGAGATTTTTATGAATCAAATTTTGCTCTTATTAAAAAGGGTTGATGATGCTAATGTGGATATCATATCACTATCGTACGGAATAAGAAGTGAGTGCATATAAGTCCGTTTTAATTTACAGGAATTTTTTGCATTACTCTGAAGAAATTAAAGCAAAAGTTACGTGCATATACATAATTAAAGTAAATGCACATTTAATTATTAGAGGACTGCAGCCCTCGTGGCGCATGAATCTGACGCTTGTGGTACAATTAACTGTTCGAGGGTGTGTTTATCTCGTGCTGATTTTCTTTTGTTTTTTAACTTTTCAAATCGAGATCGGGCCAAGAGCCTGTGTAAGGTCGACTATTTGGTCACAGAAGGGAATAAAAAAATAACGCCACGGTGATGGCGTGCTCGAAAGTTAATAAAAGAAAAATGTTTGGTCTGACAAGTTAATTACAGAAATGATTATTTGTCCAAAAATCGACGAGGGCGAGAAAGAATCGTACGTATGGCTGCCGCGGTCGATCTGGTGCAACGATTCGATCACTGTTTAAGTATGCTATGCATCTTAATCAATATTTGTCCTTCAATTTTATAACTCTCAATTTTTAGCCAGTTTACTTATCAAAGTGTCATTGTGATTAGATGTGTTAAATGGGTTGTGTAACCCATTTATGAACCCATTTATAGTTAAATGGGTCATTAATGGGTCAAGCTTTATCTTATAAAGCACCCATAATAAGTTTTAATGTGTAAACACTAAGATATATGGGTTTTAAATGGATCAGCTCTTTGACCCGTTTATGACCCATTTATTAACCCATTTTTCACTCAAAACCTCATTATCTCTCTTTCTTCTCCTTAACTTTATAATTTTTTTTATTTATAAAAACTGAAATTATAATTCTTTTTTCTTTCCTTTTTTTTTTTCTTCCTCCGGTCGTCGACACGGCGATGGCCGGTAACCAACCGGCGAGGCTTGAGCTCGCCGGCGACCGGCTAGGCGAGGCTCGAGCTCGCCGGATCTGGCGAGGCGGAGGCCTCGTCGACGCCCGGCGAGCCTCGAGCTCGCCAGATCTGGTGAGGTGAAGGCCTCGCTAACGTCCAGCGAGGAGAAGGCCTCGCCGGTGTTCGGCGAGCCTCAAGCTCGCCGGATCTAGCAAGGCGGAGGCCTTGCCAACGTCCGCTGAGGCTCGAGCCTCGCCGATCGGGCGAGACTCGAACTCGCCGGCGTCGGGCGAGGCTCCAATCTCACCAGATCCGGCGAGGGGCGAGCTTGCGCTTGTCGGCATCGGCAAGCCGGGTGAGCCAACTCGCCTGTGGCTGGTCGCCGGCTGTCGTCATGGCCGGTGGCCGGTCAAAGAAGAGGAAGAAGAAAAAAGAAAAGAGAAAAAGAAAATTAAAAATAATTAAATTTTTAATTTAAAAAAATTAAAAAACTAAAAATTTAATTTTAAAAATAAAAAAATAATTAAAATTCGATTTTTTTAAATAATTATTTTTAAAATTTGTATTGTATAAAATCATGTTAGCAATACCATTTAAAAAATATATATATAAGCTTTTTTTATGTTTCGTTAAATGAGTCGAGTATGGGTTGGGTATAGGTCGGGTCGGGTATGAGTCAAAAAAATTGCACTACAATAAATGGGTTGATTTGGGTCGGACCATTTATGACCCGACCCAAACCCGACCCGACTTACCCGTTTAACTGGTCTAATTGTGATACAGCTAGTTTATGAAATACCTCTTGATGTGTATCGTGCTAGTGGGGATATCCACATTAGAACTAACCAACCCAATTAAAAGTAAGGATGTGTTTGTATAATTTTTTATTAAAATAAAATTGTATTCATTGTTCAAAAAGATACATGAGAAGTACATAAACTTTCATAGCAAAGTAAATCGAAGCATAACAAAATATAAGGGATATCAAATCCTCGAAGATATTATTAAACTCCTAAATTTAAATCGGTAGTGAAGAACTCCCAGGACTAAAATTAAATTAGGAGAGTTTGAACTCTCATATTTAGAAATAGACCATGATAAAAGAGCTCCCATATCAAGATCAAAAGGAAAGTAAAAAGAAGAAAAAAAAAACAAGAATGCTCTAATAAAATTAATAATAGATGAAGGGGTGGGTGAGACTAGCTCAAACCCTCCCATAATTGAAGAGAGATCTCTCCTATTCAAATGGCTTTAGGGTGTCTTTGTTTAATTGAAAAGAAAATTACCGTGAATTAGTTTTTAAAGTTTTATGAGTTTGGCTTGCTGAAAATGATTTATCAAGAAAAAAATTATTTACAGTCAAAAGAAAATGGGCATGCTTAAAATTAGGAAAATGAATTGTCTTATCGGAAATCCATAAAACATTTTCCATTATCATAAAAAAGAAAATTTCCTGAAACAAAACACATCCTAATATAAACATTAATAAAGAAAGAAAGAAAGAAAAAAGGATAATCGATCAAAACTTGAAAAAAGAAAACAACTATTTCACTTGAATCATCCATGATTTTAATGCCCAAATCTTTTTTCCTAACAAAATTTTCAAGTTCAAAACGAAATGGCGTCGAAGAAGAGGAGATGTGAGGATAATTCTCTTTTCGAACGACTAACGAAATTATAAACTTTCAATAAGTTGACGGCGCTCGTGTTATATGTGATTGACACTTTAAAAATGCAATTATGTTTTAACAAGTAGTTCTTGATGCTAATTGATACGATGAACAAAAAATTGAGGGGGGAAAAAACAGAGAGAGCGCACCACGGTTTCGGCATTAGACGGCATCATTATTGTCCTATTAAATTATTAGTGCTCCTCTTCAATTTTGAACAAACTTTTTTATTTCATGCCATATGGATGAAGTGCGTTCGACATTTATTACTTGTTGATGTGAATCGCCGCCCCGTTCGAGCAGATCCATCGCCCAAGTCCAACATAAGCAATTTTGCACAACTAATTAGATTTAACACATCATATTCACACTCCTATTATTGCGTAGAAAAAAATATTTTACTCATTTTTTGACATTTAGATTGTTTAGGAAAATAAATAAATGGGACTCATACTTAAATTTAGAAAAATGATACTTCAAAAATTGGAAAACATTTTTTAAAATATAACTAGATATCGGTATTTAGACAAAAAAAAAACTCCGCTTTTGAGCACGGAAACCCTAACACTTATTCTTGGGTCCTTAGCAATGGACTTAGGAGGGGTTGGGATCACTGGGATCCATTGAGGCCAAACCCGGGTCTAAAAAGGTCATGCCTGGCCTCGATTCCATGAGGCTGCGCTTAAGAGAATAGCGCATGTGCCTAGGACCTCAACGCTTGTGGCCAAGTCCCTAATCCTCGAGCTTGGGTCCATAGAGTCAAGGCCTCGAAACCCAGTACCTTTGCCATGAGTCATGGCCTTGGCCCATAGAGGCTAGGCCCAAGACCCCAGTGCTTGTGTGCTTGAGTCCTTGGCGCCCATGCCCAGATCCATCGAAGTTGGGCCCAAGACCTCGGTGCCCAAGACTAGGTCCTCAGCACCTAGGCTTGCATATAGTTCTTTCAAATATCAATGTTCCCTTTTTTCTAAAAATCACAATCATAAAGATGTGTTACACAACATCTTGTCGAAAGGATGCCTTTTCGGGGAACAAAATCCTCTACTCAGTACGATGCTTCTCTTGATGCATCGACGATTTAAGTCATTGATAAACGCTTCATTTTCCACGAGTCAAAGGTTCAGATTTATTGAGCTATTGGAGAGAGTATCGAACAAGATCAAAAAATCTGCATCTGTCATTCTGGAGCCACAAGCCCTTCAAGGTGTGTTAATAAAGAAGAGGCTTGTTGCTTGACCAGGTCTCATTGCATACATTGTCATGGGCCTTTGGAGGCCCAAGAAAGATCCAAGTCCCTTGGGCGTGAGTTGAGAAGACTTCGTTAACAAAGGGACAAGCAATGTATTTATTATTGTGAAATTGTACTCGACATGTTGCAAAAGAAAGAAGTCCTACATTTGGATTTGAAAAGTCTAAGGAGCAACCGATGACGTTTGACTCGAATCTCAATAGAAGAGTTTTGGAGTAGTCATGAGTTTGACGAAACGTATTGGGTGAATTTCACTACGAGCTCCCTTCTAGATCTTGTCGGGATGTATTGACGTTATGTTGCACTGTTGCTAATATATATATATGGACAGCCTAGTGTTCGTATCTAAAAAATTATAGCGAAAATAGAGAAACGAATCAAAATGAAGATTTGCTATGAATTGCTTGAAAAGAAAAATGTTCGAATGACATAATATTTATGTCTTGTCATGTCACAAGATAGCGTGTAGTAGGTAAAATGGAATGCCAAGGGCATTATGTATCCGCATATACAAGCAAAAAAGGATGAAGAAGAGACCGTTTTTTTAATCAATCGTATTATCTTGTATGAAGTGCACTTTAATTAATTATTACATTTTGAATTGAAAAAATCTCATTTAAGATGTATGATTGATGAAAAAGAATACCCTCTTGCAAAGAAAGGCATCGGTTGCTCCATATCCTTTCTCCCTTTCGTGGGGCTAGACCATGAATCATGTGCAATTTTTCAACACCAATAAAGGGGAAAAAAAAGTAAATCACATGTTTGCACTTGCGAATTCTTTTATAAGACAGTATCGCCCCACTCATGGGATTTCTGGGTCCTCATGCACATGTACAACAACACCCAATTCGCAATCGACACGTGACACCTCCTGCTTTTAATATTTATATCCTGGGATGTCTTGTCACTTCCTTTGGTAACATGGTACAAAAAAGACCAATTTCATGACATTGGATTCCCCAATTTTCTGACTTCTCTCTTCCTGTCCTTTCTGAATTTTCCAGTCAATTTCCCGAACAGGTTTTTTCCTTTTAAAATAAGCAATTTGCCCTCTTCGAGGAAAACCTTTCTGACGTCTGCATCTTTAAGTGCAAAAAAGTGGCAAAACTCTACAAAGCAATGGTGGTATTTGGTCAATTATTAAGAGAAAGAGAAAGAGGGAAAGGGATTATGAGTTTTTGGGCCATTATATTATTAAGGGAAAGCTTATTCCACTCTTTTCCAGCACAGGCTCTTCAGTATTCGTCCCCTATTCATTCTTTATTGGTACAATTGACCCATTCTTTTCTCTCCACTTTCTCTTTCTTGATAAGTTTTTAAATTAATACAAAACAAAAAATAATGGATTATATGCAGAAAGAATATTCAAAAACAGGTATTCCATCCCTTAATGACGATAAAAACATGCTTTAAGTTCTACTATAGCTACATAAGATGCTACTTTCCACCCATTTCAACCTATTGGTGAGATATTTTCTAAAATATTCCTTTGGATCGAGCTTTATTTTCTTATTAAGTTTTGCTAACTATCGAGTCTAATGAGCCATTGTTAGACTGGTGGGTGTTATGGAGATACATGATTATTTTGCATTCTAGCCCTCGGTTTTCAATTCTGATTTGGATGCAATTGTCGAAAAGTTGCACAAGTCTTGGGATAGAATAATATACTAGGTACTTAATTATTTTTCTTTTTCTTTTTTTGACATAACTTTAATATCTAGGTGTTTGAAGATATTCATGAATGTTTGTTTGATAGTCTTTATATGGCCTTTCACTATTAAGATTTAGATATCAATCAATTGCCAACGTTAATAGATTATCAATTAGAAATATAGAAGTACAAAAATAAGCTCGATTGCTTCATATTCGATCGAGTTCAATTACCTATTTCTGGTCCTAAGGCTCCTGCTGGTGAATAAGCCGAGCGTGGTGATGATCTTCCAAAATCTTGTCTGAAAAAAAAAAAATCAGTTTGATTGCTTCATATCCAATCGAGTTCAATTAGCTATTGCTAGTCCTAAGCTCCTGATCGTGAATAGGCCGCGCATGGTGACAATATTCTGCAATCTTGTCTGAAAATACTAGTTGGTCACCTATTAAATTTCCTAAGTCATACGATTCAAACTGAACAAGCAGCTCACTGGAATTTTCGTATGTAGAAGAATCAATCTTCAACCAACATCCAACAGCATCATTTCCATGATTTAAGGATATCTAGCTCTTGGTTGGACCATGATATCTTTGATTTAGAATATATTTATCAATCAAGTGTTGGGATTCGGATTTGATCATCCAAGATTCAATGTATGATTTGGAAAAGGCAAGTTCTTTACGGCACAGCCTCCTCCTATCTACAACACTCGTGCTTTCGTAATTACTTGTGATTGTTTACCTGAAACCTACCTAGAAGTAATGTAATGGCATAACCATGTAAATCGCCCCCAACAATTTTGTGAGCTAGGGGTATCATCGAGATAGATTGAGTCGATACAACTTAATACACGAGCCTTATTTGAAATTGTGTACAAGAAAACCTGATTTATTAACCAATATGAGAATTTACATAATCAAATCACCTTTTATGGTAAGTTATAATAAGCTGATAATGACATGGACAGAGAAATTCCCAATGAACATACCCAATTTTTCAAAATTAAAGAATCTTAGTTCTTCAAGATTTATTCATAACAAGAGAGATGAAAATATATATTTATCTACCACCGGCCTTGGTGGCTCCGTTGGATAAGAATCCCTTGCCTTGGGAGAAAGGTGAGGGGATCAAACCCCAGGGGAAGCATCGGTGATTTAAGCGTAACGTCGGGGTGGTGGGTCCTCCGCTAGCGTCGCTCCAGGGTTTACTTGGCGGCTATGTATTGCTGTAAGGCTACGAACGGCTGACGGGTTTCCCTAGATATCAAATATATATATTTATCTAGAACAACTTTGAGAACATTATTGTTGCAAAAATAAGATAAATGAAAAAAATATAATTTCTCTCCGTTAACTCACTTTAGTCTTAAAGTATTCTATCTCATAGAGGATAACTTACAATATTTTGTTATCTTGTGTAGAGGAAGGACTAGATTCTTTATACAGGTTAATAACAAGTATCTTGCATCAAAGCACATTCTATTTTTACAACAGGCACGTAATTTTATAAGAAACGCACACCTTTATAAAGTTGTGTTTTTTCATAGCCAATAAGTTTTTTTTAGCATTTAAATAATTATTAAATCATTAATGAACAGTAACACGTGGGCCACAATTATTCTTAAATGTTTTAGGCAATATTTTATGAACACGGCAAAACGCATTAGGCTACGGTGTTTTTAAAACAATGGATCTTTCTCTCGAAGGATGATGTAACATTGTAAACCCCTGTAAATTGAACTAATTTTTTTTTTAAAACTTTATTTCTTAAGAAATCACAATCATAAAATGAGCTATACAACATCTTCTCGCAAATGGCGATTCTCTTGGTGCAGCAACGATTTCAGCTATTGATAAATAACCCATTTTCATTATTTAGGGTCCACCGAAGAGACTGCTGTGCGAAATAATATAAAAGAAAAAAGAAAAAAAATCATCTGACTTTCCGAAAATTGTGTTACTCGATAATCCAAATGATCGAACGGACCCAAATGATCTTCACGGGCCCTTCAAGTTGGGTTAATTAAGGAAGTGGCTTTGTGATCGGCCTTCTGAAGTCCAAGAAGCACAGGTCCTTTGGGCAGCCTCTCTTGATTGCATAGGGAGAATTTGGGCGTCAATTAAGAAGACTAATTAACAAAGGGTAGAGCAGTGCATCTAACACATGTGAAGGTGTACTCAACAATGTACCGATTGCGAATGTTGACCACACCTCGTTAAAGAAGGAAGTCCTACATTGGATGTGTAAAGTCAAAGGAGCAACCGGTAACACCCAGTCGACTCATATCTCAATAACAAAAGGTTTTTGATAAACCCGAGTTCAACAGGATATGTCAACGAGTTCAAGTTATGTGCTTCCTCTTGGATCTCCCATTGAAGGTATTGGAGTTCTACCGTGCTTTTCCCAATACATATGGATGCCAAGATATGTGGAGCTAATCAAATGAATTATTTGTTACGAATTGTCTGAAGTGACAAATTACATCCTTCAAAAAAGAACATATTATGTATCATCACAAGAGAGTATGTAGTAGGATTTTTTCATTGTCGCCAAAGTTGACAAGTAATTCTTGATCTTGTACACAATATCCTTATTGATGAATTATCGCGCCTCGAAGTTTCTGTAAGAAGTCAAAAGACATCCTAAATTGTTTCACATATCCTTTGATGAAACTATGCAAACATCTACAGAAAAGGAAAAAGGAGTTCAGAGAACATTATATATCTCCACGTACATTATCTCGCATGATACGCACTCTAATAAATTCTTGCGTTTGATTTTTTTTTTTTTTTGGTCAGTCATACTCTATTCCTACTCTACACTCACTCAGACGCGATTTGTGCCCGCCTCGCAGCGGGCGAGTCGAACCCACTCCCGAAACTTACGCGTCCTTACCCCTATCCCCTCCCGAAAGGTGGGATTTCACCTCCCTTCCATGCCGGATATTTGGAAGGGTGGCCACTGGGGCGAACCCCCAGTGGTTCTTGTGTTTGATTTTGGAAAAATCGAATTTTAATATATACAATTGAACAAAAAAGGGAAAAGCCTTCTCTCATGAAAAGGCATTAGTTTCTCTATTTAAGGGAAGAGATTCTTGTCCCTTCCCTCAGGCTAAGCCATGAATCATGTGCATCTTTAAACAGCACGAAACAAAATATGGTGAATCACATGTTTGCACCTGCAAAATCTTTGGTCAACAGCATTGCCCACCTAATACACTCATGCAATTTCTGGGCCCTTATATGTACAGAGACAATAATAACCAACCGGCAATGGCCGTGTCATCGTATTGAATTGTTATATCCTATGATATCATGTCACATCGCTTGGCAACATGGTAGCAAAGACTAATTCATGACATTGGATTCCCCCAATTTCCGGACTTCTCTTCCCGTCCTTTCTGAATTTTTCCATGCAATTTCCTTGAGTGGGGTTTTTCTTTAATAAGCAATTTGCCCTCCACAAGGAAAACCTTTGTGATGTCTGCATCTTTAGGTGCAACAAAGTGGCAAACTTTTTCAAAACAATAGTGACATTTGCTTTAATTTAATTATTCAAATAGAGGGGATGAGAGAGAGAGAGATTGTGAGTTTTAAGGCATTAATATTAATTATAAAAAAAGCATATTCTATTCTTTTTCCAGCACATGCTCTTTAGTGTTTGTGCCCCATTTCATTATTTATTCATACGTTCTTTTCTCTCCACTTTCTCTTTCTTGATAATTTTTTTTAATTAATCTAAAAAAAATAATGGATTATATGCAGAAAGAAGATCCAAAGACAGGTATTCTGTCCCTCAATGACGATAAAAACATGCTTTAAGCGCAACTTTAGCTTCAGAAGATGCTACTTCCACACAATTCGACGTAATGGGAAGAGATTCTATAAGATATTCCTCGGGTCTAATTTATATTTTCATTACATCTAGCTAATTATTCAGTTGGTTAGGTCACTTTTGATTGAGTGGGAGTACGTTTTGTTTATTTTTCATATTTTGTATTCTAGTCCGTTGTGATTTTTACATTTTCCATGCGTGTAGTTCGGTTTTGAATTTCTGCCGTAGACGCGATTGTTGAAGAGTTTCACAAGCGTCTTGATGAAAAGAAGTCAAAGAGGCAAGCTCAACAGGAGAATATACAATGATAGGCATCTTTTCCCAATTTAGGCGTTTGATTTTTTTTTTTTTTTTGACAATCTCTTAATGATTCACTAGTTTATGTATGAACAAGCATAAATATAACCATTGGGGATTAAGATCTCTCACCTAATTGTTAGGATGCATGCATGGGTGATTTATGTTAGAGAAATCCCACATTTGAAAATTTGTGTTGTGTAAAACAATTAATATATCATAGTTAACTCAGGACTCATTAGTTTAAGTTTTTGAGTGAATGTGAGCCCATTGAATAAGCTCGGACTTGAACTCCATCTTGGCCATCTCCTCGGAAGAATGTGTTGCGCTTCTGCTGTGCACTCCTAACAACTTTTATTAGAGCCACGGTCACGACTTGAGATAAGATGAGCTCATGCGTAGTGTGGAGCGGTTAATATTATTTTAGTTGGCCCATGACTCATTAACTTAAGTTTTTGTGTAAAAGTAGGTCTAATTAAATATGTTAACAGCTCGGATTTAGGATCCCTCTTGACGATCTAACAGGAAGAATGTATCAGATTTTTGCTGCATGTTCCCAACACTAAAATTGTTTTCGCGTCCCTTTTCTTCTCTTGCAATCTGAATTATATATTTGAGAAGCTGGGGACCTTTTGCTCAACCGTCCTATAAAAAGAATCAGGCAATTAATCAATCACCAATATCAAGAGATTTTCAATCAGCACGCACGAGTACAAATAAGCTTGATTGCTTCATATCCAATTGAATTCAATTAGCTATTGCTAGGCCTGGGGCTATTGCTCGTGAATAGGCCAAGCATAGTGATGATCTTCCACAATTTTGGCTGAAAAAATACTAGTTGCTCGTTACCTATTAGTTTTTTTAGTTGAAAGTTCTAATTAGCTCACTATATAAAATTGTCAACTTATCAACCAACATTCAACTCAATCATTTCCATAATTAAAGCATACCTAGTTCTTGATTTGTACTATGATACCTTTGATTTAGTATAAATTTATCAATAAATTGTTGGGTCTTCGGATCTGATCATCCGATATTCAATGTATGATTTTGAAAAGACGAGTTCTTTAAAGCACATCCTTTGTCTACACACAAAACTTGTGCTTTCATCATTACTTATGATTGTTTATATGAAACTAACCTGGAAATACGTAATGGCATTACCACCGAAAATCATCACCAAACAATTTCTTTAACCCAAATGGGGGTGCCTAGAGATAGATTGTGCTTCGATGTTAACTGAATACACAAGCTTTCAATCTTAAATTACAAATCTACAAAGAACTGATCTATTCACCAATAAGAGAAATTGTATAATCAAATCAGTTTAAGCCAAACTCTAGGTATCGATTCAACCAATGTACAGAGTCAGATCTTGGCCATCAAGTCAACGTAACCGAGGCTTCCACGGCACCCATATGCAAGTCCAACATCGACCCTCAGCACTGTTTATTTTGTCGAAATGAGTAAACTGACTATTAATTTTTTCTTATTTTGTTCATTTTACATTTGACAATTTGGCTCTCACCTAATATCGGGCATGAATTTCCTTTAGTTAGGTCGAACTTTGCATCAAACCAGTCATTATCACCACAATCATTCTCATCATCATTGTCGATAATCAAGCTTTTCATGATTTGTTAGTTTGTCTCCCTAGCTATTAGGCCTCCAGCTTTAATTTTTCGATAGAGCCCACTTTTCCCATCACTCAAGGTTCGGTCCATGGTGACGTCAATGTTTTTTTTATGATTATTAGTTTACAAATTATATCTCACCAGACTCGATTTCTCTTCTTTGGCTTGATGATGTGATCTTTAGGCAATTATTACTTAATTGGTGATGGGATCTATTATTGGGATAATCATTGATATGCCACTCAACTTAGAAGCAAGTGGCGCTGAGCAATATTTGGTTACTTTTTGATTATTATTATTATTATTATTATTATTATTATTATTATTATTATTATTATTATTATTATTATTATTATATGTAACTAATTTCTCCATTGAATGCATTTATCATTCAAATATCAGGGTATTATCTTTCTTATTTATTAATCGTATCTTACTATATTTTGGAACTTTCTCACGGCATTTTGTGTCCCTTCTTTTTTGTTTTTTTTTTCTTTTATTTTTGCCCCTTATATACTTTGAATGGAATTTTGGGCACCCCACAAGTTGGCGATGACCCATCAAAAGAAACTTCCAAAAGCTGATAATTCAACTTCATAGATAAGTTAGAATCACTGAGTGCTCCGCGCGCCGTGTAATTTGGAAAATGAATATGAGTAGTTTCAAATTTTTATTTAGTCGGTAGTTTCGCATTAAATCAAAAAAGTATTAGCAATTATCCATTCTTGATGGTTTCGCAATTTTAGTCTTAGAAAATAGAAGAAATACAATATGGAAGTTTTAATGTATGATCAAATGGAGCATTAGAAGGAGATCTCCCTTACAAGATATTACAGCCTTGGAAGAGTTTCTAAATTGCACTTAAAAGTACAGATGCTATTTGTGCAAAACAACAATGTTGGAGGAACCATCGTGGCTTTGTCCTAATGATAACCGCTTTATTAAAGAAGATGCTGCTTTTAGGTTGTATTGTTGCCGGTCTTGTTCTAGCTTTTAACTCTTATTTTACTTTGCATGGCATGTCTCCTCATGTCTAGGTATGCTCAACATTTGTGACCTACTTCATCACACGCCAGTCAAATCTAATCCCAAAACCTAGTAGCGCAAAGCTTCCTATTTAGGCTAATCCTCTGGATCCTATGTCCCCCCAAGAAACGAAGCCTAGAAATATCCCACAAAATGAAAGGACCAAGTTAATTCACTGCCATGCATGCACCTTCCTAGATATAGAATCTAGCTTTCCCAATGTCATAATCAGTTGGGTTAACACTGCTCCTTTTGAAAGGTCACTATCGAAGAAGAGAAAGCACTCTATGTACCTTATCAAAGCTTTCGATGCCATTATGTAGCTGTAAAGGAACCCTAATTTCATATATGATACTCCATTGTCTTTTCGTTTGTCACATTCTTCACGACTTCTTTCATGAATTTCTTGATTATCCCTACCCGTCCTTCTAGTGCTTTCAATTTTTGTTTTTGGCCCTAAAAAGGATGTCCAAATCAAT